>CM028137.1:196177500-196662500 GCA_016271365.2 Neoceratodus forsteri | reverse complement strand
CTTTACGCTGTACCTACGCTTGCGGCTATAATATTTTCATTCCAGATTTTCAACATTTCCATTTTACCACATCTCCTTATGAGCAGTACAGCTGTCATTTCTCACTTCTCACCCAAAATGTGTTTCCACGCATGTAGTGCACAATGGCGCAGTCGGTGTATGAATTCAATGTATGGGACACATTAAGAAAATCACAGTCACACTGTTCATGAGCAGAAGTGTTAAAATGGCTATGTTAAAAATTTGGTGAAAAAATTCCCAAAATTACTGTTTTACGAACGTTTGTTGCACTGATTATACGCATGCTCATAAGTTCGCAAATTTTCAATATTTTCACTCCAGATTTTCAACATTGACATTTTACCACACCTCCTTATGAGCAGTACAGCTGTCATTTTTCACATCTCACTCAAAACATGTTTCCGCCCATGTAGCGCACAATGGCGCAATCGGTGTGCAAAATCAATGTATGGGACACATTAAAAAAATCACGGTGACACTGTTCATGAGCAGAGGTCTTAAAATAGGTATTTTGAAAATTTGGTGAAAAAATTCCTAAAAATGACTGTGTTACGAGTGAGCATTGCGCAGTTTCCATGCACCCTCGTAAGTTCATGAATTTGTAATATTTTCAGTCCAGATTTTCACCAGTGGCATTTTTCCACTCTTCCTTATGAACAGTACAGCTGTCATTTTTCACAACATGGCCAAAATGTGTTTTCACACTTTCAGCACAGAAATGCGTGGTCGCTGTGGGAAATCATTGTTCGGGACAGATAAAGAAAATCACAGTGACACTGTTCATGACCGGAGGTCCCAAAATGCCTGTGTTGACAATCTGCTGTAAACAATTCCCAAACTAATTACATTACGGGTGCACATTGCACAGTTTCTACACATGCTCGTGACTTCACCAGTTTTTTTAGTATTTTCACTGCAGATTTTCAACCTTGCCATTTTTTACACCTCCCCATGAACAGTACAGCTGTCATTTTTCACATCCTGTTCAGAATGTGTTTTTGCACCTGTGGTGACAAATGCCATAGTCGCTGTGCAAAAGCAGCTTTCGGCTAACAAACTGATATTGCCACTGTTCATGAGGTGGGGGTCACAAAAGCCCATGTTGAAAATTTGGAGTGAAAATACCAACGAATGCCTGAGGCATTAGGGTTTCAACCATAACACCCCACCCTGTAGAGAATGACAGGCATCGGGCTGTGACTTGGGATTGTCACCTGCAATGCTCATACCATTCCACCCCCACCCACATCCTGCAGCCACTGAGAGGCATCGAGGTGTGCCTTGGACTCTTTGGCCCCAAAGTTCACCCCATTCTCCTATACCGCACCCATCTCACAATATTTCCTGATGGAATGGGGTGCGCATAAGGGCCAAAGACCCCAAGGCACACCGTTACACTTGGTGTCTGCACGGTAGGGTGTGGTGAATGGCGTGGCCGTCATGCCTGATGACCCAAAGGCACACCCCAATGCCTGTCAGTCTCTGCAGGGTGGTGATGGGGTTGGCTTCAGTTCAATATTTCACTGCCATTCCTATTACGCAGCTCTGTAACTCCTACACTATCAATGCCAGCAAGCAAACATTCGGCATTGACAAATGCTTGTTTTCTTTATCACCTCTAGTAATCCCCTTGTTCGGATTACTGGTTGCAATAAACAATTGATTTATGTCACTCCATTCTAGAGCTGTTTGATAGTCCCTCTTGCTGGTATATTTTGCAAAAGGTAAATTCTATAATTTATGCTAGTGCGCCCCATCTTATATATTTTTCTAATTACATTTCACCTCTTTTTGTTCCTTTTCGCCCCTGTTTCATCCAAATACTACTAACAACTGTACTGCCAGTCTATTGAATCATTTAGTCCAAACTGTGGGTTTATAGCCTCAAATTTATCTATGTAGTATGCTTCCCTGGTAAGTATTTTGGTCTTGAAATCACCCTCCCCGGATCCGGTCCAACCTTCTCTTACCCAAAAATCTCTGATGGGGAGCTGGTGCCCCTGTTCTATAAAATGCCTTGCCACTGGAGATGTCATGTCAGACCTACGGATATCACTCTTGTGCAACAGCAAAGGAAATGAGGTAAAAAATAATTACTGTTCTTACAAACTAATACAGACTATTACAGTAATTTAGCAAAGAAATAGCAGAAGAATGAATGGCAAAGAAACCTGAAAGCTTTTAAAGGGAAAGTTTATAATGAGTTATAAGAAAAACTAGTAAAAAGTAAGAAAAAGTTTTTACATGTCTTACAGAAAGATAACATGTTGACAAAATCATTATTTCAGACAGAGTAAGTCTTCAGTGGAAGTGAGATACTGAAGGCAAGTTTCATTACGATGAAGTTTGATTAAGAAATATCATTTTTTTCTAAGAAATCTACCTCTATGGTGCTAGTTTGTATTTTGAAGCTTACTGCTTACATTTTTAAACACAGATAAAATATTTGTTAACCAAACCTAAGAAGGTTAAGTTAACATAAGCAAAGAAAGTGAATAAGGGGTGTGCATGGACAGTTTTTTGGTCTTTCTACATATGGAGATTATAGAATGAAGGAATATATAGGGATACATGATGAGCAGGAGTGGGATATGGAAAATATTCTCACTCTTGCAGAGTGAGCTGTGTATTCTCATGAGTGCCAAATGCACAAGTGAAAATACACAGCGCACGAGGCAGGAGTGAGAATATTTTCCATATCCCATGATCTGCCCATCATGTGTGCGATTTATACCACAGTGGTGAGAGCTGCAGGAACATTTTTCTGAGTCTTTGTGTTTCCTGCTCATTCTGTGTGTGTGTGTGTGTGTGTGTGTGTGTGTGTGTGTGTGTGTGTGTGAGTGTGTGTTCTGAATGGACTGGGAGTCAGAAACACAGGTTAGTGTGTTTTGCAAAGTTGAGTGAGTCAGAGGCTCAGTGAGAAAGACAAACTGCTGCAGGTAGCACTGAGAAACAGAACCTGCTTTGTAAAAGACTTTCATTTAGAATTCAAGTTGTTTTGAAGCTGAGATCAGCACAGTAATTGGCTAGCAATGTTAGAAACACAGTGGGACATAGGTGAGAGTCTTTTGCAAAGCTAATTGAGTAAGTTGCAGCTTCAGTGAGAAAGAAAACCTTTTTCTGAAGCAGTTTCCTTTAGAATGTAAGCTGCAGTGCATTTATCCTCACTCTGGTGACACCAGCAGAGTATGGATAAATGTTGATATCCTCACTCTGCAGATGTCATCAGGATTTATCCTCATTGCAGTGGAAATAACACAGGTTATCCTACTGAGAAAGCTTTCACCCCTGTGGTATAAATATATGTATGTATTTTAAACACCAGAAGCACAGATATTCAAACTGCGCCCAGGCTGTGGTGCAAACCTAAACGCGCCAGCGCAACAGCTGCGCAGGGGCGTGGACTGGGCGATATTCCGCCAGAGCTGCGCCATGGCTCAGCAGCATTGAATATCGCATATCTGGAATGTGTTGGTATGGGCTGCCGCCCAGTGGCTCACGCTGTGGACCAATGGGCATACAGCCTGTGATGTCAGTCGGCGGGCGGCAGGCGGGTGGGGGCCGCCACCCGCCACTGACAGGGGCGGAGCATGGCGGTGGGGATCAGTGGGCGGGTGGGAGGGGGTCCACTGGACCAACAGGGATGATAGGTTTCTCTCTTTCTCATTCAGCCCGCGATCGGGCAGACAGGTCCACTGGACCACCAGGGATAGAGGTTTGTTTATTTCTTTTTACTTAGCCCGCGATCGGGCAGACGGGTCCACTGGACCACCAGGGATAGAGGTATGTTTATTTCTTTTTACTTAGCCCGCGATCGGGTGGGCAGCGGTCCACTGGACCACCAGGGATATAGGTATTCATTTTCATTGACTTGAGCCTGCAATCAGGCATGGGGGGGGTGGGTGCCACCACAGAGGTGCAGCAGGCTCGCATAGCCACCACAGTGGCAGCTGCTGTGTTGCGCCTGCACATAGCAGCTCACCTGGTGGGTGGCCAGCCCTTGCTCCTTTTTTTTTGGCTTAACTTTGTGCTGGTGCAGGTAGGGGTTGCACATGCATGGCTCCGGACATCCCGGGCTGAATATCAGGCTGTGCAGAGCATGCATGGGCACGCCCCCCCACTTGCGCCTGCATACATTACTGATGTGTTGCGGTGCATCGGGATTTGTGCCACGCACTTTTCCCGTTTGAATATCGCGTCGGGGCGCAACACTGTTGTGCCATGCACAACCCTTTTGAATATCTGGGCCATAGAGTAAAAAACTAAGATTTGGATTTTGTTTTTAATTTTTATTTTTATATCAAGATACAGTTACAGCACAATAACAGCACTGATGGATAGGTTCTGAAACGTTTGCTTAGTACTGTACATTTACTGTATCAATTGAACATAAGTAAAGATTTGAACCTTGATATACTAGTTTGGGTGAGTGGGTCTTATTGTAACCAATTTGTAGTATTCTACATACAATGATAGTCATTGTGTTTACCTGCCCTACCAGTGTCTAATGCATTGCTTTATAATGAACTTTGAGATTCAGTTTATATGACAGGTGCCAGATAAAACCAAATCATCTTCTCTTAAAAGGGAACTAAAGCAAAACTTTACAAAAAAGTATGTTGTGCAGAGTGTTTTGATTTATAGTTGTACTGCTAGTAAATCGTCCTTTTGTTTGCTGAAAGGAGATTTTTTTTCTAAATTTGCTTCCTGGTTTTATGGCCCCAGCAGATCTCCATATTCACATTTGTTAGGCTCTTTTGTTCCTGCAGTTCCTCCAGTCCTATGTGACAGTGATGGGTCCAGGACCATTGATTCAGAGAATAATAACTGCTGCAGGCAATCTACTGTTAGGAACCTGATATTCTGGCTTCAACTAAATAATTCTGTCTAATCCAAACTCTTTGTTTTCTAGCTGTTTTAGTTATTTATTTATTTTAAAATTGGTGACTAGGAATGGCACACTGAGCCAAAGCTCATTTCTAGGTGCTACCCAGGGAGGGGAGCAAAGTATAACAAACAATACATAGCTTAGACAAACACAGTGTTACAAAAAAAGTGCAAATTTACAGAACACAAAGACCATAGAAAGTGCATAATGATCAAACAGATAAAAGAAACTGGCAATTAAGCATTACACCAGAGGTGGGATATTCAGAACTACGCCAGGCAGGGGTGCAAGCCGGGCACAGCGCAACTGGGATGCACCAGGGCATGGTCTGGGCGATATTCAACAGTGCTGCGCCATGGCTCTGCACCATTGAATATGGCACCGTGGCCACCTGCAGTGTGCATGGCACAGTGGCATGCAAGTGGGGCCATAATGTATGCAAGGTGCAAATGGTGCCATTTGCATGTCATTATGGCCCCATTTGCATGCAGGTGCGTCGATCCCCTGCGACTTGTGCCTAGTGCCCTGCCAGGCTGCTGCCATCGGGGACCGACGCCCCCTGCCCCTCACCGGCAACGCGCCCTATTGCCCGATCATGGGCTGTAATATTCAGTGTACTCCCTGGTGGTCCAGTGGACTGAACTCCATGCCGATCATGGGCTGTATTTTTTTACTCCTGGTGGTCCAGTGGACCGAACTCCATGCCCAATCGCGGAGCTATAATATTTATTTACTCCTGGTGGTCCAGTGGACCGGTTTCGATCTTAATCGTGTGCTATAATATTTATTTACTCTCTGGTGGTCAGTGGACGAACTCAGTGTGTCATTAGGCTGTATAATTTAATTTACTCCCTGGTGGTCCAGTGGCACCCTTCTCCACCGCCACCCGCTCCGCCCGGTCAGTGGCAGGCAGCAGCACCCACCCACAAGCCACCCAGCCGCCCACCAACTGACGGCGTACAGTACTGCTGTCGCCCATTGAATCCCAGCATGGGCCAATGGGCGTGCGAACCGTACTATACTACACGATCCTGAAATGTGAATGGATCTATTCACATTTCAGGACTGTGGAGTGCAGTATGGTCTGCACACCCATTGGCCTGCATGGATCAATAGGCGACAGCTGTACTGTACGCTGTCAGTCGGTAGGCAGTGGGCTGCTTGCAGGTGGTGCTTCTGCCCGCCGCTGATCGGGGGAGCGGGTGGTGGGTGGAGGGGCGGGTTGGGAGGGGGCAGGGTACCACTGAACCACCAGGGAGTAAATTAAATTTTACAGCCCGCATTCGGGCACGGAGTTCGGTCCACTGGACCACCAGGGAGTAAATATATATTACAGCCCGCGATCGGGCATGGAGTTCGGTCCACTGGACCACCAGGGAGTTTGATTTATGTTACAGCCCGCGATCAGGCACAGAGGTAGGTCCACTGGACCACCAGGGAGTTAAATACATATTACAGCCCACGATTGGGCATTGTAGGGGGTGCTATGCTACCAGACAGTGCCGCCAGGGCTCAGGTGACCACCGACAGCTGGCAGCTGCCTTGTTGCACCCAGCAATATGGCAGCCAGCCTGTAGGTGGCCAGTCTTTGCTCCTGTATTATTCAGGAACATCTTTTCCTCCCCCCGTGTGGCACAAGGCAGGTGTGTGCCTGCATATGCGCCGCACATCCCGGGCTGAATATCAAGATGTGCCACATATGCATGGGCACACCCCCTGCACTTGCGCCACATACATTACTGGTGCACCCAGGTGCATTGGGATTTATGCGGAGCAAATTCCCCTTTTGAATATTGCGCTGGGGTGCATCAGTGGGTTGCGCATGGCACAACACTGTTGCGCCATGTGCAACACCTTTGAATATCCCACCCCAGATGTACAGGGACTGTTAAGGGGTGGGGAAACAGGAGCAAGGGGGAAGTGAAGGAGTCTCAGTCGATATCTGAGGGAGGCAGGGAAATGGAGAGAAGTTGGTTCCAAAGTGAGGGGAGATGCTATGCAAGGGCTGATTGGCCAGCCAAGGAAGGTGCGATGATCCATGAAGTGGAGGAAGTATGAGGCAGAGGGAACAATGGAGAGGAGTGATGAGAAGTGGGAGGGAAGGGACCCAAACCAGTATTTAGATATAAAGGAGGCACAGTGCATCTGGCGATGGAATGGAGGGGGAAGAAAGGATAGTGATTTATTTTATTTATTTATGACTCTGTTAACCAGGTAGGTGCACTGGTCTGAGGGACCATTTACAGGCACTACCTGAACCAAAAGGCACAAAACAGACAGTATTAAGAGTGCAGTACAGGCAGATTACAGTGCAATAAAACAGTAATTAAAATAAAAGTAATAAACAAACAAAAAGAAACAGCTGAATACCATATGCTGTTACAAGTAGTAAGGTAACTAAGAACTTTAGTCTACATAACGAAATGACAATGTCAGGAAGCATGAGAAAAACAACTCCCTGAGGAAAAAAAAGAAAACTAGTGGATCACAAACCCCCAATCCCAAGAACCCCCCCCCCCGAGACCTAGAGAGAAGCCCAGGCAAACCCAGAGACCTTAAACGAAGAGAAGGGGGGTGAGGGAAGGGGGATGAGTAATGTGAGCAGTGATGAGTTTAAGAGAGCGAGTTGGTTGCAAAGCAACAGAAGGAGTTACAGAAGGTATCCAGTCTGGTCAGGCAGGTGGAGGAGACAGACCCATAGATCATGTCTGCATAGTTAAAGTCAGGGAGCACCATTATGGTGACAAGCTCTCTGTGAACATATAGGGAAAGACCACTTTTATTTCAGTACATGGCACCAAGTTTATGATGGAGCTTGGAATGGATGATGTTGATATGGACAGAGAAATCAAGCCTGCTGTCAAGCCACACACCAGTGTACTTGGCAGAAGGAACCACTTCAAGTGGGGAGCTATCCAAGGTGGAGAAATGGGCACTGATGTGAGTTTGGTCAGGTTTTGGCTACTGCCAAAGGTCATGGATACCGAAGAAAGGAGGAAGAGGGGGAATATGACAGAGACATTCAAGTACCTCAGGGGAATGAACAAGGTTCAGGAGGGCAGCATCTTTAAGAAAAAGAGATGTGCAAGAACAAGGGGTCACAATATAAGGCTGGGGGGGGACTTGGGGTAATGTAAGGAAATATTTTTTCACAGAAAGGGTGGTGGATGCATTGAACAGCCTCCCAGCAAAGGTCATAGAGGCTAAAATGATTGGTGTGTTCAAGAATGCATAGGATAGACAAAAGGCAACCCTAGCCAAAGAAAAAAGAGGGTAAGTTACTGATAATTTCGGATTTGGAGTTTAAGTAGGTAGGGAAATGAGCAGACTAGATGGGCCAAGTGGTCCTTATCTGCAATCAAAATCTCTGTTTCTATGTTTTTTTTGTTGACTCAAAGCTGGTTTGACTGGAACCATCTTAAGATGTTGTGGAAATATTGCTGTTGCAAGCCTTCCATGTCAGGGGTGGAAGGGCAGAAGTGTAGATGACTGTGTCATCTGCATACGTGTGAATATGCAAGTTGGCACAGGTGGAAGGGAGGTCATTTAGGAAGATGGAGAAGAGTACAGGGCCCAGGATAGAGCCCTGTGGGACTCCCGCCTGGATGGGGAGAGGAGGAGACAGAGGACTACCTACCTGTACTGACTGTAGATGTCCCATGAGATAAGAACAGATCTAATCAACAACAGCAGCTAACAGGCCAGCAAGATGCAGCTTTTTTCAGAAGAAGAGAGTGGGACACTGAGTCAAAGGCCTTCGCCAGACTGAAATCTAGATTTAGTATTTGCCATATTGGTCCTAGTAAGAACAAATCCAGAAGCAAATGATGTGATACCTTTTAATGGACCAACATAGATGTAACAAGAACAAAGTGCTCTAGCTTTCGGACCAACAAGTCCTTCGTCAGAAGCGTAATGACAGTTATTTAGAAAAAAGAATACTTTTAACACCCAGATCATGTAGAAAAAAACAGAAAAAATCCCCATTGGTTTAAAATACTCATTTTAAAAAAACAGAAAATGATGTCAGAGAAGTTAAACAGTACCATGTCACCTTCAGCTGGGACAGTCTCCAGGTCAGAGGTGCTTAGTGCAGAAGACACACAAAGAACTCTACTGCATATAAATTAAATTGACATATGAGATAACAACTACTTGAGCAGACGTCTCTTAAATCAAATTATGTGTGTCACAATGTATAAGAATGCAATTACTGAAAAAACAACCCCACCCAGATTAAAGACATTCTAAGATTGTCTTAGCACTACAAGAAGCATCTATGTATGTATTATAGGCAAAGAGTAACCAGTAAAGCTTCCTTAAAAAGATCAGTAGTTACATACTGTATGATGTGTAAAACTTAGCTGGACCCATTACCCAGCTATGCTGTCAAGCTAGATATTGTGCCCCATAAACTTCAAAAGCCTATAGTGTAGTAACAAGAGTTTATAAATGATAATATAAATATAAATTGACAATATAAGTGTCAAACAAAAAACTCTTGTCAAGGACCGCCAAGGAATAGACCATGCAGCCTGATATGTACTGATGTCAATAAATTCTCCATGTATAACAACTTGATGTACTGAAAAGGTCATTTGCATGGGGGTCCTTGACAGATCTATTTACATTAGGCTAATATTGTAGTGATTTGTGGAAATGTAGGTGTGTTAGGACTCTTGTCTTACACGCATACTTTATATTTACTTCTAGTTACCTTACCCTGGAGAGGGTGGAAATATTATTTTATTGTGGTTCTATCCAGAATCCTTGGAGATGCTACTGCACAGATAGCAGTAAGGTTAAATAGTGTCACATTTTTACTCTGTAGATATTAGGATACATCATCCCTTTTACTTGGGATTTCATGTCAAATTGAATTCCTTTGGGTAACAGTTGCAGTGATTTATGTGAATGATGGTGCATTAGAAGTGTGTGTGTGTGTGTGTGTGTGTGTGTGTGTGTGTGTGTGTATCTCCTTAAAACTAGTTATCCCCCCATGTTATGGAGGTGTGGGATGGGGTAGGGTGTGTTGTGTGTGTGGAGGGGAGGAGGGAATTACGTTTTTATTTCTTATTCAGATTCCTTAGACACTTCTGGTACATCAAGTTGTTATGCACTGAGAATTTATTGACATCAGTACATATCGGGCTGCATGGTCTATTCCTTGGTGGTCCTTGACAAGAGTTTTTTGTCTGACACTTATACTGTCAATTTATATTTATATTATCATTTATTAAGTCCTGTCACTGCACTAGAGGTTTTTGAAGTTTATGGGGCATAATATCTAGCTTGAGACTATAGCTGGGTAATGGGTCCAGCTAAGTTTTACACATCATACAGTGTGTAAATACTGATCTTTTCAAGGAAGCTTTATTGGTTACTGTTTGTCTGTAATACAAACACAGATGCTTCTTGTAGTGCTAAGACAATCTTAGTATGTCTTTAATCTGGGTGGGGGTTATTTTTCAGTAATTGCATTCTTATACTCATTGTGACAGTCATAATTTAAGAGCCATCTGCTCAAGTAGTTGTTATTTCATATTTCAATTTAATTTATATGCAATGGAGTTCTTTGTATGTCTTCTGCACTAAGCACCTCTGACCCAGAGACTATCACAGCTGAAGGTGACATGGTACTGTTTGGCTTCTCTGACATCATCTTCTGTTTTTTTTTTAAATCAGTATTTTAAACCAATGGGGATTTTTTCAGGTTTTTTTCCGCATGATCTGGGTGTTAAAAGTATTGTTTTTTCTAAATAACTGTCATTACGCTTCTGACAAAGGACTTCTTGTTCTGAAAGCTAGTGTACTTTGTTCTTGTTGTTACATCTATGTTGGTCAATTAAAAGGTATCAAATCATTTGCTTCTGGATCTTAGCCAGACTGATGAATTTGACTGCCATGATGTGATCCTGATCCATCCCTGAGAGGATATAATCAGTTGCACGCAGCAAGGAGGAGATGGTGGAATGATTTTCCTGAAACCATACTGGAATGAGGAGAGGAAATTAGAGAATCTCTGGTATGTGTCTAGCGTCTAGCCAGCAAAAGTGAATGTTTTGTTTTTAAAGCTTTTTGTTTCATCAAACTACGCATAACCATTTAAAATGCACACAAATCACCCACGGTCACAAATTTTATAATTAATGAAGACTCTGTTTCTTACAGAGTAGCTCACTCAGTTATCCCTCAGGTGTTTGTCATCTGTAAATGTAACCTTCATTAGAGCTCCCTTGACAAGGAGTGTTACTTACAATCATAGCTCAACTACTGTAAACTTGACCAAAAAGAACCCAGCTCCTGTTGAATTAATGATCCTGTACGCATTACTGTCACATGGGACAGGAGGCATTGTAGGAACAAGAAGAATCATAAAAAATTAACATAGAGATCACCAGAGGCCATACGACCAGCAAGCAAATTCAAAAAACTGCATTCAGCAAACAAAGGGAAGGACTTACTTAGGGGTATAACTGCAAATCAAAATACTCTGCACATATATGTTTTTTGTAAATTTTACTTTAGTTTTCCTTTAAAGGTGGTAGGAAACTGTTTTAAACCTTATATGCCCTCATGTTTTCCTTTTTAGCATCTATCCAATATTCTAATATGGTTTGACTTTATTTGTTAAATTAATAATCTTTTTTTTTTTTTTGTAACTACCTAAATCACTTTCTTCAGCAGCTGTGTCTGTCTTTTCATACTGCCTGAACAAGACATGTGGCATAAGTAACGCCATTCCGGCCATTCGATGAATACCATAGAATGGTGTAACTGATGTCGTGGAATGTCTTAGAAATATGAAAAAAGCAGTAGCTGCTGTGGCAAGTGGAAATCTATGTAGATACAAGGGCTCCCAAATCTAGATTGTTGATCAATAATTGGTCAAAGCATTTCAGAATACATAACTGGTATGGGAGGAAAATGGAAGGGCAGTAAACTATGTAAAAATCATTTCCTATCACAACTGTAATAAATATACTTAAATTTAAGGGGCTGCAACCAACCTGCCTCCATTATATGAACTCTAGACAACATTTTTAATTTATCATTCTTTTCTAGTTTTTTGTTAATGAAGATTGCACTGCTGTGAATATTTTTCTAAATAGTCATTTAATCATTCATCACCAGCACCAACACTAAGTTCTAAACATTATTTAAGAAATAAGGTTGCATAAACAGGCACTACAATAAAGTCATTTACCGTGGATTGAGCATCCTAAGGCTATGCTTGGCTATGCCAGATCCATCTTATAAATTAGTTTTTTCTCGATGATGTTTCCCCTGGTAAAATAAAGATTGATTGGTTGATTTAGCATACCAGCATGACCTGTTACCTAATAATAACACCTGTTTAAAGAGGTTGTATTGCTACAATTATGTTTTTGAGATTTGTCTTTTGCAAGGTATATCTTCTGTTACTGCTTTATTTTTCTCTGTAGCAAAGTGTTTCTTACAGGGTATATCTTCTCTGAAATTATTACAGGTGGTGCTTTACAGGTTTTACAGTTTTATCTAACATTAGGATAAGCTTTCAGGGTTACTGCATTTGTTGTTGACTGATTGTTTCTGCTCTTACCTCCTTGTTCTTTCGTCCGTGGTTCTTCTTTTTCAGCAGGGGAAGGGCCCAGCCACCCACCCCCATCCCCAACCACCCCACACTACACTCCTTTTATAGGGTACCGCAGTTGTGACAGGAAGGGGCAGATCAGTGGGGCATCCAGAAGGTGAGCTCATATACAGGGGCACTAGTAATTTAACTTGTTATAACAAGTTATACAAAAACAAAACACAAAATCAAACCATTACTTGCATTTTCTTCCTTCTAATTACTCTGACTAGGTTATAAACCCAGCAACTTATCTGGAATGGATATCATTAACTGCAGGTACTGTGGAACACTGTTCAGAAGGACAGTCTTACAGGACTTAGGACACTGTCCTACATGCTGGGCCATTGGAGATCTTAGGGCTCAACTCCGGGCAGCATGGGCAGAGATTGTGCACCTCAAATTTCATATTCAAGAAGAAATACATTATAAGAACCACCCGCCATTTCCCCAACATCCAACAGAAAAACCTTGACCGCAGAGGGTAATTGGTCCAGGAGGTTGACAGGTGGTTAGGAGGGGCAAATCGGGTGCCCCATCACTCTCTGCTCTCCAACGTATTACCTCCCAAAACCATATAAACACTGCAAACAGGTATCTGCCTCTATCTCTGAAATCAAACAAAGGGGTGGAGGACACTGCAGAGCAGGACACTGCAGCACAGGAGCTAACGCAACAAAACTCACCCAAATCAGGAAGCAAAACAAAAAAAGCAAAAAGGAAATCCAAAAAACTTCTGATCATAGGAGACTCCATTATTCGGGGAGTTGATACCCATCTCCAGCCAGGGGTAATGGTCAGATGTCTCCCAGGTACATCAGCATGGAGAGACACTGACCGCATTGCTAAAATTGTTCACAAAGCAGGAGAAAACATTGACGTCCTGGTACACATAGGGACTAATGATCTCGCCAGCCGGTCAGTTGTGGAGACCAAGGAACACCTGACCAGGCTGGGTGACAAACTATCATCCATTTCGTTTGGCATCTCCTTCTCTGAGATCCTGCCAGTCTGGGAGAGGGGGGCAGATGGACGGAAGGTCAGAGAAGGGGAGATAGGGGAGCTAAACATGTGGCTCAAGGGCTGGTGCCAGGAAAAAGGACACAGATTTGTAGGGAACTGGCAACAGTTCTGGGAGCGAAAGTTCTTTAAATTTGATGGACTACATCTGACTAAGGAGGGAGTCAGTGCATTGGGGCAGAAGTTAGATGTCTTTGCAGAATATTTAAACTAGCAAATGGGGAGAGGGGTGCAGCACCCCCTACGTTGAATGGGAAGAACACCCCTCCCCCCTCAGCTAGTGGTCAAACAGGAGTTCAGCATGTTTGCAGTTCATTTGCATCACCAGGTAAGAAAAAAGTCCGTCTTCCCATATAGCGCACAGAAATGTCAAACCTCACCCAACAATTAACACAGGAAATCTGGCCAATGGAAAATCATGTACACAAATGCTCACAGCCTGGGAAATAAGATCCCAGACCTTCATGCAATAATGTCAGAGGCTAAACTGGATATAGTAGCAATTAGTGAGACGTGGTTTACCAGTAACCACATTTGGGAGACTTCAGTACCTGGGTATGTACTGTTCAGAAGACACCAAGTTGCAAAAAGGTGGGGTGGAGTGGCCCTGTATGTCAATGAAAATATCAAAGCTACAGAAATTCAGAATACACATAAGGAGCCAGAAGAACTGTGCGACACCCTGGAAACAGGAAATGAGACAGCCATAAGAACCAGGGTTGTCTACAGGCCCCCAGACCATGGGGAGGACATAGACACATTACTGTTAGAAGATATACAAAACATGACAGCTAAAGGGGAGGTTCTGATAATGGGAAACTTCAATATTCCAGATACAGATTGGTCAATACCAGCAGGAACATCTGCCAGAACTAGACACATGGTGGATTCCCTGCAGGGGAGGGCCTCAAACAACTGGTACAACAACCCACAAGAGACAGGGCTATCCTAGATCTAGTACTGACTAACAGGGAAGGGATCACAGATCTCCAGGTAGAAGGTCACCTGGGGGCCAGTGACCATCACATGGTACGGTTCAATTTGGCCACTACATCTACATCATCCCATTCCAAGGCAAAAATATGGAACTTCAGAGGAGCTGATTTTGATAAGATGGCCAACAAAGTTAAGCTAGCCCTAGCAAAAAGAAACACAGGTGAGGGGGTACAGGCAAAGTGGGCAAGCATTAAGGATGCAATACTTGAAGCAACATCCCATTGTGTTAGACAGAAAAGGAAGTGCAAAAGAAGAAGGAAACCACTTTGGTTCTCAAATACAGTGGCAGAAAAGGTCAGAGCCAAAAGGCTGGCCTTCAGGAAATATAAGGGAACACAGCGGGATGAAGATAGGGAGACATACCAAACTACCCTAAGGGAAGCAGGGAAGGCAGTAAGGCAGGCAATCCAAACTGAGGAAACACTAGCATGAACAGTAAAAGAAGGTGACAAGACTTTCTATAGATACATTAGTGAAAGGAGAAAGTCCAGAGGGGGTATTGCTAAGCTCAATGGAGAAAAGGGGGCATGTGAGGAGGAGGACCCTGTAAAAGCATCTATCCTAAATAGATACTTTTGCTCAGTATTTACTGAAGAGAAGGTAGGGCAGGGCCCACAGCTCAGCACCATGGACACAGGGGGGAGGGAGGTTGAGCACTACTCCCTTCACAAAAGGCAGGGTCCTACAAGAGCTCGCTAAGCTCAGGGTGGATAAGGCAATGGGACCTGATGGCATACATCCCAGGGTACTTAAGGAGCTAAGGGTGGAACTAGCAGAGCCATTAGCAGAACTGTTTAGTGAGTCTCTGAGCACAGGAGAGGTCTCAGAAGACTGGAGACGGGCTCATGTGATCCCGCTCCACAAGAGTGGTAGTAGGGAGGAGGCAGGGAACTACAGACCAGTCAGTCTTACCTCAGTAGTGGGTAAGATTATGGAGGCACTCCTTAAGGAAAGGATAGTCAACACCCGGAATCTTTAGGGCACAGGATCCAAGACAGCATGGGTTTACAAAGGAAGGTCCTGTCAAACTAATCTCATAGATTTCTTTGACTGGGTAACCAGAGTGGTGGACCAAGGGAGAGCAGTTGATGTCGCCTACCTTGACTTCAGCAAAGCTTTTGACACTGTTATACATAGAAGATTGATAAATAAGCTGGGTAGGCTCGGAGTGGGTCAGAAGTTGGTCAACTGGGTGGCAAACTGGTTGACGGGCAGAAAATAGAGAGTGGTGGTAAATGGTATACAGTCAGAAGAGATGCAAGTCACAAGTTGGGTACCTCAGGGATCAGTCCTGGGGCCAGTCCTCTTTAATATCTTCATTAGTGACCTTGCAGATGGACTAGAGGGTAAGCTTGTCTGTTTGCAGATGACACCAAGATCTGCAACAGAGTAGATGATCCAGATGGGGTGGGCAGAATGAGAAGAGATCTGGATAAACTAGCAAAATGGTCGGAAGAGTGGCAACTGGGATTTAATGCAAAGAAGTGCACGATCATGCACATAGGGAAGAGAAACCCTGAAGCCACCTATAGGCTGGGAGAGGAGTTGCTGGCAGTCACAAAGGAAGAAAGAGACTTGGGCATCATCATCACCGATGACCTGAAATCATCCAAGCAGACCTCTAAAGCAGTAGGTAAGGCTAGGGGATGTTAGGGTGTATTAGTGGGGGTATCACAAGTCGTAAGAGGGAGGTAATAATCCCTCTTTACAAGACACTGGTTAGGTCCCATCTGGAGTACCGCGTGCAGTACTGGAGGCCACACCTTCACAAGGACATTAACCAAATTGAGGCAGTCCAGAGAAGGGCATCCAAAATGGTGCAGGGACTGCATCAGAAGACATATGAGGACAGATTAACGGAGCTCAATATGTATACCCTTGAGCAAAGGAGGGAGAGAGCTGATATGATCGAGACATTCAAACACCTTAAGGGCATTAACAAGGTGAAAGAGTCTAACATGTTTAAATGTAAGAAAACTAGCAGGACAAGAGGACACAGCATGAGATTAGAGGGAGGCCGATTAAGGGGGAATGTGAGGAAATTCTTTTTCACAGAAAGGGTGGTGGATGCATGGAACGGCCTACCTCAGAAAGTGGTGGCTATTAATACAGTGCAGGGCTTCAAACAGGCATGGGATAGGCATAAGGGAGCAATACAGATGAGTATGAATAGATAGGCCACTGACAGAGCAAAGGCTGATGGCACATTTATAAGGTAGAAAAAGAAATGGGCAGACTGGATGGGCCTTGCGGTCCTTATTTGCCGTCAACTTCTATGTTTCTATGTTTATTTCCTTTCCTGTAGTACAGTTTTACAAACTGCAGGCCATGTCTTTTCTTACTTTTAAGAATCTCTTATTTAAAAATGTTAATTTTCTGGTAGTCAGTTATGATGAGGTAATGCTCCCATGAAAATAGTTCTTACTATATGCGCCTTCCTCACAGATGAATAGTTTTTGTTTCTTTGCTTTTTAAGGATAACATAGAGAATAATGATTGGGGCAACCATACACAACAAGGCTGTTTTTCCATCAAAGGGTTGGGATGACAGTGTATGAACCTCGATAGCGAAGCTCGAGAGGTCCATGTTGTCATCTCAACCCCGAGATGGAAACACATGCTGAGTTGTGTGTGGTTGACCATATTTTGTATTTTATAGTATATGGTTTTTACACTAGCGTGACAGACCCCAACTGAAGTAAATACAAAAAATCTTGCCATTTCTTTGTTCTACTCACATATCAAAATCAAATTTCCAGACTTTTGATACGTAAAAAGGTATGACTTTGGGCACTGGGTAGTTAGTAAGTTGCTAGGTGTAGAATAAATGAGAAATTTTAAATTGTATGACTTTTGAACTAACATACTAACATACTAAAATGCCAGCAGAATAGGCCTAATGGTGCCTCTCGAGTCTGTTCGATTTTCAGCACCTGCACTGTGGGCCGATTTTGGTGGCCCCCTCTCCCGCTTGGGTTATACTGTCCCCAGTCCCAGATGTTCCACCTGTATTGTGCCTGGTCAGATTTACCCTCCCCCTGTACCTGTCCCATCCCCTCTTAAACCTGTCCACAGTCTCCATCTTTACCAGCTCCCTGGGCAGTGCATTCCATGGCTCCACCACCCTTTCAGTGAAATAACATCTTCTCCTCTCCCCTCTGAGCCTGCCCCCTTCCAGCTTACACCCGTGACCTCTTGTTGCCCCACCCTCCTTCCTTTGGAGCACCCTGACTGGGCCTCCTTTATTGATCCCTTTCATGTACTTAAAGACCTCTATCATGTCCCCCCTGTCCCGCCTCTCCTCCAGGGTATATATGTCGAGCTCCTTGAGCCTTTCCACATAGGTCCTCTTCCTCAGGCTACAGATCATTTTGGTTGACCTCCTTTGGACCCTTTCTAGGAGTGTAATGTCCCTCTTTAAATGTGGTCTCCAAAATTGTACACAATATTGGAGGTGTGGCCTAACCAAGCAGTTGTACAGTGGAAGGATCACTCCCCTTTCTGGAGGTAATCCCCCTGGCGATGCATCCCAGCATCCTATTTGCCCTTGCCGCCGCCCTCCTACAGGTCTCTGAGTTGTTCATTTTGACATCTACCACTACCCCCAAGGTCCCTCTCACCCTCTGACTTGAATCATGTCTCCTCCAAGGATTTACCCCTGGCCTGGATTTCTGACTCCCAGTTGCAGAACCTTGCACTTCCCCGCATTGAATTTTAGTTTCCATTTTCCCGACCACCTTTCCGGAGCCTCCAGATCCTCCCTGCAAGGCCACCCTCCCTCCTCCCCATCCACCACTGCACCTAGCTTCAAGTCATCTGCAACGAGACTCATCTCACTTGATCCCTCCTGATGTCTGAGATATAGGCATTGAACAGGAGTGGCCCCAGTACTGACCCCTGGGAACCCCACTAGTAACCCACCTTGGGGATGAGGCTAACCTTCCAACCACCACCTTCTGAGTATGCTCAGAGAGCCAATTTCCTATACATCTTTGTCAACTGTCTCCTCACCCCATTTCCTTCAGCTTAGCCAGCAGGCCACTGTGGGTACCGAATCAAACGCCTTGCTAAAATCCAGAAAGAGGACATCCACTGGCCTACCCTGGTCCAGGGCCCTTGTCACCCAGTCATAGAACTCAACAAGATTTGTCTGGCACGATTTTCCCATGACAAAGCCATGCTGCCTATTGTCCTAGCCCCCAGTTTGCTCCAGTAACCCTCCTAGCCTTTCTTGACAATACCTCCATCACCTTGCCGACCACCGATGTCAGGTTAACAGGCCTGTAATTTCCCGCCTCCTCTCTTGATCCCTCTTGTGGATCGGCATGACATGGGCCACCCTCCAGTCTTGGGGCACTCACCCAGTCCTCAGAGAGATGTTGAAAAGCTCCCCAGAGGGACTGCCAGGATCTGCCAGTTCCCTCAGCACCCTGGGATGTATCTCATCTGGCCCAGGTGCTTTCTCCGTCGAAGGGACCTGAGGCTTCCCTTACTCTCTACTGGGATTTCAGCCTCTTCTCCCCTTTCACCATGCACACGCACTGTGCATAACAACTGTTTGGAATGAGCATAACAACACTTTAGAATGTGCATCATGGTTTAGAATGTGCTTAACAAGGATTTTGAGCAGGCTGATTTTTATACATAACAAAGGGTAACCATCTACTATAATTATGTTAAAATATGGCACTGCAAAGTTAACAGCAATTAACTCCTGGGGTTCGATTGTCAAAGATCCCTTAGATTGCCGCAAGTTGCGGCGATCTAGGGCTGCTGGAGTCCTGGGGTGTGTCTGGGACCCTGCACCATATTTAAAAAAAAATGAGGGTCCCTGCACCCAAGACCTGATATTTGCCGCTTCTGCAGGGTTGCACCAAAGTAGTGGTGCACCTGTGGGCTTTGACAGAAGAATCTGTCCACCCACCCACCTGACTCACCACTCAAGGGGCCACGAAGGTGGAGGAGGAAACGCCTGCCAGGAGGTGACCAGGAGGCAGAAGACATATGGGGGGTGACCTTGGGGGCGAGGGAGGAATGTGGCTAATGTGCACGGGATGCGGTAGCACCCTGTGGGGGTGCTCTTTGCTATTCCAGACAGCCAGTCAGATTGGGACATGGGCTGGCAGAAAGGGACCAGGACCCAGCCTCAGGAGGACACAGCTGTAGCACGTGCCCCATAGGTGCCATGACCACAACACCATTAGCAGGCAGCAACTGGCCTACACGCTGGTGGCATGGTACCAGGGGAGTGCCATGATGCCCAGGAACCATTTCTGGACATCACTTGCACCCACAACCTGCAGCCACTGCTGCCAGTGATGGTGTTGTGGTCAGTGGCACCAATGGAGCATGTGCCAGGGCTGTATCCTCCTGAGGCTGGGTCCTGTTTCCTTTCTGCCAGCCCTCTGTCCTGGTCCAATCAGCTGTCTTGAATAGCACAGAGCACCCCCGCAGGGTGGCACCTCATCCCTCACACAGTACTATCATGTCTCTGTCACCCCCAAGGTCACCACTGTGCTTTTTCTGCCCCCAGTCCCCTCTGTGCAGCCCCCTGAACCACTGTCCCACCAGGCAGTGGTACATTGCCCTTAGAACACCTTCTGGCTGGTCTATAGGCAGCCCCTGTTGCGACCATGGTGGGGCTTGTATAACAACAATAAGGGATGCAGTGCAGCCCACCACGGTGTAACCACCCTTGCAGCATGGCACACCGACACTTTTGCTCACAAGGGTGGCACGGGGGGTTTTGCCACATGTCATCCCAATTTACAGCAGATGGCAAATAAGGAGTGTTGCAACTATGACGCAAGGTGCCACTTGTGTCATACACTATTGGCACAGGCACCTTGCATCATAGTTCCGGCCTGAAAATCAAGCCCTTGAATTTACTATATACATCAATACTTTTGCTTTGCCAGCAAGAAATGTCACCTGTATAAAGTATTATTGTAACCCAGTCAAAAATGTATGTGTGTTTTTTCCCCAGAATATTCAACTGGATAGAGAAATGCTAAATTCAGTTAATGTTTACCTTTCAGGTAAAGCGGAATGGTGTGTCACAGAAACTCAATCAGGAAGAAAGAAAGAGACAAGAGGTAAGGTTTCTGTAGAATAATTTTTATAGTTTTCATTTACACTCAAAAGTAAACCTAACGGATAGATATAATATAATATAATATAATATAATATAATATAATATAATATAATATAATATAATATAATATAATATAATATAATATAATATAATATAATGTCTATCTAATTTACTGGGAAATATTTCCTGTATTCGTTGTATAGAGAATAATATATGGGGTGACGTGTAATGAGATTTTACACACCCGAGTTGTGGGATGCTACATAAATGCCCTCAGGGTTTGTGAAAAGCATCCTATTAACGAGGTGTGTGTAAAATCGAGTTTTACACATGCCATCCCATATTTTATTTTTTACGATTGCTGGTGTTCGCTTTTTTGCCTCAGCAATTATATAAAATAAAATAAGCAAATAGATTGATTTTCAGGCAGCCGCGAACCAGTCGGGATTCTGCGTGGTCCGCAGTCTGCCAAGTTAACAGTGCTCTACTTGTTTGAGGAAAAAAGAAGTGGAGATTTTGTTGCTGTATTTGTCTTTTTTCTTGGTTAAACTTACTGCTGAGCAGCCTCTGTGGCATTCTTCCAGCATGAAGAGGTCTGGAGACCTGCTGGTGCATGCATGCGGACTGGGAAACTCACGTGTTGGTAATGTTTCCCTTTTGTTTTTGGATCAGTGGATATTCTTCTTTTCTTTTTGTAATAAAAAATCTAATTACTTCCAACAGCGAGGGTCGGGGAAGTCTGTGGCTGTACAGTTAAGGAAGATCAGTGACTGGTGCATGCGTGGTCATGGGGAAACCTGGCATGTGTTTGCCGTTATAACCAGCTGGTTATAATGGAAAATTACAACCGGGTTTCCCTATGGGGAAAAGCGCATACCAGTAATTATATAGTTAATAATGTCTGTGCAGGTGTGTGTTATGAGGATTTTTCACACAGCCGAGGGTGTGTGATAATCCATAAACCCTAAGAGCGAAGCTGAATGGGTTTATGAGATTATTACACGCCGAGGGTGTGTGAAAAATCATAATAACACAAGCCTTGCACAGTCAGTATTTTTTTTATAATAACTGGTGCAAGGTTTCTATAGAGTAAACCTATAAGCTGTATTTGTTCAGAGTGAGCATGTCCCTGAGCAGCCACCGTAGTAAGCGACTTTTGTTTCATTTTTTTTTTTAATTAAAAAATGTGCTTTGTTTTTTTTTAAGTAAGAAACGTGTTTTGGGGAGTCACATGATGCCTGGCTAGAAGAAGCAGCTCGCCTGCTCCTCTCCCGCTCTCCTCGCTCCACAAAGTACCTGAATTACAATATCTAAGCAATTTAATTCATCAGACAACCGGAGAAACAGCGCTCTCAAATCTTAGCAGTGCTACGAACTTCAGCAAGAATCTGCCTAACTGGAATGGAGGTCACAATGAAGTCAGAGCTCCTGCACCACACTCCACCGCCTCCCCGGACAAGGCCTAAAGAAATCCAGGCTGCAGCCTGCTATACTCCCCACAGCTATCATCACCAAAGTCTCTACTACACTGCTGTCGAAGTGCTTCCTGGCCAAATGAAACCACTCCAGGAAGCCTTTAACATTGCTTACTGACGAAATCTCCTCTATAAAAAGGATCTGAGGGATGTATTTCATCAGGTGTGGGGCCTCACTATATCTCTGGAAAAATGGAGATCCTCCACCAAACCTGAACTCATTTCCTTAAAATGACATCTCCACAACATGGAATTGAAGCTGGAAGACCTCGAGGGGGACAGCCGACTAAATAATTTGGTGATGTTGGGGTTCCCGGAGGGCGAGGAAGGGACCACAACTATTACTTTCATTCAGAAACTGCTAGAGAAAGTCGCCGGTCCCTTCCCGAATGGCCCCTCATATGTGGTGGAACAAGCTGGGCATTATGCCCCAAACCAACCCCAGGCTCTTCTTCCAGGCCCTTCCTACTGAAACTTCTTAATTTTCTGGACAAACAACACATACTTGCAAAACTAAGAGACATCCAAGCAGTAATGTGGGAGGGCCACAAAATTCACATTTCACAGGACTTGCCAGCTTCTGTAAGGCATAAACAGGGAACCTTCCATCTCATGGTCACTCGCCTAATCCCCGCCGGCATACGTTTCCGTATACTTTACCCCGCTCCACTGCAAATCAGAGTGCAGGACAGATGGCACTCCTTTGACTCTATTGAACAAGCTGTATTAGAGCTTCAGCGCCTTCTCCATGACCTCTTTAAGAAGTGAGCCCAGCATCTAACAAGGAAAGGAATGTAATTACAAAGGCTATTGTTGTTGCTGTACTGAGAGTCCATTAGTTTGGGGTAATTGGAGTGCAGTACACAGGCACTTTTCTTTTTTGAGTGAAACCAGCCCACCTGTCCAGATATAGTTTCTGTCATGGTTCTTTGAAAGACAGGGTAGACATCGACACGTTTACTGTGTTTGGATCTCACCTGCAACACAAGCTGACCCTCCAGGTAGGACAGTTCTCCCCAGCTCTGCAGCGTTGGTTTGGACTCGGCAAGGCCACCAAGTAATGCATGTGGATCTTGGGCCTAGCTGCGCCCGATTGGTCCCCTACCGGTGAGCTCGGGACTGTGCACTCTAGCTGGGACTGCGGTTGTGCGCACTGTTGAAAAAACCTGCTGCAGCAACAAGAAGACGCACGCACCCTTTGCCTCACGACTGTGCACACCACCATGAAGAGCCAGCTGTCAGTGTGAACTGGCATCTGTAATACTGACTTTTTGGTCCATTCTTAGAACAGCCATCTAAGACTGCTGGAGTAACCTTGTCAATATATAGACATTGCAGCTGAGGAGATCAATCCTGGGGCGGGCGGCTCAGGACCAAGTGCTAGATGTAGTGGGAGTCATTCACCTTAGTTTAGGGTTACACTTTATAAGACATGTTATAGACATTATTGGATCCATTTGAGGTCCCTTTTTCGTTGCTTTCTGTCACTTTTATTTCCAGTATTACTGAAAAATAACTAGAAGTTTCAAAGGGTAATCGGGGACAACTGTTTTTCCCTAGTTATGCTACTGTTTTCAATTTGCTATTTTAGGTTGGAGTTTATACATTTTAGGGATGTGGAGGGGGGGAGAGGTGGAGAGCATTCTTGCTTTACCTGGCAGCATCGTGCGCTAAATCTCAGGGGGGCCTTACCACCTCCCAGGAAATTATGGGTTTTGAGGCTGTTCGGTCTCATCCTGGTGGTTTGGCATAGGGTATGTTATATCATTTTTCTTACAAAAATGGTTTATGGAGGTTGGGTGGGGATGAGCGTGACAGGCATTGTATTTTGTTACGTTCTGGGTGTTGAACTGGGGGAAGGAAGGGAAAGACCACTAGTTTGGTGGGAGAGTTGCATGAAGACGAATCTTTCTTTCATTGCCAATGTACCCCTTCTTGGGATGCAGGAGCTACCAGGGATTACATACACCATTAATACATTTACTTGGATGCTATGGCAGCCTTTAACTTTTGTTCTTGGAATGTTAAAGGAGCGCAATCCCCTACAAAGAGGGCCAAGGTAGTACTCCACTTGCATAAGCTCCACACTGATATCGCCCTTCTGCAGGAAATCCACCTGCCCCTTCTCAGACCCTCCTCTTTTGGAGGTCCTGGGTGGGACTGATCTTCAGGGCTGGGCTGGACACACCCAAGAGAGGGGTTGCTATTTTAATTGCTCGGAAAATCCCCTTTCGACTCTTGCAAGAGTGTTCAGATCCTAATGGCCGTTTCATTTTTATATGAGCCCTTTTAGGTCATTTAGAGGTAGTTTTAGGGCCTATATGGACCCAACTCTGAAGACCCTGTTTTTTCACCACCCTAATGACGACTTTAGTTTCCTAGAGCTCTCTACCAATAATTTTGGGTGGTGACTGGAACCTGGTTCAGTGTAATGAGTCAGATAGATTAGGACCTGCCCACCAGGCCATGCTCCCAAGTCAGGTAGCCTCTCGGATCTCATGAGATCAGTTGGCCTGGTGGATCCATGGCGCATCTTAATCCCTCTGTAAAACACAACTCCTTTTCCAGAATTGATTATTTTTATTGAGTGCGCACTTGCTTTCTGGGGTGACGTTGTACTATTACCTCTCTAAAGTTGTTTCTGACCACCATCCTGTTTTTCTTCAACTGAACTTAAGCCCATCCCTTTCCAGAGACAAGATATGGATTCTGAACAATCAAATACTTAAAGCTGAGGAATCTGTACAACATATTCAACATTTTATCACCATCTTTATGGCAGAAAACTCCCCCTTCTTCTAGGCTTGACATGAAATTATCCGTCTCTCTACAAAACGTAAAGTCCAAATCTCGGCTTCACTTTCCTCCTTACTCTCCAGTATCAAACACTTGGAAGAACACGTTTCTTCCTCCTCCCCTCAATCGGACTGGCAACGACTAGAACAACTTAGACACCAGTACGTCTTATTAGGAGAAAAGGCAGAACATCTGCTTTTACTCTCCAGAGTGAAATACTTTGATCAGGGAGAAAAAACAGGGAAATTACTGGCACTTCATCTCAAATCACAAGCAGCGGACGAATTTGTCCCTTCGATTCATAGTGAATCTGGGCAGCTCCTCACATCCCCTAGAGATATTGTCGATGCCTTTTGGAAATTCTATCAGCAGTTATATGCCCCTTCACCCACCCTGTTCGATCACACAATATCATTCCTTCCTCCAAGATCTCTCACTTCCTACCTTTTCACCTTCCCAACAGGCATTCTTGAAGGCCCCTTTAACTCTAACTGAAATTTCCATGGCAATAAATTCTCTGGCACCTGATAAGGCCCCGGGTCCCAACTGTTTTACCACAAATTTTTACAAGGCATTTAAAGAACAGATAGCTCCCACTCTTCTCTCCACATACAATTATATTTTTGATAATGGCTTGTTGGATCTTTCATTGAACAGAGCCACCATTGTGGTGCTTACTAAACCAGACTAAGATCCCACAATTCTCACTAACTATTGGCCGATTTCACTTATAAATGTCGACCTCAAGATTCTCTGTAAAGTTCTAGCAGACCGACTAGCAGCTGTGTGGGAATCCCTTCTCAGCCCGGAACAGGTCGGGTTTGTCAGACGGAGGCTCTCGGCAGATCATCTCCGTAAAATTGCTCATCTTCTCTCGGCATCCAGGGACCTGGTTCTGCTATCTCTGGATGCCGAGAAAGCATTCGACAGAGTCTCCTGGGACTACCTCTTCACATTGTTACCTCTGTTTGGTATTCTCGCTGAATTTATAAACTGGGTAAAAGTACTGTATTCTTCTCCCACAGCTCAGGTACTCTGTAAAGGTGTGCTATCTCAGTCATTCTCTCTACACCAGGGTACCAGACAGGGATGCCTGTTATCCCCATTTTTATTCAGCTTGTTTCTGGAACCTCTTATCAGGACGCTCAGATCATTCCAACAAGTTGTCGGTATCCCAATTCACCATACAAATTACAAGATCTCCGTCTATGCTGATGATATTCTCCTGCATTTGGCCTCTCCAGTATCTTCAATACCTCCTGCCCTGCTGATCATTTCTCGTTTTGGCACCATATCCAATTAAAAACTTAATCTTAGTAAAACTGAGATTATGCCAATTAATAATAGAACCCACCAAGCAGATGTAGCCCATTTGGGCCTGACTTGGAGGAAAGATAAACTTAAATATTTGGGCATTTTTCTCAGCACATATCCTAAAACACTCAAATAATATAACTTTGATGCCATTGTTTCCTGAGTTAAAATCGACCTGGAGCGATGGTCTCTTCCTCCTTTTTCGTTTTGGGGCAGTCTCAACATTATAAAAATAAATGTTCTACCTCGGCTTCTGTACCCCCTACAAATGTACAATTGGGACTTACCTCAGGTCTGCTTTACCCAGATAAATAGAGTCCTAATGTCTTTACTCTGGAAGGAAGGGCTATGGCGGACACTTATCAAATTAATGAGAAATAAACAGGATGGTGGTCTTCAAGTCCCCAATTTCTATAGGTACTATCTAGCTTTACACTTACATAAGATGTCCCATTGGATACGTCAGCAGACAACAACAGATACATTCCTCAATGGGTTGACATAGAACATTCCCTTTGCTCCATGAAGGGCTTAGATTACAAAGCACTCCCCTATTTATCCAGGACAAAGTTACCACCTCCCTTACAGAATACGCCTCTTGGCTCCTCCCTAGTAATGCACTTTCAATTATGCTCCTTCTTTAAAATATCCTCTGCCCAAGATATCCTGCAGCCCCTTATGGGGAATCCAAACCTACAAATTGTGGGACAGCCTCTGTCTAGGACTTTCTGGCCTAACATGGGGGTTGAAACAGTTATGGACCTAACTATAGATGGTAAACTACTGCCATTCCAAAAAGCTAGGGACTTCCACCGATGGACAGATGCACAATGCTTCAGGTATTTCCAGATCCAGCACATGCTTACACGACATTTCGGGGCTGGGCAATGGCAAAGTCCCTTTGGTTCAGTGATCCTTCCAATAATCGAATCCGCACCCCCACTCACATTTGGTATCTTATTTTACCATTCCTACAGACCTTCCTAGCTGATAATGAGGCCTCTATATATACAGTTGGGACCAGGTTCTTCCTCCGTTAACGCATCCAGGAACTGGCCACCCATCTGGAAACACTTATATCAGCTTATAAAATGGAACTGATGCCATCTCATGCAATTTTTTATTCTTCATAATCTCTATTATACTCCAGTAAGACTTCACAAAATGGGTTGCCTTCCTAGTGACCGGTGTTCCAGATGTAGTCAAGAACCTGGTTCTTTATATTGTATTCTCTGGACTTGTCCTAAAGTCACCCCTTTCTAGAACTTAATTCAATCCCATGTAGGCCCTCTCCTTGGTCTTCAGAGGCATTTCTTCCAGAAATGTGTATATTGGGACTTCCCAGACTCCCTTGTAGGCAATCAAAGGTCCATATCGCCTGATTTCAGCGTGTGCAAAGAAAGTTATATTACGGCATTGGCTGGATCAATATTTCCCTGTTTTTGGAATGGCACAGAGAGTATTATTTGCACTTCAGGAGGAAAGGTCAGTAGCAAACATGTCTGGCAAGTCTGCCAGATATAAGCAAATTTGGGAACCATTGCAGACCCTATTAACCTTACCACCATAGGATTGTGCTCAAGCCTGACCCTCCTTATGGTCTTGAGCTTTATTTTTTACACTACCTAATGCAACCCACTTGGTTTGGGCATGAAAGATTTGTTGACTATCTTTACTCTTGCGGAGGAGGTAGGTAGGTGGAGGGTGGGGTGGGGAGTATGGGATATAGGTCACTTTAGATGTTTAACTTCATTGCAGAGGCAGTTGTGATCTGTGGTCTTTATTCAATGATAAGACATTTGTTTTGCCTTCTGTACATTTACGAATGATTTTAAGGCATGTATGATATCATTCTTATCAATCTTTGTATACCTTTGCACACTCCTAAACCTAAATAAAGTATATTAAATATGAAAGAAAGAAATGTGTTTTGGGTGAATTCTGTGACATAGACAGTTTCCCTGGAGGAAGAAATGTAAAAGTGTAGGTGTGGTAGTGGGATCTGTTATGGGGACTGAGAGTGAAAACTGGTCTTTAGCTTCCATGCATTCTTTGCACTTCAGCAAAGTGAGAGAACAAGGAGAAAATGCCGTAATAACCTGCTATGGAGTCATTACAGAATTCAATGGGATATTACAGCGTTTTATCAGGTGTGCATATCTGTTCATTATAGGAGTCACCAGTTATTACAAATCACTAATGTGATTTCAGCCAATCAGTGCACAGAGCTACTGTACCTCATATTCTGTGTATAGTGTGCTCTCACACAGGAGCGTTAGAAAGGAGCACTCCACTTCACCGCCAGGGAGAAGGATAGCATAATAAAAATGGAAAAAAGACACAAAACGTACTATAAATCACTTGAGCTAAACTGGAGTGATTTACAATGAGCTAATAGGGCATCCAAGCACTGTCTCCTATGGTATAAGAGACTCCACTCATGAGGTTTTGGCAGACAGAACCACTTGCCTTCGCTTTGTAGCCCTCTCACTCATACCTCACATTCGTAGATTCTTACACCTTAAGAGACACCCCTTGGATGCTCTATTAACTTTAGCAACATTCTGGGAGTGTATGCAAGAAGTACATGATAAAAATACTCTTATGATTATGTGCAAAGTAAAGTTACAGATTACAGAGGCATTTACAGGATAGCTTGGACTGCAGTTCAGAAACAGCATATGCAAAACTTTTATTAAGGTGGGAAAACAGAACACAGTATTCTGCTCTGAACTATAGTGTTTATGGAGTTACAAGGAATAAGTTTAGGCCAGAATACAGTGGTATTTACAGAGGCTTTGCTGTAGTACACAAAGTTCACTCTTGAATTCAGACAGTGTTTTAATTTTCTAGTCATACCATGGTCATCTACAATTCTAAGCCAGGTTTAGAACACAAGCAAAATGCTGGCAGTGACTCTGTATCATAAGATTTCATGTGCAATAAGCAGCTGTTACAGAGAAATGCTCAAAAACAAAGAACTGGGCACTGCTCCATCAGGACATAAAACATTTTCTCTGATGTAAACAACAGTCAAAACTTGATTTTATTTAAATATCCAGACAGATTAAACACGGGGAGACCAATGCCAATGTTATACACCAACACTTGGCACTTAACCAGTCTGCAGATGTTGAAAGTGGGGACACATTTGAAAAGGGCTTAAGAGTGTTTAGAGAAAGAACGTTCCATATCCAAGAGCAGTGGGAAGAGCTGGGAAACTAATACTCATGTTGCCTCTAGGGTTAAATTGTTTCTAATTGGGACTGATCTGTGGAGTTTTGGGCTGATGTTTGTAGTGCTTCATAAGATGTTTATTTCCTAAGACAAATGGCAGTGTCGAGTGATTCCCAGATGACTGTAGCACTGAACTTTCTCTAATAAACTACTGGTTTGGCATTGTGCTTGCAAGCTGACACAATGGAGGTAGGTACGCGTGTATTTTCTTTGGGTAACAAAAATCACTAGACAGATCTTTTCTAGTTTAGTAGCTGTTTATTAGATGACAGCCAGTATTGTAGCTTATTAAATACAAGCTGTGGCTTGCTCTCGACTCCACTCAATGATGATCCACTGCAGTAGGATACTGTATTGTCTGTTTACTGTATAAATGGACAAGCAGACATCAACACTCTGGGAGAGGAGGCATTGATGTAAATGACAATCGGAGCAGCCTCAGAACAGAGGAGTGCAATAAACAATTTTTTATCTGTGCTTGAGCAGATAAGCTTGATTTTGTTTTTACCATGTAAGAGCCATCTCCAAATAGGGATGGGCGAACTGGTTTGGCAAAAATCTGAACTGACCCGAACAAGCTGAAATGTTCCAAAATGAACAGCTTTCAAACATATATGGCTGTTCGGATCAGTTTGGAATAGACCCCCACCCCCAGTTTTCCTTTTCACTGCTGTCTAGCGGACCCCTCTCCCTATCCCAGATCGATCCCCTGTAAGTAAAAAGAAAATGCAGACCTAAAGCTTCCTTTTGAATCTGTGGACCAGGACCCCCTCCCTATCCCTGATCCCTTTTGATTAAATAAGTGTCCCCAAATTATTATTCTTCCCTGGTGTCTAGCAGACCCCACACCCTGGCAGGTACTCTGAACCTTTCGAAGTTCGCCCATCCCTACTCCCAAACCAGCTGCTGCAACTTAGTGAGTGGTTGACCAGGTCAAAGGCTTGGGCAAGGTCCTCATAAACAGCCCCGGTTACTCATCTGTCCATGACTATTAGCAATGTACATTGTTTGTGAATCGCACCAGGTTCAGCATCATACTGTGATTTAGAAACATAGAAGCAGCATTTGTCATCAAAAAAGTACCAGTAGACCAATCTAGTCTGGCCTGTTTTTCCCTGCCCATTACTATACCCTATTTGGCCACCAGTGTCCCTCCTTCCCTCCCCCCTTTCCTTTGCTTATTAGGCCCATGTGCCTATCCCCTGTATGCTTGAAGTTCCCATTGTCTTCTCCCCGACCACCTTGTCTGGCAGGTTGTTTCAGGGATACACACCTTTTCTGTGAAGAAGCATTTGCTCCACATCCTCTTAAACTTCCCCCTCAAGCTCATTGCATGCCCTTGGGTTCTGATGCTCCTCCTCCTCTGAAACAGATTCCCCTTCCAGCACCTTGTTCACCTCCCTGAGTTACTTCTGGGTCTTAATCATGTCTCCTGTCACTCTTCTCTCCTCCAGGCAGTAGATGTTGAGCTCCTGCAGTCTCTCCTCGTATGATTTCTTGTGCAACCCCCACATCATTTAGAAGCCCTCAGCTGGACTGCTTTCACCCTATCAGCGTCAATCTGGAGGTGCAGCTTCCAGAACTGGACACACTACTGTAGGTGGGGGTTTCAGTACTGAGCGATACAGTGGCAACACCACCTCCCTTCTCCTGCTGGAAATCCTCTCCCTATGCACTGCAGCATCTCACTAGCCTTGCCTACTGCCTTGTCACACTGCCACGCCACCCCAAGGTCCCTCTCCTGCTTGGTGACAGTAAGTACCTCCCCATCTTATACACAGCCTCGAGTTTCCCCACCCAGGTGCATGATTTTGCACTTTTGGATTGAAACCCAGGTGTCATACCCTAAACCACACTTTTTAATTTCCCCAGATCTGTTTGCATTCTCTCCACTCCTTCCTGGGTGTCCACTCTGTTGCAGATTTGTGTGTCATCTCAAAGAGACACACCTTCCCCTCCAGTTCCTCAGCAGTGTCACTTATGAAAACACTGAAGAGGACAGTAACTAGTACTGAACCCTGTGTCACTCTACTGGTCACTTTTCCATTCTTCGAGCAACTACTGTTTACCCCCGCCCTCTGCCTCCTATCCTTCAATCAGTTTGATACCCAGCTTACTCCCTAACCCCCAGGTTGCTGAGTTTCTTGATTGGCTTCCACAGTGTCAAAGGCCTTACAGAAGTCCAGACACTATAGGTCACATCCACTTCCTTCCCCTGATTCACTAGAAACCACATTTTTTACCAAAGGCCGATAGAAGAAGCAGAAACATTTTACTAGAAAACAAGCGGATCCATTTAGAATAGGTTTCTGCGTTCACTGGAATTGGCTTAGTTGATTTGGCGCTGTTTTCGTTTGTATTTTTGCAAGGCAGGTAAGACTGATAAGTATGTCTGTAGTTAACTTTATTTGTCTTAGGCCAAGCTTTGTAAACCGCGTAACAATTGAAACCTTTCATAGGTCAGGTGCCACTCTTATAGACACTGAAGATTGAAGCAATCAGATGTTCTGCTTTCTGGGTTGCATTTTTAGTAACTTAAGTTATTATATCTACTTTTAATAGATGCTTGAGAACATAATTCACATTAACCTTTTGTGATAAAAGGACCCTGGCACTGCAGTAAGAAGGGTCAGTTTCAGGATAATCCTTTAGAATGGTGGTAATAGAGTGAGTGGTATCAAGTTTAGGTATATGGTACAAGTTGGGAGACAAAAACATCACTGAAACATTCTGCTCTCTTAGCAAGATGCTGTATTTCTGTATTGAAATGTATAATCCTAGAGATGGATTCTATTTATTTTTTTGTTATTCTTTGTGAGGTTGTGTATTTCATTCCAGAGTTCTTTAAGGCTTTTTAGGTTACTGGTCAGTGTATAGCATTCTAATTTTTCTGATTTATCAAAGGTTTTGCAACAGTTTTGGAAGCATTATTTTTGCCAGTCTGAGGCCAAACTAATTTGTTTATAAACAGACCAAGTGTTATCCTTTTGTTTGAGTTGTTATATAGTAGGAGCACAGGATGGATTCATTCTTATTTATTTGAAGATTGGTAACCACAAAAGGCACACTGAGGTGAGGTTTGTTTCCAGGTGCAACCCAATGGAGAGGGAAAAGAGAGTGCAATACAACAACATTAAAACCAGTTATAAAATACAGTTGCAATGATAAATCACACAGTACAATAACAGTACAGCACATTTAGGTGATCAAAACTATGAGAAATGGAGGAACTATAAATTAGCTTGCAAAGCAGTATTCATTTTAGACAAGAGCTACATAAAGTATATGGTGCCAGTAGAAAAAGGTACCAGTGCTTGAGTAGCACAGATGAGTCAAACTGTCAGCTATGGTTCACTGGTGAGTGCCAAAATCATGGTGTTGGGGTATAATAGCAAGTGGGGTGGGGGTCAAGTGGAAGGTTGGCAGGAGCAGGAGGGAGCAAGAAGAAGAAGTCTTAGCTGGTGTCTAAGGGATGGAGTTGAGGGAGAGAGATGGAAGGAGGAAAGGAGCAGATTCCAGAGGAAGGGAGATTATAGGAGAAAAGGCTGACTGCTCAGCAAAGGTGTGTGGTGTGGAAGGAGAAGGTGTGAGAGACCTGCAGGAACAGAGTAGGAGGAAGAGGGATGGGACAGAGGATACTTATGAGGAGGGACCGAAACCAGTATTTTGAGATGAAGGAAGCACAGGGACTGACAACGTGAAAGGAGGAGGATGGAAATGGAAGAGTACAGGGAACAATGGTGAGCATGAGAGGCTGAGTCAGTAGCAAGGTGGCAAAAAGCATTGCAAAGGATATCCAGTCTGGCTAGGAAAGAAGAGGGGTGGTGCCCAAGACCACATCCATGTAGCTGAAAACTGGGAGAACCGTTTTGGTGACCAGCTTCCAGCAGACCTGGGGAGAAACGCAGTCCTTATTGCAGTACAGGGCACCAAGTTTAAGGAGGAGCTTGGTGTGCATGGCATCAGTGTGGTCAGAAAAGTCTAACCTACTGTCTGACCATACACCAAAGTGCTTGAAGGTAGGGACTACTTCAAGATGGGCGCCATCCAACATGTAGAAGACATGAACGGGGAGCCTGGCCAAGCTTCTGGCTGGTGCCAATGGTCATTGACAATGTTTTTTAGTGTTACCCTGGGTTGGTTGGCATGGAACAATTACAGCACATTGTGAAAGTCTTTCTAAAGCAGACCTTCCACAGCTACAGCCAAGGGACGGAGGTGTAAATGACTATGTCATCTGCATACATCTGAATATGTTAGGTGATACAGGCAGAGAGTAGGTCATTGGTGAAAAGTAAGAAGAGAATTGGACCCAGGATGGAGCCTTGTGGAACCCAACTTGGATAGGTAGGTAGGGATGGGACCCAACTTGATAGGTCAGGGATGGGACAGGGCATCTCTAACTGTACTGACTGCTGTCAGTACATGAGGTAGGAATGGAACCAGTTAATAGTGGGAGATGACAGGCCGGCAGAGCTCAGCTTGTCCAGGAGGAGTGGGTGGGACACCTAGTCAAAGCACACAAATCAAAGAAGACACACAGTGATGTGACCTGATCCATCCCAGTGAAAATGGAGTCAATGACATGTAGCAAGGAGGAGAAAGTGGAGTGTTGCTTGCAAAAATGGACTGGAATGGGCAGAGGTAGTTGGAGGAGAGGAGGAAATTAACAAGCCTGGAATAGACAAGTTTCTCCTGCAGCTTTGCAAGAGAGGGGAGGAGGGAGATAGTCCAGAAGTTGCCAGGGAGGAGGGGTTGTGCCCTTTGTGAAGCGGTAAAATCTTAGCAAACTTCCAGGACTAAAAATCGCACAGAGTAAGAAGGAGATGTTCAGGAGGGGTGAGTGAGTGAGTGTGTGAGTGTGAGCGTGAGTGACTGAGTGTTTGAGTGAGTAAGTGTGTAAGTGAGTGAGTGAGTCAGTCAGTCAGTCAGTCAGTCAGTGGTGGGTGAGTGAGTGAGTGAGTAGGAAATGGCAGGAGCTGAGAAATGGAGAAGTACTTAGCAGGGTTGGAGTGTTAAGAGATCCAGACATTGAGAAGGTTAGGTTTATGGAGGAGGCTTCTAGTGTTGAGGTGGAAGATGCTGAGTCCTTTAGGGTGGAGGAGGAAAAGAGGGCAGGAGAGGGAAGGCCAGGGTTAGATTCCACACTGCCCACTAGGAGGAGGAGGAGAAGAAAGAGGAGCAGAAGGATTGAGTGGGATTCTTCAGTATTAGCCTTGACCTTCCTTCTGGTTAAAGGGGCATGTTGGTCACTAATTGTTAGAAATAAAAATAAAGGTCTAAATTGACATCTGGAACACTTTCTATGCTTCTTCAGCCGACAGACATCTGTTCTTGGATTAGTGTATTTTTGTTTTAGCCTGCTATCATTTCTATCCCTAGTCATTTTTGGTATTTTTGTGCAACGTGCGGTTGTCATGTGTACCAGGTACAGTATATAGGGGTCACTGACTGAATCCGATAAGATACCCCAAAAGTTTATGTGGCTTACATCAGTGGCCATGATCCAGTCCAGGGTGAAATGGTTGTGCATTGTATGACTAAATCTACTTAAAGAAGTAATTATATGCTGAATAACTGAATAAGCTGTATGAGGGACAGAACCCAGAGGGTGGTTGTGGGGGGAGAGTTATCTGGCACCAGAGAGGTCATCAGTGGCGTCCTACATGGCTTGGTGCTGGGGCCGGTGTTGTTCTAGTGTTTTCATCAGTGACATTGGGGATGGCATCAAGGGCAAGATGTGCCTATTTGTGGATGACACCAAGCTCTGTGGGAGAGTGGACACAGCTAAAGGGATACAGGACCTATGAGATAATCTGGAAAAGCTGGAGAGGTGGTCCAGGATCTGGCAGCTTGCTCAATGCCAATAAATGCAAAGTTATGCACATTGAGCCAAGAATCCCAGGACAGAGCACTACCTGGGTGGAGTACAGGTACCTGCTTCAGAGGAGAAGGACCTGGGAGTTATAATCACCAGTGACCTGAAGCACTCCACACAGTGCAAGAAAGCAGCAGCAAGGGCAAACAAGATGCTGGGATGCATAGCTAGGGGATCAGTAGTATAAGAGAGGAGATTATACTACCCTTGTACAAGCCAGTCATGCAGGCCACATCTAGAGCGTGGAGTTGAGTACTGGTGTCCACACCTCAAAAGGACATTAAACCTACTGGAGAAGGTCCAGAGTAGGGCTACAAAGATGACAGCAGGTCAGCAGGGTAAGGACATGAGGAGAGGTTCAGGGCACTGAACATGTACTCCTTGGAGGAAAGGAGAGAGAGAGGGGACATGATTGGGACCTTCAAGTACTTGAAAGGGATAAATAAGGTGGGAAAGGAGGGTCTCTTTAAGCTGAGTGGCAACCATAACATGAGGGGGCACAGTCTTAAGCTGAAGTGGAGGGAGGTTTACAAGGAAGGTCAGGAAGCACTTCTTCACAGAGAGGGTGGTGAACACTTGGAATGCACTGCCAGAAGACATCTCGTTGAAGACAGTGGCAGCTTCAAGAAAGGCTGAGATATGCATAGGGGGAAGGTAAGGATCATGGGTAGGGAGGATGGGAGGAGTGGGGGCAGGGAGAGTAGCTCAAGCTGTGGACCCTACAATACAAGCAGACTAGATAAACCAAATGGCCTTCTTCTGCTGGCTTCTTCGTATGTTCGTACGAATGTCATAAAGCAGTCTGTCAATGTGCTTGTAACTCTCCTGGGCAAATTACAGTCCTTTCTGTTTATATTGGGGCTTGTAGTGTAGCCTAGAGTTTAGAGTAACAAGCTGTGAATGAGCTTGGTACATCCAGTGGACCTGGGTTTGATTCCCACAAACTCACTTGCATACTGTGTGACTCTGAGCAAGTCACTTAACCTCCCCAGTGCTCCCAGGTCACCCAAGAAAACAGGCACTTGTGCCTAGTGGTCCTTACCCGGTTACCAAAAGACTAAAATAAAAATAAAAATATATATATATACAGTATTCCTATCCCTGACAAGAATATGCTCACTCTTAATGGGCAAGGTATCAATGTGATGCATTTATGCCCCCAGTTCACTATGCTAAGTTACCATGCTTTTAATGTTTGTATATGTTATTTTTAGGCCACTTGCACCAGCACCTGAGAGGGCAAAATAGCCATTTATATCTTGAAACTCTTTCATTCTTTTTATTATCCTTTATTGATGGCAAGACAATTTTAATTATATGGCACCAAATCCCATGGGCTCTGGGTACTCAAATAATACTAAATATAAAATAAAAAAAATAAAAATTACATTACAACACCAAGCGAAAACCCAGTGTAAAGTTGAGTTTTCAAAGACTTCAAAATGACCAGTGAAGGAGCTCCTCTCACCTCCTGCGGAAGGGTGTTCCAGAGAATCGGGGCTGCCACTCTAAATGCCCTATCACCCAAGGATTTCAAATATGGGATCTTGGAACAGACGAGGTCTGTTTTCACCAACCAGAGGGAATGGCCAGGATCATAAGGTGCCAGGAGGTCCTTCAGGTAGCCCAGTCCCAGACCATGCAGGGCCTTGTATGTTAACAAGCACACTTTGAAGCTGGTGCACCACCGCACCCGCAACCAGTGAAGAGCATGGAGAACTAGCATGATATGCTTGAACTGAGAGGTCCCAGCAACCAGCCAGGCTGCTGCATCTTAGGCTAGTTGTAAATGATGCAGCAGCCTCGCATATAACGCAAGGTAAAGAGGGTTACAGTAATCTAACCTTGATGTGACTAAGGCATGCACCAGTGTTGCTAGGTGAGACTGTTCAAGATAGGGGTTGATCCAGGAGATGTTTTGCAGATGATAAAAGCCACTGCAGATGACAACTGACACCTGATATTCTAAGGTCAGCTGGAAATCCACAAAGACCTCAACATTTATTTATTTAGTTTTTGTTAACTGGGTAGGTGCACTAGCCTTGAAATGACTATTTTCAGGCACGACCCGGGAGAGTACAACAAAGACAGGTACATAGCATGAATACAGTGAAATTACAATAGTATAGGACAAAACAGTCAGTAGTAATAAAAACATGCAGCCAGGACAATAACAATCAATGAAATTCATATAGAATTTTGGGCATAAAAACTCACACAGTCAAGGAGGAAATGGCACAACATAGCAGCAAAGAAATATTGGTCAAATTAGTCACAACAATGAAGGTTCAAATAGGCAGCGAAACAAGGCAAGGGTAAATTCCTGACTGGGCAGGGTGTATTATCATGGCCTCCGAGACAAGACTCAAGTGTGCGGGGAAGGGGGGGGTAGATTAGCCCTCAAGGAGATAGTAAGGGCAAGAAGTGCTATGAGCCTATGAGTTAGGGAGGTGATAGTTAGTTGAGGAAGCATCTGGCGTGTAAGTGGATTAAGGAGGATTAAAACAAGTGCAGAGATCAGCAAGGGGATAGATGTAGGTGCAGCTCCTTTTTGAAGCTGCCATGGGATCCTGATATTCAAAGTGCTTGGGGGAGGGAGTTCCAGAGTCTAGGAGCAGAGTGATTGAAGGCAACAGAGCCTTTTGATGTTTTACATCTAGGTACATTCGTCAGGGATTTATTTATTCCGAGCAAAGTCCATAGGAGGAGGTTTGAGGTACCAGCAATGTTGCAAGCACTGAAAGGGTCTGGTTTCTGAGTATAGAGTCAATTAGGGAGCTAAGAGAGTATTGAAGGCAAGCTGAGGGGGATAACCAGCTCAGGTCCCTGTACAGTTGGCAGGTACTTAAGCCGAGGGTGATGGTGGAGGCGTACCAACAGATACTGTTATAAGTGACATCCCACTTATGAAGGATGGTTTTGTGAGCGGCAGCAATGGTCGGCATGCCATAGGTGAGGGCAGGGAGTAATATGCCCCTGGCAATAGCAAGTTTAGCAGAGGAAGTTAGCATGAAACTGGACTTGTAAGCAATCCCTAGTTTAGCATTCACTGCCTTGCAGGTGGATTGTATATGTAGGCTGAAGTCCAGGAATTGGTCCAGAAGAATTCCCAGGTACTTAAAAGATGTAATGCACTCTATTTGTGTGCCACTGCTTCCTTACACTATCTGCAGCTCCAAGTGTCATGTCATCCAGCGAAGATAGGAAGGCACTACTCCCCGTAGCTGCTGAACCCAACTAACTGGCTCCACCAATAACACCTCCATCTTCAGTGGGTTTAATGTAGGCCAGTTGGCTGCTATCCAGTCCTGGATTTTCCTAAGGCACTCGCTCAGTTCCAAAACAACTGCACATTCATCTGTGACACAAGAGTCATACAGCTGAGTATCATTGGCATAACAGTGAAAACCCATGCTGTAGCGTCTAATGATCTCCCCCAGTGAACATGCACATGGTAAACAAAATGGGAGCTAGACTCGACTCCTGAGGCACAACACTGCAGAGTGCAGCACTGTTCAGTGTAAAAGAGCCGAGGGCCACCTGCTGCACCTTCTTGGACATGTAAGACTCAAACCACTGCAACACCATTTCTGTGAATCCTGCAGAGTGCCTCAAATGAGCCAACAGCACCCTGTGATCCACCATGTCAAAAGCCAAAGAAAGATCACATAGAACAAGGATGGAATGATGCCCATTATACAATGAGGTCTTATAGTCCACCACTCTGATTGGCTAACTGGCACCTTTCAAGCGTTGTAAAATCTAGCATTACCAGCGCAAAAAGGTGCCAGTCAATACATGTGCCGTCAATCCGACCCCAAGCGCAAACAAAAAGACGCCATTTTCCATCCCGCTAAAATGCAGCAACATAAATACTTAGTCTGTTAAAATCACCTCACAGTCACCAAACCCAAACCTGACCCTCGCTCCTTCCAGCTTCTGGCCAGACATCTCCTCCTTGACAATGACTCCTCCGTCAAACTTAAACTCCTCAAAGAACTTAATAACCGCAATCACACAGTGGCCACTCACAGCAACAGGCAGCCCTTTCAGCTTTTCATTTAAACTGTCACCTCCTAATAAAAGTAAATGCTTCCATGCCTTGCAGTTAAAATGCAATTAATTGAAATAAAAAAAAACTGCCTGCCGCGGAACCTCCTCACCGCCAACTGTTCCAGCCTCCTCGTTACTGCTCAGCCGAGGCGCGGGCTGATTTCCATATTAAGTAATCAGCCTCCCATCTAGTTAAGCGCTTCAAACTTCCGCACACTTAAAAAAAAAAAAAAAACAGTACATGAACCTGGTGTGACTGCTCATGTTCCAGCCTCCTCGTTACTGCTCATCGGGACGCCGGAGCTGATTTCAATATTCGTAAGCAGCCTCCCATCTAGTTAGCGCTTCAAACTTCCGCACACTTAAAAAAAAAAAAAAACCAGTACATAAACCTGGTGTGACTGCTCAGGCTGTCAGGCAACGACCCAGTCTTTGCTATCAGAAGGCTGTCAGTGAGGTTTGATGCACCCAGGAAAAACACATTATATTAAAAAAAGAACATGTGTGTGTGCGTGTGTGTTTTAGTACTTCAAGTGACAGATACCTTTCACCATGTTCTACCTTACAACAGGAACTATTTTTCTAAGGAGGAAGGATATCAAGCTAAAAACAAAAACCCACTATTTTTAAAAATCAAAACTGTTTGCTATTTTGCTTCTTAAGCTTTGACTTACTGCCCATTGTATGTGTAATAAACCACTTAAGGTGTTGGTGATGCTGGTTTACCACGCCTGGCGAGTTTAGTCACTCGCCTGCGGCGCGTGACCAAACCACGCCAGGCGTGGGTAAAACCAGCATCACCAACACCCTGTCATGGTTTATTGCTTAACTATCCCTCGCTAGAAGGAGAGCATGCTGCACCCTGATTAGCGCTGTCTCCATACTATGTAAAGCCAGAATCCAGACTGAAATGACTCATGGTTGTCATATTTTTCCAGGTGTTGCTCCAACTCCACTGCCACCACCTTCTTGATCCACATCCCCAGAAAGGGGAAGTTTGAGACAGGCCTGTAGTTGGAGAGATCCTCAGGGTCCAGAGAGGGATTTCTTAAGGAGGGCTTCACCACCACCCTTTCGGGCAGATGAAAACCCCATCCCTAAAGGAATACCTAACGATCGCCACAGTAGTCAGACCATGCAAATACCAGCACTCTAAAAGAAGACAGGTCATGCCAAGGTCCAGAATACGGAAAGTGGAATGCACTCCAGAAATAACCCAGAGGTCATCATCCACCAACACTGGCTCAAACTCTGCCCATAAAAATGGAGTGCCTCTGTCCATCGAAGATTGGATACTGTCAGCTGATGACAGGCTGTTTGAGGATGCCCATCCCGAATGGAGGACACCTTGTCTAGAACGAACTGGTTAAACTCCTCACATTTATCAAGAGAAAAGGCCTTGCAGGACTGGAGACAGACTGGATTTAATAGTCTGTCCACAGAGCTGAGAAGGCCAGTTCTTTCCAGCAGCAATCACTCATGACAGGAATGCTGACCTTTTCAGTGATTGCCCGCTGATACTCATTGCAGTGAGTCCTCAGTGCAAATTTATCCTCCTCTGAGTGGGACCTCCACCAACAATGCTCCAACCTCTACCACTTTGTCTTCAACTCCTCAGGTCAGCATCAAACCATGACGACCTGTGGTGTGTAACCAAGGGGCAGGCATGGAGAGGTGCTAGAGAGTTGACCGCAGTCACAAGGTTGGGTTATAACCCTCCATGGCTGCCTTAACTCCCATCACATAAGCTGTTTCCTTGCTCAGAGACACCAGCTGCCAAGAAGCTCTGAGCTGCAGATTTCTAGAAGAGTGGTATCTGACCATCTCCACCAGGGAGGTTAAATAAGAAGCCCTGCAGAAGAACTGCACGGCATGATGATCCAACAAAACGACCGGATCTACCCTGATATCACTAATATCAAGACTCAATGAGAAAACCAGATCCAAGCCGTGGCTGTGCTGGTGGTTACTGGTGGCAACCACCGGTACAAAGCCCAGGGAATACACCACCTGGAAGAACTGCGTTCCAAAATCCAAAATTGATAATTTTCAAAAAAAAAAAAAGGCTGAGAAAAGTAATCATTGTTTGGTTCACTGTTGTTTAGAATGCTATTTCAAAATGTATCTGGGTGAAATTTATGAATGACTGTGCAGTGTTTTAAAGGATGTTGTCAATGTCTTTTTTCACAGTAGTCCATTAATGTGCCACCGGAATGTTGGTGGGTCAATAATGTCGCACGCATCTTGTGCATCTTGGTTTTTTCGCCGCCGGGCACTGTTGCTGATCTTTGGATCGCCCTTCATACCACCAGGGTGCGACCTGGAGTTTGCTATTTAAATATATGGGGGTGCAGGGGGAATAGCCCCCGCAATCGCTGGCACTTCGACTGCCAGACGGCAGATTGTCGGAGCGTTTCGCCTGGCGCCGCCAAGTGCTGGCAACATAATTTACAACTTGGTTGTCACTGCAGCATGGGTGAACCTTTTTACAAGATTAAAATAGACTACACTTGTATTTAGTTTTATTTTAATAGGATAAAACTCAGTGAGGTATACACCTCTATCTAGATATCTGTTAAATGATCTTATAGTTTGTATATTGTATATGTGCATTATACACCTTGTATTTTCTTATTGTATATTTTTGTACTGAAACTACTTATCATGTAATGTATTGTAATTTTCTGTGTGCATGCCCATGGGACGCCATTGAAAATGAGCTTTGGCCCAGTGGCTGTGTTACCTCCAACGTAAGTCATTAAAAGTATACGTTTTGGTTTTTTTTCTATCAGAGTGGAGAGGAGGCTGACAGAGCAAAGCTAACCAAAGCAAACTTTATTTCTATAGCACCTTTCTTGAAACCAAGGCGCTTTATAAGTGAACCATTAAACATATACATTGTTAACATTACAGATATATAAATTAATTAAAATCATCTGGGAAGGCAATCTGAAAAAGATAAGCCTTAAATTCTGACTTAAATCTCTCGACAGTCAGGCATTCTCTCAACCAACGAGGTAGAGAATTCCACAGGGTAGGGGCCACAAAAGAAAAGGCATGAGTAACAGATGTCTTCAGATATACCCTGGGAATCTCTAGCAATCCCTCGTCAGTGGATCGCAGAGGGTGGAGGGGGTGGTAGGGAGTCAAGAGATCTTGCAGGTAGCTGGGTCCCAGTTCGTGTAGGGCTTTAAAGGTCAGAAGACTGACCTTAAAGGTGATCCACCGCTGAACAGGTAGTCAGTGCAGGCTACGCAGCACAGGCGTAATATAGCTGGTCCTAGATGTACCAGTCAATAGCCTGGCAGCCGTGTTCTGCACTAGCAGCAAGCGGGGGATATTAACCCCAGGAAGTCCTAGGTAGAGGGCATTGCAGTAGTTAAGGCAGTGGTGATGAAGGCGTAAACCAGTGTTGGAAGGTCATCTGGAGGAACCAGGTGTTTCACTCAGGCAATGTTCCTCAGATGGTAGAAAAATGATTTGACAACGGCAGATGCCTGAGGTTTCAGGGTCAAGCCGTCATCAAAAATAACACCCAAATTACACACCTAGTCAGAGGTAGTAAGCTGGACACCGTCAAGCCACATGCCTGATATCTGCCCAGCCCCTAGACCCGCTCCTGGGTGACCAGGGTCCACAAGCAACACTTCAGTCTTGTCAGGGTTCAGTCTCAGCCAGATGGTGCTCATCCAGTCCTTGATCTCAGCAAGACAGTTGTTAAACACAGAGACTGCATCCCCTTGTTCAGGTAGAAAGAACAGATACAGTTGAGTATCATCCGCATGGCAGTGAAAACTCAAACCATATCGCCTAATGATATCTCCTAATGGCAGCATGTACACTGCAAACAAAATGAGCACCAATATGGAGCCCTGCGGGACCCCACAGGACAGGGGAAGGGCGCCAGAGGAATAAATTCAGTGACCACCCTCTGGGACCTGCCCATGAAGAAAGATCAAACCATTCTAGGACTGTCCCTGACAGTCCACAGAGACACTGCAGGCACTCCAGTAGCACACCATGGTACACAGTGTCAAATGCTGTGGAGAGCTCAAGAAGGACTAAGCTGGTAGGTGCCTTTCGATACCTCCTATTAGGAGGTCATTCAATACCTGGACAAGTTCAGTCTCAGTACTATGTCTCTTCTGAAATCCAGACTGAGAGCATCATAGACATTGTGGGTCACAAGGTGATCGCTCACCTGCAACGTAACTACCTTTCTCAGTAACCTTCCCGCAAAAGGAAGGTTAGAGACAGGCCTGTAGTTAGCAGTACAGTCTGGATCCAAGGATTTTTTTTAAGAAGTGGTTGTATGACTGCATCCTTAAGGGGGTCTGGAAAGACACCCCTCTCCAAGGATCCCCAGACAATTTTAGCTAGGATCGGGCAGATGACATCTATACAACCCGCTAATATGGGTGCAGGACTTGGATCCAAACTACAGCTGGTTGGGTGGAATGTTTGGATGATCTGCACAATGTCCATGAATTTCAGCAGGCTAAAGTCCACCCAGACAGATCAAGTGTTCATCACTTCTCACCGCCCTCCACAGTCCCTCATAGAGAGAGTAGGGCTGATGCCAGACCGGATGCTGGCAACCGTATCCGCAAAGAATCGAGCAAACTCCTCGTATTTAGCCTGAGAAAATGCCCTTCTGGGCTGGAGACAGACTGGATTGCACAGTCCCAGGCTGGAGACAGACTGGATTGCACAGTCTGTTCACAGTCCAGAAGAGTTGAGCCGGTCAATTTCATGCAGCAGAAATCTCCTTGGACAGGAATTCTGCCTTCTTACGGGTGATTTCTGATTGATAGCCCTTTATAATGATCTATCAATCTAAGCCTGTCAGCATCCAGACCCAACTTCCGCCATGCTCTCTCTAGCCTTCGACTAACTCTCCTTAACTCCTTCACAGTACCATCAAACCAAGGGGTCCTTGGGTGAAGAGTGAGTGGTCGAGCACAAACTGGAGCAATCGTGTCAAGGGCCTCTCCCACTGCTCTATTATAGGCCAGTACAAGATCCCTTGACTCATGCATTCACCCGACAAACCCGATAGGTCCAGTATCTCCAGCAGACCTTCTGGGGTAACATCCTTTAAAGGGGTACTGGACCATCTCTGTAGGGGCAGGTCCATTTGGGGGCCTTGAAACTGAACCTTATGGTGCGATGGTCAGACCAACTGACTGGTTCCACCCCAGATCTCCATCCCTAGGAGGAACACCAGATTCTACGAGTGACCCCCTGTAAGGGTCGAGGAGGAGACAGACAGAAATAATGAGAGGGAATGCATCAAACACGAAGCAAGCCATGCATCCCTTGACTTAGGTAACCTGACTCTGTCTCCAAAGGGCAACACATTGCAGTACTTTGGGGGAGGCGGAACCAGGAGTGCGAACGCACAAAACACAGGAAGTTGAAACACTTAAAAAAAAAAAAAAAATACTGCATATGTTAGCTGTTACCGAACAATGTAGGGTCTTCACCTGATTTAGTTTTGTATTTGTACCCTAGAAGAGCGACTGAGTGAGCAAGTGAACCCAGTTCAGATTTCCTATTTTTTCAGTCGAGGCAGTGATAAGCGAGCGAGTAAGAAGGAGGTGGTGGTAGTGGCATGGCTAGGCAGGTTGGGCATCATGGATGGTATGGAGTAAGAGATGTTGAATAATTGTAAATAAATAAATAAAAAATGTACTGTGGCAAGCACAGTTCACCATTTGTACCGAAAAGCTGTAGGAGAGCAGAAGTGGTGTGCAGAACACATACTTTATGTCTGTGAGGCAGCTCAGGTTTGGAAAAAAAATTGCAGTGGTTAAATTCCAACCAAATTGAAAATTCTACAGTGTGTACACATTGATTTTGTTTCTGTGCTGTGTCCAGGTTGGCAGCACTTGTTTTTAGCTGTTCATTAGACACTTCTAATGCATGTCTAATGATTCATCGGGACACAGTATTTTCATTTCCCGTTTTATAAGCTATGCATAATACTATATAGAAATCTTCCTAATGCATGAATGATTGCCCCCATCCACACACACATACAGTGAACAAAGCCAGGTTGTTACAGCGATGGCTCAAGAGGATTTACTGCTATGCTTAATTAAAGTATGTTTGAAAGGGTGTACCGACGCAAGGTTGACTCCTCCACCACGAACACCAGCACAGCAACAGATTTCGCCTGTCTGCGGCGAGTCGCTGTGCTAAGGCAGGCGAAGACACTGGCGGGTATGGTTGCTGGTATTTTGCCCCTCCTCTGTCCATCTCCGACTCTGAGTTAGATATTTAGAGACGGGGTGTGGGGGTGGAGCCCCGATGGAAACACACCAACATCCCCGATGGCACAGTGTTTACACTTGCATTCTGTCTGTCGCTGTGGAGATGTCTGAGAGCGTGTTGCAGCGCTAGTAAAACCACATGAAAGCCATTAAACAGGAGCACATTACCATTTCAGTGAAGACATAAATTGTTACAACAGACAGTTTGCCTCCATGCACTTTAAAATACAAAAGATGTAGTCCAGGTCAAGATTCAAGAGTTATAAACATTCAATTATCCATATCCTTGACACCTCTGTAGCACAACACCTTTCAGACTAATACCAAGTACAAGAGTGGACAACACTGTTGGTGGTTTAGGCTGTAGTAAACACAATTAACTTTCTATATACAGACAAGAACTAGATAATTTAGCATTGCAGATACCACCAAATGATGTATTAGACTGCATTTGCACCTTTGAAACACCTACTTTATCTTACTAGATTTCGTGTCCCCTCTCTGCATTTCAGTTAAACAGTGAGGCTCAACAGAGGTTATGGGTCATGTGAGATAATTACACCTATGGGGTATTATTATGAGGCATGCAGTAGCCACAAATCTCTTTAACCCCCCCATGGGTGTTATAATCTCATGATATCCTGACCCCTGCCCACGGATGTCTTATGACTGGTTATATTTCTTTTAAAATATTTAATTGCCCATTCTATTTAATTTATTTTCAATTAGAATGTTGAGCAGACAGATTTATTTACAAAGCAACACGACTTTATTTTGCACGATGACTTTAAATGTTTTATTTTTTGCTGTTGTATTTTGCTAATGCGAAAGCTCTACCTCGAGGTCAGGGAGGTGTGTTACGTACCTGCAGGCTACAGAATGCAAAAGCCTGGCTACTGACAGGTCTTCTGAGATCTTGTTATATTGTGCTGGTATTGTGCGAACTGCAGTGGCTGCCAGTGTGCTGGCACACCTCCTTTAAAATAGGTGTTCTGACCTATAAGGCCCAACATGGGCTGGGTTTGGGTTACCTGGCAGAGCTGCTATATCCCTACCACCCCAGTCGATCTCTCCAATCACAAACATCCACTGGATCCTGCACTCAAGAACCAAAAACACCAGATGGCAAAAGTTGCTTTTAAATTATTTAATGCCGGATAGAAATGGAGTGTGCACAGAAGGTGTCACACACCACACTAAGTCCTAGCGCTTTGAGCCTAAACTCTTCGTCAGGGGGAGTGATAGTGGAAGAAACACATCAAACATATATACCAACAGCTCATTAATAAACATGAGTCACAATGAAAACATGTATTTAAAGAAAAAGTGTTTTTCTAAACAACATTTTTTATAACAAAATTCATTTACAGAACTGTCATTTAACCATTCTCAGATATTCATTTCTAAATGATTCTTTATAACCTATTATTTGTAAAGAAATATAAAATATACGTTAAATATATTTTAATGCATAATGCAGATAAGAATGGAAATGCATATATTTATTATTTTGAAAGCCTTGCAGTCAAACTTTGAAAGAAAAGAGATATGAGTGATCCGCCCCTTAATGTGATCAGCCTGGGACTCTCCATAATATTGGAAAAAAGATGCACACCTAACAAGAGAGCACAGAGAAAACAATTTAGGCACACTCAATATTATTTACAATATTTACGTCATAGTCTTAATGCCATCTACATCAAGACTAACATTAATTGCGTCAAATTTATGATACAGGTGAAAAATGTGCGTGTCTGTACAGAGACGTTCAGGAACAAGAAAGGTTATGGTAATATAGACTCAAATGTTTATTATAAGCAAATGATTATAATATCCAGCTTCCACAGCCTTGAAAGAGAAGAAAATCTTTATTTTACAAATAAGGTTTGATATCCCAACTTGAATTGAAACCATTAGGTTTGACACTATTTAATGAAAAATCCAAAACCCTTCCCAGGTCTGGGTTACCTGGCAGAGCTGCTGTATCTCTACCACCCCAGTCTGTCACTACAACCATCAGGGAAGGGCCCCCTCGGGGTGCCCAGGGCAAGATTGAAATCTTCGGGGATCGGTCTTTCGAAATGGTAGCACTAATCCTTTGGAACTCGCTACCTGGGCACCTGAGGGAGGCCCCTTCTGTTTAGACTTTTAAGAGAGGATTGAAGACATTTCTATTTTTACAAACCTTTGTGGATTAAATAGATTAAAGAGTGTTTATTCATTGTTTTTGTAATGATTACAGGGAACCTAAGTATAGATGAGATTTATGTATTATTTATTAGATTCTCGATAATACACCTTTGAGCACCAGGTGCTCTTTTCCAAAGGTCCCACATCAGTTACAGTGACATTTAAGGCACTCTACATTCAGGACACATAAGAACATTTACATACATACATTTAAGACACTTAATCCAGCTCAAGGGGAGCTTGGTCTACCATACATTCAATGGATTCGAACGGTTTCAGTAACAGCCTGATAGGGCCTAGTCTGATACTTTTGAAAGTGCTGTTTGTAGGCCCCCTGTTAGTAACCCCCTGACAACTGGTACATTATGAGGATACAATGCTAGATCAGGTGGGGCTTGGTCAGAGGGGTACCGAGGGATTAAGACTCAGCGGTTGTTGGGGGGTGGGATTGTCACCTGTAGTGCCAGCTGGAGTAGGAGCAACATGCAAATTGATATTCACCATTTTAACATGCATAACAAATAACAGCATGTGACCATCTTTATGAATTCCTTTTTAGAGCTAGCTTAAACTGAGAGATCTTGGTAGGCCCTTATGGGTTCGGGAGCCTGCTCTGGCCAGCACGCAGCCCAGGTAGCAAAAAGGGCACTTCCCAAGGCTAATTTTACAGTAATGGACTTCAAGGGCTTGACTAGACATACTCTGGTCCAGTAAGTATTATTAACCAGGCAAAGGAGGTCACTGATTGCCATTGGGGTGAGGCCCAATTGGGCTTTTCTAGCCAGGAGGCAAGTCTGTTATTTTAGTCTTTCTTGGAGAGGGAGCCATCCGTATGTACGCATAAAGAGCAGGGTAAGTAGCCGGTCTGCATTGCTAACAAAGTGGCATGCTTTGTTGAGGACTGTGTATATCCTTTTAGGACCATCTCACAGGCCACACCATAAATGGGAGACCATAGTCAATGATGGGGAGTATTGCTGCGGAGACTGCCAGACGTCTTGCTTCAGGGGTTAGGTTCAAGTTTTGCCTGAAAAGTGCTCCCAAGTTTTTGATTGGTCTGGTTGGTTGTTGTCAATATGCCTGGTAAATGAGAGGGTATCATCTAGAGTGATACCTAAATATCTGAAAGTTTCAACTTGTTCCAGGACTGCACTGCGGTGCATTGAGGATGACCAGTGGCATGCTTCTTCTTGTTGTGCTGCCCCATGAACAACATCGATTTTGTTTTTTTGTAGTTAACACAAGTTTGTTTCTTTCAAACCATTCTTCGAGGGCCTTGAAACTGTTTTGTAGATCCTTGGTTACTACAGCCATCTGGGAGTTATTCTTGTAGATTATCACATCATCGGCATACAGTAGCATTTTGAATGGGGCATGCTTCAGGAAGTCTGTTGATAAAGAGGCAGAAGAGGACAGAGCCAAGTATTGACACCTGTGGTAGCCCGACTGTGACGTTTTGACATTAAACAGTACTCCATCGATCTCAACCCTCTGTGACCTCCCTGAGAGGCAGCATCTGTACCAAGAAAGGGTTTCGGTAAAGAGGCCCAGTGTGCTTAGCTTGTCCAGAAACAGCTGGCGATTCATGAGGTTGAATGCCTTCAAGTCTATATATGTAGCACCTACCAACTGACCTTTGTCGAGAGCCGTGTGTTGATAGTTGGCATACTCATCCAGTGCAGTCCCAGTGTTATGGAGGTTTTGGAAGTCATGTTGTTGCTTACAGAGCAGGTTGTATTTGTTCAGGTAGAAGACTAATTGATCAGATGCAGTTTCTCCAGAGCCGTGGACAGAAGGGAGATAATGCAGTCTATAATTAGCTATATTGGTACAAACCCCATTTTGTGGACCGTGTGACAATGGTGGCTTTCAGGTTTCAGGGAACTGGGAGAGTTGTAGAAAGATATTGCAGATTTTGGACAAGGAAATGCTAGTACATCCAGAGCTTGTGCCAATAACTCATCATCTACTGCTCTCCACCCATTCTTCTTGTCATGCCAAGGACGTTTTTAAGGGGGGTCCGGCCCCCCTCCCCAAAGGGAGCTCAGCCCTGCCTGCATGCCACCCCCCATGCCCAGGCTTACTCCCACTGGGCAGGGCCACCGAGCAGGTGCCCCCTCCCCATGGTCCTTCATAACGTTCCCTGGCTTACCCTCCCGGGTGGGGCCATGGGAGTGGGACCTTCCCCCAGCAGACACTGTTGCAGTGGGGACAGTGGCAGAACAGGGCATCATGCTTGGGGGCCAGAATTTTGTAACTTATGGCAGTACCTGGGGCCGGGGACATGCAATGACATCCCGCATCCACCCTGCCCCCCCCCACAGGTGATGGCACCAGCACAATGGATCCCCCCAGCCTCCGCCAAAGGTCCATGGTGTGCCAGACACTCTACCCCCTCCCACCGGAGAAGGAGAGCAGTCTCTAGGATGCTTAATTCTTCTCCTCCCGGCCAGCCCTCCCAAGTCCCAAGTCCATTTCCGAACCGGGTTGTCGGTGTCACAGACAGACACTCTTCCTCTGCGCCGACAGGCCGGCCCACCAGGACATTTTTAATGTAGTGGGTTTTTTAGGCTTTTATGCACCCTACGTGCCTGGACATCTTCCGAGGTACTCAGTCAGCAAGGCCTCTACTCCCTGCCTAACCCCTCGCTGCCAGCTTCCTCCCCCGAACACCGAGGCAGATCTAGCCCCCAGATCACCCCCCGGGGCAGGCCTGCCCTCCCATGGCAGCCTTCTGGAATTAGAGAGGCCTACCTAAATGTTGGGTTGGCTGTGGAGTCCCCTGGAGCGCTGGGCTGGTGGTGAGATGTGAGCCTGCCCCTGGAGTCCTCGTCATCTCCACAGTGCTGTAGAGGGGGTTTTTCCTTGTAGTTTTCCCCTGGAGTGCAGCATGCAATGACGCCTGCACACGGCTGCCCTGCTGTCATCTGCCGTACTCCACCTCCCTTACACTGGCTGGTGTACCTGCAGTACTCTCAATCTCTGTCGGGGCCACCAGGACATCAAGTGACCCTGGATCCCTCCCCAGGAAAGGAGGCTGTCCTCCAGATGCTCTATCCTCTCCCTGCCCTGCCGACCACCAGCAATCCAGTCCGCATTAAACTCCTGTGCTGTCGGGCATGGCATGAGTTGTAGCGTCCCAGCGCCTCAACCCTCAGTGCCACCGGCCAGCTGTTTTTAATATAGTTGATGGTTTCCTTCATGGAGACTTGCTTTAGGTAGAACTCTGTGGGATCCATATCGGGTTCGGTCATGTGCTTTGTCTAGCATGTTCCTCTTTGTTGCTACTTTGAGCCTCGTCCGGGCCGGGGGGGGAGAATGTGGTCAGGTCAGTGAAGGCCTCATTGAAAATGTCTGTTATTTTGGAGGGCTCAACGGTGCTTTTCCCCATGGAGGTTAGCATAGTAGGAGTTGCTTTGGAGTTGCTGCCTAGGAGGTTTTTTAAGCAGTATCAACATTTCTTTCCATTGTACCATGTTTTTGAATGTTTTTCTCTATAGAAGTCTGCTTTCACTCTCCTGACTTCTTGGGTGCATTTGTTGCTGGCTGCTTTGTACTTTTGCATGTTTGCAGGTACTCCTGAATCCTTAGCCTGGGACCATAGGTTATCCCTGGCCTTGAACTGTGCAAGTAACTCAGGGATGATCCATTCTGGTGTGATCCCTTTAATTTCACTCTTTTTAGGGGTGCAGATTTGTCGCAGGATATATTGAACTGGTAGACGAAGTAATCCAGCACAGACCTGATGTCTGGGATGTCATCAAGGAGGCTCCAATCCACTTGGCTCAAGAAGGATTTGAACGCAGCTGGTGATTCTTTCGGAAGGAATCTGTAGGTGATGGTTTTGGGGGGGATCTTAGGTTTTCTGGAGGACCTTTCACAGAGCAAAGGTGAGTAGTTGCTGATAGCGTTAGACAGGACCTCGAACTTGGCTATCTTTTCTGTGTGTGGCTAGGGCTCAGTCTATTAAAGGAGAACAGTACTTAGGTAAGCCCCCGAAACCCTGACTGCTCGATTTAGCTTTGGCAGAAAAATAAAAATTAAGTGCCTGCCTTACCGCCTAACACTCGTAAACTCTGCCGGCAGGCAACATGGTGGGCGCTGCATGGTGACATCTTATGTTAGTGTGCGGTGCCGCACTGCTCACTTGTATGCTGAGCGAGCAGTGCGGCACCACACACTAACACGAGATGGCACTGTGCAGCACCCACCATGTTGCCTGCTGGCAGAGTTTACAAGTGTTGTGGCGAGTAAGTGCAGACACTTATTTTTTAATTTTTCTTGCCAAAAGCTAAAGCGGGCAGTCAGGTTTTGGGGGGTGGGGAGTTTTACTTTAAGGTTTTTGCCCCCATTTTGTAATTAGTTCTGGTGCAGTCCTTAACCATCTGTGTTAGAAACAAGCTAGCAATCAAGTTTTTGTGGGAGGCACTAGGTTTAGGCAACCAATTTATTTTAAAATCCCCTGTGACTATTGTTTCACCCATAGGGCAGGTCTGGTTGTAGGAACTAGCGAAAAACTCCAGTCCCTTTTTTGTTTTCCGGGGGAGGGGTGTAGACAGATAGCACATTTAGGGATTTAAGAACACTCCTAGGCAAATGTTAATTGCCAGGCACTCACATTCACTTGAAGAGTTGGCACTGCAGATTATGGCCACTCAGGCTAGACTGTAGATAGATGAGACAGCCTCCAACTCGTGTACCCATTCTGTCCTCTCTGAATAGGTTATAGCCCTTATGGAAATGGAGGTGTCAGGTATTTTGGGGTGAGCCATGTTTCCGTAAATGCATAACGTCTGGCTGGACACGTGCCACCCATGCTTCAAACTGCAAGAATTTTTGGAGTAGTCTTCCTACATTTAGGGATGCAGTCTTAAGTTTTCCTTTATGATCTTTACTGATAGTAGTGTTACTCTGTGGGCTGGAATTTGGGTGTTTATTACCAGCCAGTAGGGGAAGGATTAGTATCAGTTTTTTGTGATCCCCTTCTTCCTCGGGTTATTATACCAGGCCTTCTGGTTCGTGAATATTTCCTTTTGTTCTCCATCTATTGTAATGTTCCAGGTGCTGGGAGAATATCACTCAGTGGCTCTAAATGAAGTGAAAGATGGGCAGAGTGGGTGTATTCCAAGTGTGGGTCTATCCTGTAGGCAATTAGACTGTTTGCACCAATGAATATAGTGATTGATTCCAGGATAGCATGCTTCATGTTCACTGGGTGTTGATGAAGTAGCCCCTCCTGGGGTAGTGGAAATACAAGAGTTAAGTAGATAATCAGTGTAATCATGATTTTGGCAAAAGGCATCATAGGCTGCAGGGTGGGGCACTGTGGCTGGTGTTTGTCTGAGGGGTGAGGAGGATGCTGATCGAGAAGCCTGATTTTAGAAGGTAATTTGTCGAGCTATTACATAGGGTGTACCACCCAATTATGTTTTGCTGGGCAGGAAGGGACCAATGTAGTGGGGTTAGAACTAAAACAGTAAGACAATTCTATTATCTACTATTCCTCTGAAAGCAATAGTCTATATAGATCCAGAATGTTTAAGATCTCAATACTCTTTGACATTCACCTAGTATCAGAAAGAACAGTTACAAGTGTGATCCGCTGAAAGTTAAAAAGCTGAAAACTCTAAGACAATTCAGGGATGTAGCCAGGCATTTCAGATTTATACACCAAGCTGCCACACTGCTACCCCTCCCCACTTTTGTCCATGCCTGCCTCCCCCACCACCGACTCAAGTCCAAGGTTCCTGGCTCCAATCAGAGGATTCCCACACTGGACCGGCTGTCTGTTTGCACTGCTAGTGTGGTGCTCGGCCCCGCTGCCCACTGGTAAATGCCACTGACTGCACAACGAGTTCACACCTTGGCAGGATTTCTTCTCTCCCCATCGGTAGGCAGATTGTTTGCTTGCCAACATCACATGAAGTCTTTGCTCGTTTAGTTGGCTCTGAGTCTGTTTTTCCATATGCTGCTCTTCAGTTCTTTACTGCTTCTTTTGCTCCCAGTCCAAGTGAAGTAATAGTATGGCTTCTAACCTTGCTGGGGCATTTGAACTCCACCGCCCAGACTTGCCATGCTCCCTGCCAGGTGCTGCAGCCAATCATTACAGGCGGACCATGTAGACCATGTAGGTGAGGTAGTACTGGTTGGAGACTTCAATATTCCAGACGTGGACTGGAGCATCCCAGCAGCAGCATCAACTAGGAGCAGATTTATCCTGACTCCTCTCAGGGTGCTTTCCTCAAGCAACTGGTCATGGAACCAACTCAGCAGAAGGTAATACTGGACCTTGTGCTCACAAACAGGGACAGTGTGATGGGGGTAACAGTGGGGGAGCACCTGGGGAACAGTGACCACCAGTCATTGTGGTTTGAAATCACAGAAAGAGCAGAACCAAACCACACAAAAACACGTATCCTGGATTTTAGGGGGGCAGACTTTGGAAAAATGGGGAGAAACTTGAAAGAGGCATTAAGGGGAATGGGGCAGGAATCAGGGGTTGAGGAACAGTGGGCAGTATTTAAAATGGGGATTACAAGAGCAACAGAATTATGCATTAAGCAGGTTAGCAAGAGGAAAAGGAAGAGGAGACCATTATGGTTTTCCAAAGAGGTAGCAAAGAAAGTGAAAGCCAAAAAGATTGCATTCAGGCAATACAAAGACACAGGCAGAAGGGGCTAGGGAGAAGTACCAGGAGAAGCAAAGTGAGGCAGGGAGGTCAGTAAGGGAAGCCAAAGCTCAGACAGAAGAACACATTGCAAAATCAGTGGGTAGAGGGGACAAAACCTTTTACAGGTACATAAGTGAAAAAAGAAAGGCAAAGGGAGGGATAGTGAGACTGAAGGGGGAGGATGGGGCGCGTGGAGGATGACAACAGTAAAGCTGACATATTGAACAGGTATTTCTGCTCAGTCTTTACTGAGGAAGAGGAGGGTAATGGGTCTGAAGGGAGTACAAGGGGTGAGAATGGTGTAGAAATGGACACAAGTCCCTTTACACGAGAAAGGGTCCTGAAGGAACTGGAAGTAATAAGAGTTGATAAAGCAATGGGGCCAGATGGGGTGCACCCCAGGGTCCTTAAAGAACTAAGAGAGGTGGTGGCTGAACCTCTGGCTATCCTGTTTAGCCGATCACTGGAAACAGGAGGTACCCAAAGGCTGAGGACAGCAGATGTAGTCCCTTATACAAAAGTGGGAACAAAGAGGAAGCGGGAACTACAGACCAGTCAGTCTCACCTCGGTAGTGGGGAAGATCATGGAAGCACTACTGAAGGAGGAGATTGGTGGAACATCTGATTGTCAATGGACTACAGGACCCAAGGCAGCATGGTTTCACCAGGGGGAGGTCATGTCAGACCAACCTGGTTGAATATTTTGACTGGGTGACTAGGGAGGTGGATCAGGGGAGGGCAGTGGACATGGCCTATCTAGACCTCAGCAAGGCCTTTGACATTGTGCCACATAGAAAACTATTACACAGACTGGGGAATATGGGTGTGGGCAGGACAGTAGTGTGGTGGATAGGTAACTGGCTGGGCGGCAGGACACAGAGGATGGTGGTAAGTGGCTGTCACTCCACAGAGGGAAGAGTGACCAGTGGGGTACCACAGGGATCAGTGCTGGGACCGGTCCTATTCAACATCTTCATCAGTGACATTGTGCAGGACCTAGAAGGCAGAATTTCACTGTTTGCTAATGACACAAAGCTCTGTAACAAAGTAGACACACCAGAGGGTGTAGACAGAATGAGAAGGGACCTGCAGAAACTTGAAGAATGGTCAGGGGTTTGGCAGTTGAAATTCAATGCAAAGAAGTGCAAGATAATGCATATGGGGCACAAAAACCCTGGCACAATATATCAGTTGGGTGAGGATATAGCATGCACCAAGCAGGAGCAGGATCTTGGGGTTATCATCTCTGATGACCTCAAGGTAGGGAAACAGTGTGACAAGGCAGCAGGTAAAGCAAATAGGATGCTAGGATGCATAGGCAGAGGCATCACCAGCAGGAAAAGGGAGGTCATAATTCCACTATACAAGACACTAGTGAGGCCCCACCTGGAGTACAGTGTACAGTTCTGGAGACCTTACCTACGTAAGGACATAGACAGGGTAGAGAAGGTTCAGAGGAGGGCAGCAAAGATGGTGCATGGATTGCATCACAAGTCCTATGAGGACAGGTTGAAGGAACTGAACATGTACTACCTAGAGGAGAGGAGGGAGAGAGGGGATATGATAGAGACATACAAGTATCTTACAGGGAGGAACAGGGTGCAGGAATATACTGTTTTTAAGTGAAAAAGATGTTCCAGGACTAGAGGGCATGGGATGAAGTTGGAGGGAGGACGATTCAGAGGAAACTTGAGGAAGAATTTCTTCACAGAACGGGTGGTGGACAAGTGGAACACCCTGCCAGAGGAAGTGGTGGGGGCTGAAACAATCACGGGATTTAAGAATGCATGGGATAGACATAAAGGAATTCTGGAGGTCAGGGGTAAGGGCAACAGACTTGTAGGAAAACATAAACTGAACTTACAAGCTCAAATGAGGCAGACTGGGTGAGGCCATAGGCCTTATCTGCGACTGTCTATGTATCTATGTAATTGAGACCTTTAAGTTCAATGTCCATGGTCCACTCAGCCAGCCCCCCCCCAAAAAAAAATAAAGCTGAAAGAGAAAAGAAAAAGTCCACAAAGCCAAAGGAATTTAAAAGCAATGGAGTACAGAGGGCAGACCAATCAATGCTGAACAGCTTGTTTGCTACTCCCTGCTATTAAACTTGGTATGCCATGGCTTACTTGGTGTATCAGTAGCTACGCCCTTGGACAATTCTATTATCTATTTATTCTTTATAAGATTTACAATGTCAATGATTTTTTGGGATGTTATGTTTTGTGACGTTTTCCTGTTCTACGGGTACCCTGAGCCTTCAGGGAAGGGTGTCCCAAACAAATAAAATCTGCTACTACTACTGCGTAACTACAGATCAGCAGGTAGTAAATACAGGCAGCATCTCAAAATGTTAACAAGCATTTGTTAATGCTGAATGTTCGTCATGTGACAGGTTCATAACTTAATTGTTTTTTAATATTTTTATGCCACACTTTTAACATAGCCGTCTCATTATGCCACCTCATGAAGAAAGGAAGAGTACAATTTCCACTGTCTGAAAGGCAATTTCACGCAGTGGCTGCAGAATCACCTTTCAGGATGCAAAAAAACAGTTTGCCCAGGATCTGGAAAATGACAGCTATCACATTCATGAGGTGCAGTGAAGAAATGGCTGTGATGAAATTTGGGGTCAAAATATTGAAAAGTACCAAAGGTTATGAGCCTGTGTTTGCTAATTTAAGTGCATGTTACGTAACTTTGTTCTTTAATATTTTCACACCAAATGTTCAATGTAACATTCTTATCACCCCACCTCATGAAGAGTGCCACTGTTATTTCGTTCACTTGTCCCGAAAGGTGATTTCGCAGAGCCACAGGTGCGAAAATATGTTTCAGGATGAATATGAAAAATGACAGCTATATCGTTTATAAGGAGGTGTGAAATAATAGCAATGTTAAAAATCTGGAGTGAAAATATTAAAAACTGGCGAAGTTAAGAGTGTGTTTAGGAACTACGCAACACACACTCGTAATGCAGTCATTTTTTGGAATTTTTTCACCAAATTTGCAATATGGGCTTTTTGGGACCCACCTCATGAACAGTGGCACTGTCGTTTCATTAATTTTTTCCAAAAGGTGATTCCATGCAGCGACCACAAAATCACCTTTATAGACTAAACTAAGTAAAGAAATGACAGTGACAATGTTCAGGAGGTGAGGTCCCAAAAACCCCATGTTACAAATGGCGCCTTTTTTGATTCATGCCGTTGGAACTGTCCCGTCTGTCACCATCTGAGCTCTGCTCTCCCTTCGGATAATCAGGATCAGTGCCTTGGTAGTGTTGTGCCTGTTGTAATTACCATCACAGGGCACTGTACTGTAATACATTATTTTTCTTTTTTTACTCTTTCTCCTGGGTCTTGCCAACCTAATTCTGAAAGACCACTCAGCCACGGGAGATTTATTCTGAACTGCCTAGCTGCCGGCAACATATGTGCACAGAGCCGCTGGGTGATTTATCTAGTGCTGCAATATCTTTTTCAATGAAACATACGTGGCAATTTAATGAAATAGAATTGCAGTACTGCTGAGGAGTTGTGCTCTGAGCCAAGGGAGATTTTAGTATAGTCTAAGCTCTTGGCAGCAAAACTTAATTTTAAATATAAATTAGGCAAACTTGATTCTTAAAAATAATTTAACTGCTTTAAGTCGGGGCTTTTGTGCAGCATAAGTGCAGTGAATCTCCTAGCCGCCAGCTGGTAGCTTGCTGGTCGCTCAGGCTGCCCGGCTCAGTTCAGGGGCTGCCAGGCAGTCCCCACAGTCGCTCCAGCGACTGCTCCCCACCATCCCCTAATACCCTCCCACCCTTAGCTGTCATTGGCGTTATACTAGAGGTTGTCACGAGAAGTCATTCTTTTCACTATCTCCCTACTTTCCCATCTGCACTGTGTACGCGATCCCCACTAGAGGTCGCCTGTACTCTGGTTGAGCCTAACTGCCTGTCTCTGCTTCTGTGCTTCTCTGTATCCACTGCTCCAGTGCTGGATTCCACTTCTCCTTGTTTGTCTTCTGTCATCCCTGCATACCTCTGCCTATAGTCCTTCCCCACCATGTTCTCCAAAACTATTTATCCCCTCCTGCTAGTATCAGGTGCCTTGTTGTTTCTTGTGGTATTAACTGGCCCTACCGAGTACTACTCTACTCGTCTCTTTTGCTCCCCTGACAACTTCTGCTACTCCACCTTGCTCTCTGACCCCACTCCTAAACCCCTGCCTATGCTGGGGCTCAATAATAAACTCCTAGGGGTTTTACTCAGGAATATCTTACAGAGATACACTCTCTCCCCTGTGAGTGTCTCCCACAGATTTGTCATTGCCTCCTTCTGGATAACTAGTCTCTCCCTTACTGTTGCTGGTGACGTTGAGACCAATCCTGGACCCTCTGTAGTTAGTATCACCTCCCAGTCTCCCACCATTAATTGTTGGTGTAAAACATCCAGTTTCACCTTTGCCCACCTTAACATTAGGAGTCTTACTGCTAATCTCCCTGAACTTGAGGCTTGCGTCACCTCAATTAAACATGACGTTCTGGCACTGTCTGAAACTTGGCTGAAACCTTCTATTACAGACTCCCTCTGCTCCCTGCCTGGTTACAATATGCTTCGGTCTGATCGCTCTAACAGCAAAAAGAGGAAAGGCCTGGCTGTGTATTTCAAGTCTCACCTCAACGTGTCTTTTATACAAAGGCCCCCTCTGGCTAATTGCGAGGTGCTCCATTCACTTCTGCTACTTGGGGGACTTAAAAAAATTCATATCTTCTGCATATACATACCCCCTAGAAACTTGAGGCTTGGTCTGGATGAGTTTATTGAATTTGTGCCCTCTGTGACTTGGAAAAACAAAGTCATGTGCATGGGCGATTTTAATCTGGACTGGACTGGACCCAGTTCCTCCCTCTTATCCTCCATTACAAGCAAGGCTAACCTTACTCAGTTTATCAGGAGCCCCACCAGAATCTCCCATCGGGGCACCACCTCCACCCTCCTTGACTGGATACTCACCAATAGTATGGAGAACTTCCCTTCGGCCGGAGTCCTACCTGACTCCATAAGCGATCACTGCCCAGTGTACTGCACCTGGGACACCTCCCCTCCCTCCTACCCAGCCAAAGTCTTATCTTTCTCCAACATCTCTAAACTTAACCATGCTGCATTTCTGCATGATCTTAGGATGATTGACTGGTCCCCTCTCTACATAATAATGTCAATAAAGCAGTAGGTTACGTTAATGACACCCTAATCTCCCACCAGAACCTTTAAATTCCAGTCACTACACATAGAGTACAAGGTAAAGTCACCAAATGGCTCAAGTGCCCCCTACTTCAGCTACTAAAACTGAAAGACAACCTCTGGTCAGTGTGGAAGTCCACTTCCCTTCAAGCTGACTTCGAGGCCTAAAGGTCATTGCGGAATGCCTGTAAAAGGGAAATTTGTGTGGCCAAGAGCTCATACTACTGTAACCTTCTCAGTTCTTCATTCTCTAACCCCAAACGGTACTGGTCCCATATTGAAGAAATTCTGGGTAATAATAAGCCTATGAACCCTAATGAAATGCTGATAAATGATACTCACTGCAATAACCACCTTACCATTGCTAATGCTTTTAACTCCTGTTCTCCACCCTCCTATCCCCCATCTGCTGATACTTTCCTTTGTATCCCTTGTGCCCGTCAACTTTCACTCCCCGCCTTTGAACTATCATTGGCCACTTGTCTTGAAGTGCTTAAGCTACTTAGGTTTTTACCAGCCAATGGCAGTGCAGACCCAGATGGTATACATCCTAGGATTCTCAGGCAGTTTGCCTCTAGTCTCGCTGTACCTGTAGCCAGACTCTTCAACCTCTCCATCTGCACTGCCACCGTGCCTTGGTCTGGAAAGTTGCCAGAACCATCCCAATCTTTAAGAAAGAGACGCCATGATCATGTCTAACTACAAGCCCATTTCACTTCTGCCTCTCTGCAAGCTGCTCGAGAAACTTGTTCACCGGCAGATCACAGCGCACAACTAACTTTAAACTACAATCCCCGTACAACATGGTTTTAGGGCTGGCCACAGCACTACTACTGCTCTTACTCAGCTGACCAGTGATGTAAAAAATAATATGGACAAGGGCTTGCGTACTGGAGCAGGGTTCATTGATCTCTCCAAAGCGTTTGACGTGGTTCATCACCCACTTCTGCTGGCTAAGCTGTACACTCTTGGTGCCTCTGTCTCTACCCTCTCCTGGCTACGTAGCTACCTAGAAAATCGGTCTCAGGCTGTATCCTTCTGTAAGTCTATCTCCTCCCCTGTCCCGATTACCTGTGGCATTCCACAGGGTTCTATCCTTGGTCCTCTACTTTTCTCCCTCTTCACAAATGATATCCTCACTCCATCTTCTCACTGTAACATCATAATGTACGCTGATGACCTAGTGCTTTATTCGCTTCCAAGTCTATTGCCGATATCAATCTTCATCTCCTCCGCATTTCAGACCCTTCAATCCTGGTTCTCGTCCAACTATCAAGTCCTGAACATTTCTAAGACCCAGGCCATGCTATCTGGGTCCCACAGAAAGGTGCCTACTGAGTCCCAAAACTCCTGGCGCGCAGCTGTGATGGGACTGCTGTATTCAACACTTCATCCTTCAAGTATTTTGGGTTGACACTTGACCCTATACTTGACTACTCAACTCATGTTAGTGAGGTGTGTCGCTTGGTTAATGCCAAAATTGGTGTGGCCTATAAAATGCGCCACTCTCTTACCCCAGCTGCCAGGATCTCTGTTGCACGAGGGGTTTTACTCCCACAACTGCATTATGCCCTGCCAGTGCTTTCGCATGCTAATATGGGCATCCTTCGCAAATGGGACATGTCCTACTACAATATTTGTAGATTTGCCCTTTCTGCTCCCCGCCTTACTCATCACTGTCATCTCTATACTGCTTTAAATTGGCTGTCTCCTGATGCCCTCTGTTCATACTCCCTCGGGTGTTTTGTTGACTCCATAAACAGAACACCTCGTCCTGCCTCTCTAGGTGACATGTTTACCCCAGTCTCTCACTCTCGCTCCCTCAGGTCCTCGACCTCCCCATTACTATCTACTCAGACCTGCTCCATGAAAATGGGAGAGCAAGCCTTCTCCTACTTTGCTCCTAGGTTGTAGAACTCTCTCCCATGCCATGTCAAGAACTCCTCTTCTCACCTTACTTTTAAGCATGCCCTTTTTTCCCACCTTCTTGTTTCTGGAATCCGTGACTACACCTAACATCTTTTCTGTCTCTCCTCTTGTCTTTTCTCTCGACTTGACTATCTATCTGTCTGTTACCTGCCCATCCTCGGAATTGCCGTTGTGTCTTACAGTTTCTAACTGTCTGCCTCCCCTAGCTCATAGCCTGATGTATGTGTCCTGTCATGTTATTTGTGTGTGTCTGCGTTTAGCTGTGCTTACCAGTCTGCTCGCACCCAGCTAGGCCTCCTGGATGATTGCCTACTGACTGTTGTTATTTGTAGCTCGATGCAGTAACTTCACACTGATGCTGTTATTCATGTTTTGTATTATCCTCTATGGCAGTCCTCTGTCAATGTATTTTGTAGACAGCTCCTCTGCACTTAATCTAATGTTTGTCACTGCTATGTTGTGATTTTGTACTCTGCTGTATTGACATATTGTACTCTCAGGGTCGTGCCTGAAAATAGGCAGGTTATGTTGCCTAGCGCACTTACCAGTTTACAAAAGCAAATAAATAAATATAAATATATCAACCTAAGTTAACCCCTCCCCCATTGATTCCTATTATTTGGCTTACCTTGAAATCTTCACTTTGCCGATCAGCTTTGAAGAGTGCAGACTTGTCCTGGTCCACAGAAGATCGCTGCTCTAACCTCCGGAGTTAAGTATGGGTAAGGGGGTGCGGAGAGGTGGGTGCACAGTGGGAGGGTCAGAATGGGGGAGGGGCAGGGTGACAATGGTGAAATGTTTTCTTTTTCGCAGGTTTAAAAAAAGAAAGATACTGGGGACGTTTTTCTTTCTTTTTTTTTTTACCAGGAACGATGTGTACATTTCCGGACACAGAGTGGGCTCCCCAGTGTCCAGGGGGATGGGGAGTGGAGGGTACAGAAAGGACAGCAGCAGTGGGAGGTAATGGGAGGGATTGATTTGCTGTGGGTGGGGCTCGAACAGAATGGAGGGTGCGGGGAGGACAGCAGCAGTGGGAGGGAGCAGGAGACAGTGATTTGCTGGCGGGGGGGAAAAAAAGGAGGGACCACTTTCTTTTTTTGCAGGTTTAGAAAAAGATAGACATTGGGGATGGGTTTCTTATTTTACCAGTAACAATGTTGTGTACATTTCTGGATACTGGGAGTGGGCTCCCTAGTGTCCGGGGGCTCGGGAACGGAGGGTGCGGGGAGGACAGCAGCAGTGGGAGGGATTGATTTGCTGTGGGGGGCTCAAACAGGAATGGAAGGAGCAGGGAGGACAGCAGCAGTGGGAGGGAGTGATTTGCTGGTGGGGGCTCAAACAGGATTGGCGGGGTGAGTGGTGAGCAAAGGGCAGTGGGAGGGAGCAGGGAGGGATTGATTTGCTTGTGAAGACAGGCACAGCGTGTTCACACATCAGCTCGAGCAGGCTCTTACTAAGCAAGCTCGTTCCTGACAGCAACTGCCGTCATCACTGTAAGTGCGATGGCAGTGTAAACGCACAACCAGGAAGTAACTGTAATTCATTGTAGTGCTGTTTTACATCAAAGGATAGGGCCACGCCACTATTGGTTTAGCTCTGTCCTTGAAAACTTACCAGCTCCACCCCAAAACCAGAAAGTGAGTCATCAGCAGCCTGCCTACTGATTTGCCTGCCGCAGACCTGCCCTTGAACAGAGCTCTCCAGTATACGCACCCCCCTCACACCCCTCTATTGCAACTCCCATATCAACAAGTTCATCTGTGGTTGCGTTCACAACAAACTTAAAAAGGGGAGTATAAGATACAAGAGACCAACTAAACATGTTACAGCAGTGCAATAAAGCAAAAGTGTTGCATTACCTTATAAAAAATAACCAAGGATGAGAAAATAACTAAAAGTGATTTACTCATATAGAGTTACTAGAGCCCAGTGTGGTTAAAATGAGCTACCCCAAACTTGGACAGCTCTAAGGAGATCTACACCATCCCAAACCTTGATGGTTTTCCTTGGAAAAGCTTATTTTTTTAACCATTGTTTTGTTTTGTTTTCTGTGTTTTTACTGGGTTTCTCTGGTGATAAATGCGAATAAACTCAGGCAAGCTTTTCTCTGCAGAAAGGAAACACTGAGCCACAGGGGAGACACTGGACTTTTGCAAATCACATTAGCTGTCCTGTTCTCAAACTCTGATAGCCATATAGTGAGTTGAGTCAAGCATTGCAGGTTCTTTATTGAGCAGCACTAAATGGTGTTGCCCCTGCATCATAGTAAATTGCTTTGGAGCACTGGCAGCCATTGCTGGTAGCACCTTGTCTACCCCAACCTGACTCCAACACCAGGGCCCATCTTCACCATCAGACATGTTGTTTAAACAAAACATAAATAAAGATGTGGCCACAGGAGGCCCATCCCCAGTGGAACACTTGTCTCCCTCCCCAGCCCGCCTATGACACTGGTAGCCCAACCCAATATCACACATGTGTAAAAATAATAAAAGGCGCACCCACTGGGAATCCATCCCTATGTGCATGCTTGTCTCTCCCCACCCTGTGAAGTGGCTGAAACTGAGAGCCTAACCCCAATGTCATCAAAGACCCCTTCCCCCCCAGATGGCAGCGAGTAAAAACCCTCCACTCACCTCTTCTGGCAAGCACCATCTGATTACATCATATGTGATTTATAAAATACATGAACACAGAGTGTATTTCATAAATCCTAGTTTGTGATGCATAGTGTGTGTGTATTTCATAAATTCCACTTATGATTTACTCAGATGGTGGATGGTCTAGCAGGTGAGTTGAGGCTGTGGGCTAGCAGCCATCTTAAGGGGCATTCAAGTTGTTGTGGGATTGGTGGGGGGGTACCACTCAATGCCACAAACTGTGTGTTTTGGGAATGGGTGAGGGGGTGCCACTGGAAGTTCCACCACATCCTATCGACAGTAAATGTGTTGAAATCCATCACAGCCACGGCACAATGCAACTAATGTATTGGGGGAAAAGAAGCTTCATATAATCTGTGCCTATAATCCTCCTGCTGGGGGAATAGTAGGTCTTCAAGAACTCCTTGACATCACCTCCCAGACTGTAAATCATAATGAGGCTGTCATCCTAGGTGATCTTAACCTCAGTTGGTTAGGGTCAGCTCAAATATCCTTGCAATCACTCATGCTTAGTTATAATTTTCACCAGTTGATCTCTGAAACAACTAGAGCCACGTCATCCCATCAAATGGGTACACTCCTAGACTGGGTGATGGTTAACTGTATGGAACATGTGTCAAAAGCAGGAATCCTTGCAGATGCACTAACAGATCACTCACCCACTTTTTGTATCCTATCTATGGTTGCGCCTCCATCTCCTCCGTCAAGACTAATCACATTTACAAATCTAGCTCATATTGACCAGGATGCATTTCTCTATGATGTCTCCAATATCAACTGGGCAGGTATCAATCAAACAAATGATGTGGAGGTTGCTCTACAGATATTCATAAATGAATTTCTTACCATTCAATATAAACATGCCCCCAAGACTACTAGAAGGGTCAGAGGAAAACAGATGAGGTGGCTGCATAAAGACCTCCTTGCTAATCTGCAGCGAGGACAAGCTTTGGATTTGCTACAAACAAACTGACCTACAGTCAGACTTATTGTCTATTGTGAACTAAGGAACAGATGTAAGAGACAAGTTAGAGTTGCTAAAGCAAATACTGCAAGGACCTTCTACAAAGCTCAGCCTGCGACCGAGAAATTCTGGGCCCATGTCAAAACATTTCCATTACCCCAGTCGGTCACTCCTGATGAAATGATCATAAGCAGGGCACATTGTAATGATCCTAGGACCATCTCAAACAGTTTTAAAAATCTTTTCTCTGATCTGTCATACTATACCTTGGCTTTACAACCTAGTGGATCGCACTCCAACCTACCTACCACACTACCATCAGACAACCATACTGCCCTATCGTATGATGCTCCTCCAGCGCCACCATTCTATTTCAAGGCTATATCAAGAGCGGAAGTTCTGAAATTACTGAGATCCATATCTGCCAATACCAGCTCTGGTTCTGACTCACTGGAACCTCGTCTTCTTAAGCTGGCTGCTCCACTCATTGCCTCTCTGATTGCCAGAATCTACACTTATCCCTTATCCATAGCACTGTGCCAGACCTATGGAAATCTGCAAGAGTAATTCTGTCTTTTAAAAAGTGACCCAAAGGACATGGCCAATTACAGACCTATAGCAATTTCTCTGTCATAACAAGATCCTTGAGAAAATAGTTGCATCACAGACCATTGACTACCTTACACACTACAATCTCCTCTCAGACACTCAGCATGGTTTCAGAAAAGGTCATAGCACCACCAGCTCTTCTTCAACTAACTACTGATATTCTGTCCAACATGGACTCTGGAAAACTCACAGGTGCCATCTTCATTGACCTCACTAAGGCTTTCGACCTTGTAGACCATCCCTGCTTCTCTCCACTCTCCATAAATTCCATTTCTCTACCCCTGTTGTGGACTGGTTCTGTAGCTATCTGTCAAACAGGTCGCAAGCTGTCAAATTTAACTCCTCTCTGTCCAACATGTCTACTATCAACCTTGGGGTCCCCCAGGGCCCCTTCTGTTCTCAATTTTTATCAACAATGCAGCTGAGGTCCTGGAATCCTGCTCAGCTATTCTCTACGCTGATGACCTGATCATCTACACTAGTTCTTCTAGTATTGCCTGCATAAATACATCACTTACTTCAGACTTCAATAAGTTCTTAGACTGGCTACTAGACCGTAAGCTTGTACTAAATGAAAAGAAAATGAAAGCCATGCTCCTAGGTTCTGCACTGAAGATTAAGACCTGTTCTAGTTTGCTGGAGGTTCTTCACCAGGAGGATTTCCACTTGAAAATGTTACTTCCTTCAAGTACCTTGGGATCCTCCTGGACCAGTCCTAGTTTTAATCTTCACATTCAGTCCTCGTGTAAAAGCTGTAAGCGAAACTAGGGTAGCTTACAAAGCGAGCTACATGCCTACACCCTCGGCCAAATTAGCAATTGCCGGGTGTTCTCTAACCCTTACTTATGGTGCCTCTATTCTTACCTCTGCCTATAAAACCTCCCTACTAAAATGAGACATTAACTTATAACAATATGCCGATTTGCCTCTTCGTCGCCTCGACTCAAACATCACTGCCTTCTTTATTAGGATCTGAATTGGCTCTCACCCTCTGCCAGTAGACAATACTACCTTGGATCACTAATGGACTCGATCATCCAGAAAAAAACCCATCCCAGCTGGCGGCGTTGCTGGTCCCTCAACCATCCTCCCATGGCCTGCGATCAGCTGACAAATCCTTGCTCTATGTTCCGAGATGTCGGACGACTAAAGGCACAGGGGCCTTCTAATTCTCTGCTCCCAGGCTATGGAATGCTCTTCCACTCAACCTCCGGCTGTCTCAGTCTCACTTTGGATTTAAAAGTGAATAGCATCGTTATCTATCCTTAGCTGATGCTTATACATGCTTTGACCCAACCCGAAGCTCCTGAGACTTACCAGTAATGTCACCCCTGCTCTAATCCAGCTCCAAGACTGTCTCCTCTTCCCCTCCCCATATTTTTCCTTCTCTTTGTAAATAACTTCTTGCCTACTAGCTCTCTTCCTTCTCAAACCTTGTTGCTGACCATCTACTGTTGTTTTGCAACTACCACCCCGACCTTCCTTCTGTCAGTCTTGTTATGTTTGAATATTCCTCACATTTCTCTCTATATAACCTTACTATCTTATTAACCCTTTCACTCCGCAGGTCGGGTCCATGGTTTCTGCACTTATTATATATCTTACTGCCATTATCTGTATAATGCTTGCCATTATTTTTTGTTGTTTCTACCCATTGTATTTTTGTAGCACTGCTGTACTGTTCCTCTATTTGTATTATTGTACCCAGGTTGCTGTTGTTCAACTGTTCTCCTTTTGTTGTACTGTCCCGGGTTGTGCCTGAAAATAGTCATTTTATGGCTAGTGCACCTACCCGGTTAACAAAAACTAAATAAATAAATAAATTTTGCTGTCAGAAGAACAGTGTGTTTTTGCAGGGAGGAGGCTGCACCCCAGCATTTTAATATAACCAACTCCACGTCAGAGTTGTTTCGGGAGGGGCTGCAACACCAGAAGAAGCAATGTTGCGGTACCGTAGACCATTACAGAGAACTGATGATTTTGTTGCTGTAATGGTGTTTCGCAGTTTTAGTGTCGCTGTTCTGTGTGCCACCACCTCTGGAAACTCCAGGGCAGATTATCTTGGGGCACAGTGAGGGTGGGGGATACTACTAGATGTCAAGGATTGATTTATTTAGGGCTGAATGTGGGAGAGGATGGCATTAGACACCAGGTAGTCTTGTATTGGGAAGCGTGTGAGAGGAAGTGCCACTGAATGCCAAGGATTCTTAGAATAAGGCAGGGTGTGGAAGAGCATGTCCCTAGATTCCAAGAATGCTTGAATTGTGGAGGGTCTGGAAAGGGATGCCACTGGATATCAGGGATGATTGGATTGACATAGGGCATGGGAGGAGGTGCCAATGTATGCTGGGAATGACTGAGTAAGGGGTGAGGGTATAAGAAAGGGTTGTCACTGGATGCCAGGGTCTACTTGGATAAAGGCTGGGAGAGAGAGAGAGAGAGAAGGTTGCCACAGGGCTGGGGTGAAGACGGGGATGCCACTGTACTCCAGGTATGACTTTGTATTGAAAATATTCAGCCTGCCAGGGCCGCCCAAGTGGCATGAAGGCCTGAGGTGCTGGCACCTTACCGCCAGCCATGCCGGTGACCCGCATTCAGGAATGGACCAGGGTTGCTTGAGGGCCAGCCAGGTGAGGGAGGGTTGAGCATCTCAGGATGGCTCCCCCTTCCTCTTGGGAATTGGGGACTCTGAGTCGTGTGGCTTGCCGGACACCCAGCGGAGGCTTGTTGACAGCACTGGTGGGGACAACAGACATGGGAAGGGCACACACACTGATGCACCACATATGTGCATGTGTCACTCACAGATATCCTATGGGAGAAAATGGAGGAAAATGCCTTGTGTCGCTCACCATCCCCCACAGGCACTGCACAAACCTGTGTGGCTGACCACCCACCAATACGGCTCTGTGTAAGTGATGGTTAACCTGTAAGTCCATGAGATGGGTCAGTGATAGAGCTGCGGGATACTACCAGGACTGGGGATGCAAGTATTCAGATTGACAGCCCATTGGCAGAATGGTAGCGTTACCGCTTGTGACGTCAGTGATATGGGTTTGAGAATGAGTCCAAGTCTTCGGGGGCTGGCTGGGGGGGGGGGATTGAGTGTCACAGAGGATCAGAAGATGCTGTCCTTCCCCAGGGAGGTAGGATCTTATCCACTGCTGCCACAATGCCCCTTGGATGCAGGAGATGGTAGTCCTTATCATAACCAGGAGTGGGAGGAGCTGCACTGGCTGAGTATGATGTTACATAGTGCCATAACCACTTTCAGCCCTCGACAATGCAACACCTAGGGGGCTGGGCAGAAGCCGGCAGAAAAAAAGTAGGGCCCTGGGCCCAATGATTAAGATCCCTCGGCTACACCTGATCTCCCTGCCTGGACCTCTAAAGATGCTGCCTGACGAGACTCTAAGCTCGAGAGACTGGGCCCTAATCTCATCCTCACCTGGGGGGTAATCCATGGCTCCAAGGAGCAAGGCACTTTGAGTCAGTCAGGTAAGGGAGACAGTGGTAGCTTTGGGGATTTCGGAAGGAGATCGGGCCCAGAGTGAAGAAGGGGCATAAAAAGAAACTGAAGGAAAAAGTTATTCAGCCAACATTGTCAATAGAAAGTTGTGTGCTGTGTTATAAAATTAAGCAATAATGCTCGACAGGGTGTGTGTCATGCTGGGATAAAGTCACACCTCGGGTGGTTGGGCACGAGGCCGCAGGCCAAGGCGTCTAGTGCTCCAGGTGTGACGTTATCCCAGCACGACACACACCATGGAGTGCATTATTACTATTAGACAATGGCTCATTGTTATACAAAACAAAAAAAATTAAAAAAATATTTTTAGTAGATTTTTAGTGTGCCAATATATCTTCTGAAGAGGGGATACAACAACGTAGCTACAAATCTATACAATGATGTTATACTCAGATATCATCACTGTGTCAGGCATACATTGACCAATCAGAGTCCAGGATTCCTTCTTGCCATTGTATAGTATACTTTTTAAAAATAACAGAAGTGCATTGCAAAAAACTATGTTTAGGTAGCAGTTAGAGTTGAAACACAAAGCCTGAAAAGTAGGGGAGATATCTTGTTAGGGTGAAAAAGAAGTCCTCTAAGCCTCGGCAAATCTATGGCATTGTGTTTGTCATGGTCTGAATGATCGTGCAACACTACACTGGCATTACCCTAACTTCATCAGCCCCTCTCCAAGCATTGATGTGTGGGTATTTTTCTGTGCCTGGAAAGACAGAGCTGAAGTTAGGTTATAGTATGGGTAAGGAAATCCCTGTGTCCTGATTGGCTGAGGCTTGATTCTAGCCATGGTACATACACAGCACAGACCATGGCTAAAACATGTCCCTGCCAACCTGGACACATTACATTCCTTATCTATGTGACAGTATGGAATGTTAATTTTCCAAATGCCAGCCATTGTTTCCCCCACTATTCACATATGCTAAATTTCACACATACCTGTATCTGTATTAAGTGCTCCTCTATTCAATGTAGGCATTTCTTTTGACGTGTATACTTCATCGCTGCTCTGCCTGTCCAGTCTCGCTGTCTCTCCCCTAGCTGCCAGCATGATTGCTAGCTCACTTGCTAGTAACTCCTCCCACCCAAGCACATGCTTGCCCTGGGCCAACCGCCTACTTTGTATAGTGGCTGAAGCCAGCAGCACATATCCACCTGCGGGAGCAGCAATCAGGAAAGTTCCACTGGTCTCATCCAGGTGGTGTTTTACCCCCTGCACGTGATGTGGCTGGCTCCTGATTACTTGCTATCAAAATTGCAATTTGAACAATCAAATATGGTTGTTCAGTTCTTTACGTTCAGCTCAGGTTGCCGATGACCTGAGTTCAGGAGCGAATTCTGGAGTCAGAGGGCGGGCCAGAGGAGGGGGATCTAACATCTTGAGGGACTGCTCTCTCCTCTGGGGAGGAATGAGACTACCACTCGGCATTCACCTGGCCCCTAGCAGCAGCTGCGGGTCAGAATGCTGAGACCGCATGTAGGGTAGGTGGAAGTGGGGTAGACACTCGGTGTGCTGTGTGCAGAAATGTGCGCAGCCCGTCCATTGGTGTCACTGCACACCATCTTTCTGCACCACAGGATAGGAAAAGAAGTAAAAATCACCCTGGCTGGCAAGGATGATGCTCTGACCCTTCGCAGGCTCTGCACCAGTGACCTGACATGGCTCACACTGGAACCTGTCGGGGGAGTTGAGCGATGCCTCTCTGCCATGGGGAGCAAGCCAAGAGGGAGCTGGAGCCAAATAAGTCTAGTCGGGGTTGGGGGGGGGTTGGAAGGAGGAGAAATAAGCCAGCCAAGGAGGGAGGGATAAAAGATTAACTGAAAAAAGAGCTGCCACAATAATGTTTTATTCATGAATTAGCCTGTTATTCTGTATGCCTTATTGTTGCCCCTCATCTGTCTTTCCACTCACTTCATTAGTCATTTGCCTGCTTGCTCTCCACATCCCAGCATGATAGATTGGGAATACTAAAAAAACTATTTTTTGCCATACAAGTTTTTCTCTTCTCTGTCTGTGCAGGCAGGGTTTAAACCCTGGCCCTACCTCCTCTTGCCTGGCTTTTCACCATATAAGACCAACCCACCCAGAAGTGCCCCAGAAATGTTCCCACATAGCGGGGCTGGGAAGGGGAGGGCTTTCCTCCACTCACCCAATGACACACATACAGACCTGGTCAGGTGGCGTGCCGATGGCACATGGCAGAGGAAGGCACACAGGGCTTCATGTAGCCCACACCAACCATTTTCGTCTGTTCTCCTGTAGCCCTGCTGTGATGTGCGTAAGTATGCGTGTGGAGGCACACGTCTGTAGCACCACAGCCCCTCCCTTCGTGTCTCCTCCCCTGCCAGTGCTTCCCTCAGGCGTCCACCTGGGTGCAGCCAAGTGCTGAGAAGGCAAGCCACCCCACCCCAGGAGAGGAGAACTGTCCTCTGTATGCTCAGTCCTACACCGCGCTCTGGCTGACCTCGATGAGCCAAGCTCACTCCCGAACCCGGGTCACCGGTGTGGGAAAAGGTATGGTGCAGGGCGCCTGAGCCCTCTTCGCCATTGGGCTGGCTCTCTGACAAATGGTTTTTAAAATAAGAAAAAAAGGGATGGCTCAAAGTTACCGCTGCAGCAGCCATCTGATAATACCCCACTCCATGATGCAATGCCCGCCCACCTGTTTCAGCCAGATCACCAGTAGTACTGCAGTATGTTTATACATAAAATCAAAAACACAGAAATCCACTTAAAAAGTCTTTGTTTTTTCTATTATGCATACAATCCTTATTCAATGGGCAAATCAAGGACTAATGGAAATGTCGGCACACGAACAGTATCAGGCGGACAAAGAGGCACACAGTGTTCTATGGAGGCAGAGGAACCATTTAGCCTTACTTTTTAGCATTAAAACTAATCTTTACCATGGTTTTAATCGTCCAAATTTTGTTGAAACAATATTTGACAATCCACTTTATATAAGCAATAGCTAAGACATTCCAGGGCATGGGTTGTGCTGGGTTTACCGGACACCCAGGGCTTGAAGGCACTCCGCCTCCGGCGTTGTTGCTTAAAGTGCCCTTGGGCATGTGGTAAACATAGCAGAACCCATTCCCCATCATGTCTTATTGCTTAAACCTATAATCCCTTGAAACTGACAACCTTGTATGTGCTATTTCTGACACAAGAGGACTCACTGATTATAAAGCTAAAAAATGCTTTCCTTTTATGTTGTGTTTTCCTTGGTAAACTACCACACTCAGTTGACTGTAGTCAGTCCGTTCTTGCCTTTATGAGAGCATACCATGCAGCTGGCTCTAATCAGTTTAGATCCTTATACTGAGCAGACTTTATCTTCTCATTAGCTCAGTCCTACATGGAGCAAACTACTATATACTTGTATTATAACAACTAAACTATACCTTAAGATGTATAAATAAGGGTATAATTCCTGCTTGGGGTTCTAGTGCTAAATATAAACCCCTAAGGCTTCCTTCTTATGGTTTATTAAAGTAACTATAAGCCCCTCAATAGAATTACACCCTTATTATCTATGTCTACATGCTCTTTATTCCTTATTACAGTATTAATATTGGGGCCTATGCATGATGATGCAGGTTGCCAGTGAACCATGCATCCGTAGAGCATAGGCAACCCGAAGTGGCAGTGGCATGCATGATGGGTCCAATGGACCCCTGCGCACATGCACGAGAGGGACGCATACCCCTTCCTCACCTGATCCCCAGCCAGTCACACAGCTAGGCACACAGCCAGTCTGGGAGGCATGTCTGGGGACTTGTACACACGGGGGGGTGCAGGATACAGAAGCGGGGACCCTGTCGTATCCTTTACATGCCTCCTTATGACACCTGCTGGACACAGCAGGGTCTGGACATCCTTCCACTGTGCCGCCTGGGCAGACTGGGCTGACAGAGAGGGCTGGGGCTAGCCATGTAGGTATTTGCCCATACTTAAATGACCAACTGGTCTCGTACTGTCCCAGAATCCCCTGCTTGGGTGGAGCTGGAAATCCACTTCAGGACCCAGGATGGGCATTCAATTGGATGCCCACCTGTGTCCCTCAACCCCCCCATGCAGCTGCATGTGGGAGGGGCAGGGCCATGGACAGTCATCCTTCAAGTCTGCGTGGTTGGGCATTCTATGCACCCTGCACCTGTCCCCAAGTGTATAGCTACCTGTACGCAGTCTGGGTACACATGAATCACATGTACCCAGTGGCACCTTCATTCCTAGGCTCCAATATTATTAGTACAAATACTGGTGTGTAATAGGTGCATTTTTTTGTGTTAGATCTAGAGAGTTATTGACACCCCTTATATAGAGCCTTCTAGGAGTTGCAGTTTCTGGGGCAGATCCAATATGGTGGATGAGAATTCCTCATGAAATCCGACTCTTGCCAGGCAGCAGTCAACAGTGTACCAGTCTCGGGCGCTGACGGGAATGGAGACAATTGGGAAGGCTGTTCCCCCTGCACTTCTCCCCCCCCCCACACACAGCTTATCATTTTGTTTCATGGGGCAATGCCCCATGAGCCCCTTCCCCACGCCTCCTATCAGTGCTGTATCACTACAACTACTGCTAATAGTTGTAGTGCTTATGAGATCAAATATGTCATCAGACTAGAATTCTTTGTGATGGAAATCTCGTCTGATGAGATCATACTCTCGTCTGCCATTTTGGAACTGCCCAAGAAACTGCAACCGAGCCAGACCTTCATAACATTGAATGGAGTGTTATCAGCATTGTTCCCCAAAAACACAAAAATCTATAAGAGACTAAAGAGGGTTCAGACATGAGAAGAGTCACTAGAATGATAATGGAGTTGGAGGACATGATGTTCAACATCTATGTGTCATCAATTCAGTACAACCATAGCAAGATATGGCTCACACAATTTTTAGATGACTGCAGATTGGCAAGCTATTATACAAAATAAAGATGATGCTGACTCTCTACACACAGCCCTAGACTACATTCAGGATTGGACCTCCAAATACAAACTATACTTAAACCAGGATAAGTGCACCATGATGCACATGAGGAAGAATAATCAGGCACACTCCTATACTTTAAATAACAAAAAACTCAAAATGACAACTGAGGAAAGGGACCTTGGGATAGTCATATCACAGGACCTACAGTTTAAAACCCATTGTAAAAATATAGTGCAAAAAGGAACTAGAGTATTAAATAGCATCTTAGGCACATAGAGAGCAGGGAGAAGGATGTGATGGTTCCCTTGTATGCCTCACTGGTGAGGCCCATACTGAAATATGACGCTCAAGTCTGGTTGCTCTATAAAAAGGAGAGATAGAGATGATTGAAAGGGTGCAGAAAGAGCAACAAGAGCAGTCAATAACTTAAAATGGAAAATTATGAAACCAGAATGAAAGAATTAAACTTACATTCATTACAGTATAGATGTACTAGAGGATTTATGCTTGGTCTACAAAGCATGAATAAATAGTAACTTTTATTTTTTAATCTTTGGTAACGGGTAAGGCCCACTGGGCACAAGTGCCTGTTTTCAGGGGTGATCTGGGAGCACTGGGCAGTTAAGTGACTTGCTTAGAGTCACACAGTATGCAAGTGGAGGTTGTGAGAATCAAACTCAGGTCTGGTCTGCTGGATGTATCAAGCTCATTCACACCTTGTTTCTCTAACCTCTAGGCTATACTGCCAGCCCCTTCTTATAGGGTGACCAAACTTGACATGGGACAGTATCGGGCTTTAATCGATGGATCAGGCCTGTAATACCTGGGCACACCCACTGCAACTAAAAAGCAGAATGAGTAAACTAATTAAAAGTCAAGGTAGGCTAATCAAAGAGCAGTTTCTGCATGGAACAGACTACCCCCTTGAGGTGGTGGCTAGTTAAGTCAATGCACTGATTTAAGACTAATCTGGATAAGTTCTATAGAGAATCAGGGAATCTTTATTAAACTAAGCGAGCACCATGGACATAAGTCTGTTTAGCTCTGTAATTATCTATGATACCTATGATGACCTTATGTACAGTGGAATAGTAAATACCCACTTTAATCTAAAAAGAAAAACAGCGATGGGGAGATAGGCTGCAATAACCTTAGCTACTATAGAGTTCTGAGGAGCCTGGCCTATGTACATGGCTAGGTATAGCCAGAGGAAAACTGGGCAAGCTGCTATAACACATGATTAAAAGCTGCAAGAAGAGCAATGTAAAGGGATAGAAGAAATATAGAATAATATATGGGTTGTTGTACATTATGAGTTTTTACATACCTGAGGAGTGTGATGCCACGTAAACCACAGTGTGAAGCACAAGTGTTTTTGATGGTATCACACACCGTGGTGTGAAAACAAAATGAATAATGACAATGCTCCATTGTTTACGTTATATAACTGCTGGTCCATGAATCATAGACCACAAATACCGCATTTGCCTTTTTTTATGTCCTAGCAATCATCCACTTTGCCTCATACAGTTTCACTTTATAGATGCTTTATTTTTCACAAGAAGCTTAATGTGCCATTAACTAGAGTAGGAAGTGTGTGTGTGTGTGTGTGTGTGTGTGTGTGTGTGTGTGTGTGTGTGTGTGAATTATGTATCGTTTATGTATAGGAGCTTTGATAGGATATGTCAAGCTCTACAGTTAACATTAGCATCTGAGGATGATTCCAAAACAACACATCAAATAGTGCTGGTTAAAAATATAACGTCTAGCAAAGTTTGTATTTCTTTATTGCTTCTTCTTTATATTGTTCACAATTTTCATTGTGGTTTTGGTGGAAACTGGTGTACATGTATTTGAAAAGTCACCAGTTTGAAAGCTACAGAAACAAACAAACAAAAATGGAATGCATCTAACTTGACTGACATTTGTGCCAAGTTAACTGGCCAGCTAATATGGATAGAACTCAGTTAATACGGCATTTGAAATGAGTGTTGATCTGGTCAAACAACACACTGATCAGTAATTTTAGGTCTTTCACTCTCATTGAGTGGTGGAGTTATCAAATGCTCTGTCCAGTCATAATCAATGCCATCAACTTAGATATAGTCAGCAGGGTCTGGATGGGTATATGAGGGAGGGATAATAGCTGGATATTGCCACTGATTGAATGGGGAACGGTCTCAATAGGCCACATCCTTCTTCTGTCTTACATTTGTATGTTCAAATATTAATAATTGTTAGAGTAGTGAAGAAGAACTCCACAGCAGAGCACAAATTGTCAGTTCTTGATTTAGGTCTTCTGCCTGATTTTCCTAAGCTGCTTGCACCGCACTGTACAATCTTGGTGACATTCCAACACAGAACTTTGTGAAAAGTTGTGTAATCCCTTGTTATTCTTGTATATGGTCTCTACTGTTCTTATCTTCAAGACTCGACATATAATTTGATACTGAGTCTGCATTATTTTCTTCCTATCATTAAGGCTATTTTGAAGTGATATCTTCAGAACACTCATTTACTCAGTCTCGAGATTCTGATTCGGATGTTTAAAAACTCAAGGGAACTGAGCAGCACGATGACCAAAACAGAGAACATCCCTCTACTCCAACATTTCCGATGTCTGTGAAGCAAGCAAGAAGTAAGTACACCATAGAAAAGGTCCTTATGTAAGTTACCTGCTGTCTGACTCAGAGAACAAGGGTTCTTTAACTAATGGCATAAGAAATGTACTCATACTTGATGGGCTATGCCTGGTAAGACAGACTTTGCAACAGAGCTGGAGTCTGTATAAAACACACACAGATAAGTTGGTGTGGCCAGCCCAATGGTGTAGAGGGCTGAGGCGCTGGGCACCTCACCTTCTGCCATGCTGGTGACTTGTCTTCAAAATGGCGAATCACCCTCTACCTCTGTCTAACTGGCAAAGCCTCTCTGAGGTAGCTGCCTCTTCTGCCCCCAGGCCGGGTAGACCCTATAGCCCTTGTTCACCCTGCTCCTAAACCTCCTTTTACCCACCTGACTCTGAGCCCCACCTCCTCTACTAAAGTCCACTAGTAATATAATCCCAGCACTTTGTCACACAGACTGCTGTTTTTGTCTCTTGGATCTGCAATGGTTTAAATACTGATACTTGTAAACATGTAATTCCTGAGCTCATTGCTCCATTGTTATATTAATTGTTCTTGCATTTGTAATGTATTTTTGTTTTATTGTATTATGACCTGTACTCATTTATTGGGATACGCCTCCCACGAGAAGACCTTTGTAAAAGAGTTTATACTCAAAGGTTATTTCTGAACAATTAAATAAATAAAAATAAATAAATAAACAAATTACTTGGGGGCTGGATGGGAGGAGGGAGGTTTGAGTGTCCTGAGGACAACTTTCCTCCCTCTTAGGGGGTGGGGGCGGGGGGTGGACGTCTCACTCAGTTGCTGCCACCTTGAGGTTCTAGGTGGCAGCGCAGAGGGATGTCAGCAAAGAGGCCCCGCTCATTGGATGCCAGGGGCTCCCACAACTGAGGTGGAGTGCAGACAGTGCATCATTGTGTATGACATGGGCCCAAAGGATAAAATCAAAGTGGAAAAAAAACCAGATCCTTCAGGATGGTAGATTGGTGCCTCATAGGCCATTCCCCAGTGTCTGGGTTCTTCTAATGTCTTCTGGCAGGAGGGCGAGAATGGCAGCTAGTAAGCACCAGGAAGCGAGAACGATGGGGCTAGGGGTTCAGTTGTTATTTGTTATTTGTTTGTTTCACTTCTTCTATGTGGTGACCAATGTGATTAATGATGATTTTGTATTTGACTGTCCTGTGAGGTCCTGCTTGTCATACTGAACCATTTTCTACTATTAATGCTCCTGTAATTTTGTATCTCTGTATTCTGTTCTCTCCCAGGTCATGCTTGAAAATAAGGCAGGTCCAATTGCCTAATGCACTTACCTGGCTACCAAAAACTAATAAATAAATAAATAGCTAACTGAACTCGCATCTTTTAATCTTCTGTTTACTCCATGGTGCAGAGAACCAGCAGCAGGGTCTGCTCTTGCTCGATCTTGACAGTGACTTTGTGATGTAGTGCATGTATCTTAACTAATGTGAGTTTCCTTAACTGGGTTGATTGCCCAGAGCTAAAAGAGCTAAAAATGAAAAACTTATCCATTTAAGGAAAAACACATACAAGATTATGTCACATAGAGGTGCCCTTGCTCTACTGTAAAATAGACAAAAAATCATATCAAATGTGGTTTTGCCTGTGTTAGTATCTGGTTGTTATGAAGCAAGATTAATGTGCATACTGAATCTTTACAGTCTTATTGAATATGCATATTAAAAGGAATAAAAATGTTTATCAAGAAGGGTTGATAGTGTAAGAACAAATGAACTCTTGGTCTCTGTAACTGAATTCTTCTGTCTGCCTGCTTGTCTGACAGATGCATGAGTGGTTAGACTGGGCCTTCTTTCTCTTCCTCATTCCCATTCACACTAGAAGTCCCACAAGCTCTGTCCTTGACCCACCCTGTTTCTGGTTATCAAAGACCTTCCAAGTGCCAGGTGCTGCTAGCCTATGGTACCCATATGTACACTAATGATACTGTTATGTATCTCTGTGGGCCCCTCCCCACTGAACATGACCTACAGCATGACTACATCAATGTTGAAAACTGGTTGCATTCAGATCAGCTAGATTAAGCCAAAAAAAATCAAAAACTGTCTCCATGTTATCTGATAACAAACAATCTCTGTCCAAGTCCCCCCTTCTTTCTGAATATCCACTCCCAGACAGATGTCTTTCTTTGTAACATATCTTGTTACAGATACATTGGTCTGATGCTTGACAAGGCCCTGGACTACTCTATGCATATTATCAGCACTTCCTCCAAAGTGCTTTCTAAATTAACTAGGTGCCTTGCACAGTGTAAAAAGTTGCTTCCTCCAGAGCACCAGAAAGTACATTGTGAAATGGATAATTTTCCACAACCTGGATTATGGTGGTGCAGTCTTTTCTGCTGCCTTCAACTCTGATCTCCAAACTTTCAATCCTTTTCAGTGCCTGCTGCAGAACAGAATTAGCCTCTCCTCCTTGCACCCACCACTGTATAGTGCACAAGCAACTGGGCTGAGTTCCTCTAGAGGTTAAGCACTCACTTCACAAATTCTGGGCTGGAAAACTCCCAGAGTATCTGTATGGGATTCTTCTCCCTACACCCAACACCTTCTATGCCTTCTGATCTAAAACAGGCAATAGAGCCCATGCCCCCACTATGAACACAATGTGGGCCAAGCCAACTTCTGATGCAGATTCCCTCACCTATGGAATTTAAGCTAATACCCTAACTTCCACACCTAGCTACTAGTCTGCTAAGGTTCAGATTTCTTTCTTTCTTTATTTCCAAAATTTTACTTGGAAAAGTTTACTGAGTTGGTAGCAGGTCATTTCCAGATGCTTACTTCATTAGCAAGCTTTTAAACTAGTCAAGGGGGGAGGCACTGATAAGCAGCAGGAAAATCCCAGCCTCTCCCTACAAAACAGGGTACTAAATGAGAAAAAGACAGAGGTAGACAGGTCAGTGGGGGATGCTGCAAAAGAAGGTAAAGCCATCAGAAAATGGAGAGCAATGAGTACCAATGCCCGTAGTCTGAGTAACAAGCTTCCTGAATTAGTGGCCTTGATGGAGGAGGAACATCTGGATATTGTGGCAGTCACAGAAACATGGTACACAAAACCATGACTGGGACATAAACATACCAGGATACACTATCACAGGAGGGACAGGGAGGGTAAAAGAGGAGGAGGAGTAGCTCTTTACATAGGGAAGGAATCAAAGCAACAGAACAAAAGGGAAAACAGGGAGGAGAAGAAGCACTGTGGGTAAATTTGGAGACTGGCAATGGCACCACAATCCACACAGGGGTTGTGTACAGACCCCCTTCTCAGGGGGAGGAAATGGACAAGGAAATGATAGAAAGAATACTTAGAATAGCAGAAAAAGGGGAGATATTGCTGATGGGTGATCTGAATATGCCAGATGTTAACTGGAGTGCAGTTGCAGCAGCCACTTCAAAGAGTGGGGTTATTCTAGATGCCCTACAAAGGCATGCCTTGAGACAACTAGTATTGGAGCCCACTCGAGGGAGCAATCTTAGACCTGGTTCTCTCAAATGGAGATGAAGAGAGGATCACAGATGTAGAAGTGGGTAGCCATCTGGGAACTAGCGACCATCGAACAGTATGGTTCACAATAAACACAGCAATGGAGTCAAGCCATACAAAGGCAAAAGTACTGGACTTTAGGAGGGCTGACTTTGCCAAAATGGGTGAGTGCCTAAGGAATGCACTAGCAAATGGGCAGGAAGGAGGGGTGGCAGAACAATGGGGAATAATAAAAACTGCCATCATAGAGGTAACAAGCCTTTGTGTGAAGCAAATTAACAAAACAAAACGATGTAAGAAACCACTGTGGTTCTCAAAGGAAGTGGCAGTGAAGGTTCAAGAGAAAAAGAAAGCATTCAGGAAGTACAAGGAATCACAGAAGGAGCAGGACAGGGAACTGTATCAGTTAAAGCAAAAGGAAGCTGGGAAGGCAGTCAGAACAGCAAAGGCCCAAACCGAGGAAAAGATAGCCAACTCAGTTAAGAAGGGGATAAAACCTTTATAGGTACATCAGGAGCCAAGGAAGACCAAGAGAGGGCTAGTGAGGCTTAATAAAGAGGAGGAAGGGTGGGCAGAGGGTGACTGTGAAAAGGCAGAGATACTAAACAAATATTTTTACTTAGTATTTACAAAGGAATTGGGGGAGGTACCTAAAACAAACAGTAGAAACACTCTGGATACAGAAGTTGATACCAGCCCATTTACAGAAGAAAGGGTTCTGAAAGAACTCTTAAAACTGAAGGTGGACAAAGCAAAGGGGCCTGATGGGATTCATCCCAGAATTCTAAAAGAACTAGGGGTAGAACTAGTGACACCACTGACTACCCTCTTAAAACAAATCATGTGAGGATGGGGTGGTACCCGAGGACTGGAGAAGGGCAGATGTGATTCCCTTCACAAAAGTGGGAGCAAGGCAGAAGCAGAAAACTACAGACCTGTTAGTTTAACCTCAGTGGTAGGAAAATGATGGAATCACTTCTGAAGGAAAGAATTGTTGAGTATCTAGAGGCCAGAGGGCTCAGGACCCAAGGCAGCATGGATTCACAGCGGAAGGTCATGCCAGACAAATCTGATAGATTTCTTTGACTGGGTGACCAAAGTAGTAGATCAGGAAGGGCTGTGGACATGGCCTACCTAGACTTTAGCAAGGCATTTGACACAGTCCCACACAAAAGATTAATATACAAGTTAGCCAGCCTGGGAGTGGGTCCCAAGATGACAGCCTGGGTAAAAAATTGGCTGTGAATAGGACACAGAGTAATAGTAAATGGAGTCACGCTGAAGAAAGGGGGTTACTAGTGAGGTACCATGAGGAGTTCAATGTAGGACCAGTCCTCTTCAATGTCTTTATAAGCGACATTGCAGAGGACTGAAGGAAAAAGTATGTCTCTTTGTAGATGACACAAAGATCTGCAACAGAGTTGATGCACAAGGTGGGGTGGAAAGGATGAGAAGGGACTTGGCAAGGTTAGAGGAATCACAAATATGGCAGCTTAGATTCAATGCTAAGAAGTGCAGGTAATGCACCTGGGAAACAAAAACCCAGGGAAGAGTACACAATGGGGGTGAGATACTAACAACAACAAAATGGAACGGGACCTGGGGTAGTCATATCAGATGACCTAAAGGTGGGCAAGCAATGTGAGAGGGCAGCAAGGAGGGCTGGGGATACTGGGATGCATAGGGAGAGGTATCACCAGTAGAAAACAGGAAGTTTATCCCTCTGTACAGACAGTTGGTGAGACCCCATCTGGAGTACTGCGTGCAGTTCTGGAGACCCACCTCGCAAGGACATAGACAGGATGGAGGCTGTCCAGAGGAGGCAACTAAAATGGTGCAGGGTCTGCACGGAAGACATAAGAAGAGAGACTTAAGGAGCTGAATATGTATAGCCTCAAGGAAAGGAGGGAGAGGGGACATGATAGAAACTTTCAAGTATCTCAAGGAATCAACAAAGTCCAAGAGGTAGCATCTTTCAAAAGGAGGTGTGCAAGAACAAGGGGCACAATTTGAAGATAGAAGAGGGGCGCAGAGGTAATTTAAGGAAGTATTTTTTCACAGAGAGGGTTGTGGATGCATGGAACGGCCTTCCAGAGGAGGTTGTGGAGTCAAAAACAGTGGTGGAATTCAAGCATGCATGGGACAGTCATAAGGCAATTCTAGGTGGTGGGGGTAGGAAGAAGTAGGCTGCTGGTTAACTAGGATCTGCAGCTTATCCATTAGGTAGGGAAATGGGCAGACTGGGTGGGCCAAGCAGTCCTTATCTGCCGTCAAAATCTATGTTTCTATGTTTCTATGTACTGGGAGAGGGGAAGTGGAGCATTAGACCGCAATGATAAAGTCAGTACTATAGAGGTATATAGTTAATCGTACTCAAAACATGAGCAATTAAATAACATATAGCAGTTAATAAGATTAAGGAGATCTAAAGTGCCTCTGTGTCCTGCCATAACTACCTCCTCACTCAGTTCAGCACTTGCCACCTTACCTCAGTGCTGGTCAGGTTACCGACTTGATTGTGTATGGTCATTGCTGTTTTACACTTATTGCTGTCGTTATGTCATTTAAATATTCATTACCCTTGGAGCTCTTTGTTGTGTTGGAACTATGTTATGCATAGCTTTACTGTATATTATAATCTTTGTCACTACATTACCTGTACACTGCTCTGTATTCTCACCCCACCCCCCTCCGGTCATAACAGGAAACCACCCTTACTGTGCTCTGTTTTCTTAGCTGGTAAAATATGCTTAAATAAATAATTGGTAAAAAGAACCCCCAAACTGTGTATTGTATTGGAGGTGTCAGAGTGAACCAAACAACTAAGGAGAGTGAATTAGTGGTAATTAAATCATTAGTGATCTCTCAAGTCAACCGCCGAGTGCAGCAAGGCATACGCTAAGGCCAACAGGATGCTGGGTGACATAGGCAGGGACGTCACCAAGAGGAGGCAGTGCATTATTCTGCCCCTGTAGTTGCATCTTGAGTGCTGTGTGCAGTTTCAGAGCCTGCATCTCAGGAAGGCTTGTGATCACCTAGACATGGTGCAAAGGGGAACCATCAAAATAGTGCAGGACGTGCAAGGAAGTTGCAGTGCACTCTCGGGCAGGAAACTGGTCAGACAGCCTGAGTGGTGTGATTTATTGGTGCCCTACTGGGGTTCTGATTGCTGTGCTCCTGGACCTTTTGGCACCACTAAGTCCTTTTTGCATGCCTCTCAGATTTTCTGACTGGTTTCCTGCTAAAGAGTATGCTACGCTGTCCATCTGTGCCTGTGCTGTTTTTGCAGCTGCACCGCCATAGTGGATGAGTACCTGTGCCCTTGGAAGTATGCAAGGAAGCCTGTCAGAGTAACAGTTGAACAAACTAAGAATGTTCTGTACTCACTTGGGGCCAGAAGTGAGGTATGATCAAACATTTAAGTACCTTGTCAAATACTGTTTAAATGCAGCAAGAGGGGCCTGTGCCAGTGGCCTGGATGCAAACAAATGGGAGGCTAATTCAGGAGAGATGTGAGAAAGTATTTCTTCATGGAAAGGGTAGTGGACTGATAAAATAGCTTGCCAAAGAGGGGTTAGAGGCAAAGATGGTGCTGTGTTTTAAGGGACAGTGCGCTAGGTATGAAATATTAATAACTGGGGGACCTGAGGAGGTTGAGGAGAAGGGGACATAGCTATGTGGAAAGGAATGTTCTACCAGTAGGGGCCCTAGTCAAGAGCCTGCTCAGAAATGGGCTGAAACAGTATTAGGTACTGTAGGATCAAAGCGACTGGATGGACCTTGTCTTTCTCTTCTTGTAAAACGTTTCTGTAGAGTGTTTCTAAAAAAAATTAAACACATTTCTAGTTTTATTTTACTTTCTTTTCACCAGGTATCTCTGGGAGGGTCCAGGAAGTTCATTAGCTTTCTACTAATCAGCTCTGTCCAGGGTAACCCCTCTTCCATCCAGGTGGCTCCATCTTCCATCTTCTAAGCCTCTACGTGTTTTCCCTTCCCCTTAAGGCAGAGCCTAACTCTCCACACACCTCCCATTGAGGATGTGGATCTGGTGAGAAACAGAGCAGCCCCACAGGATGTGGAGGTACAGTATCAGGTACTGAATCAGCTGAAAGTGACCCATCCGCATTTGCTCTAAAATGCACCATAAGCCTGCCTCTTGGCACAATAATGGGCATCAGGCATTCAACCCAGTGCTGGTGTACCTCACCCTCCTTATCTCAAAAACTACTTCTCCAGCTGCACAGCCACCTTATGGTCACCCACGTGGTGGCATTGCAATGGGATGTACTCTCCGCCCTCACTGGAGGAGGTTAGTACCCTTGGGAATATGCTGTCCTTCTGCTGACTCTTCATTCCCCCAATGTGTGTCAAGTTCTCTAGTTCATGAAACTTGCTTGGTATCCTCAAATGATTCCTCCATGATTAGAAGGAATGTTTAACTTACTTTCTATTTTTACCTGTCATTGTTGCAATGACAACAGAAAATATATACCTTTGACATTTAGTCTGTTTATTTTGTAGAAACTCATCCAGCGGTAGATTATCTGGTAAAACTGTCTGTTTCTGTTCTTAGACTTCCTAAATGCCCATAATATCTGTGTGCTTTCAGCCTTCTCCCCACATAATCTATCTGTACTATGCTGTAGTGTATTATCATTTTCTATGAGTTTAAGCAGTGTCATTTAGTGGTCAGAGCCACTAACTTGAGAACCAGAAGATCACAGGTTTGATCCCCTACTAGAGCCAAATACTTGCTGTGTGACCTTGAGCAAGTCACTTCAGCTCCCAGTGCTCTTGTCCACATAGGTGCAGAAATGGGTAGAAGCAGGACCCTTGGAAACATGATGTATCTCAGCTGGGCTATCCTGAGTAAATGAACTGTAAAAAAATAAATACTTTATTAGAATAACAAGTTTGTTTTAAAAAAACATCTAACGCAAAATAAGTGGTACATAAAAAAAGTAATGGTAACTTGTACTCAAACTCCTTCTCCATTCAGACTTCTGAAATTGTGACATTTATGACATAAACACTCTGACCCAAATCTGTTCTCACTGTTAATCGGGAATCAGTTTATAAAATTCTCTTTGCCTCTTAAGTTGGTTATCTGCTCTTTCAGGTTTGGGTAACCCTTGCAGCATGGAGAATGGGGGATCCTTGCAGTGTCACAGTGTCACGTTGTATGATGACGTGAAATCAGAGAGCAGCAGGCTTCCCATGATGCAGCTGCACATTTTCAGTACATGAAGCTAAGGCGCAGTTTCCAGGGGTTGGAATCTCCCTTCCAGTAACACTGTGGTTCAGTAAAGAGCTGATGAGCACAGACAACATGCTGACAGGAACAGGTGTCTCTGTACATGGCATATGGCGCCCCAGAAAGTGGGGCACCACAGAAAATATGGGATCCCCAGAGATATGAGGGTCAGACAGTTTTGGGGACCCTGGCAGCTTACTGGGAAACCCTTGAAAAGCTTTGGTGACCCTCTGAGACACAGAACAGGCCAACTCCAGCAGACAGTCCTAGCAGTCCAAATTCAGGTTTTAAAGAAACCATTTTTTTCTTTCTTCTCCCTTCCTTGGTTCTCCCCCCCCCACTCAAGACTGACACCTAGCCAGCCAAAGCCGAACCAGTTGGGCCACATTCCTGTCCCACAGTGGAGAAGGAAGCCAGGCTGAGCCCTCTCAGTCAATCCCTGTGGCCAGGGTAGATTCAAATTTGGAGACTTTTTTTTTTTTTAAGCCACTGACCCAGCCTCCGGAGGCTGACCTCTGGATGGAGGAGCCAGTCCCCTGGCAGGTAGCCAGGACCGCCCCATCCTAGAGGAGGCTCTGCACAGGTTGGAGAGGAGAGAAAGAGTTTGACCAGGGAGGGTGAAACACAGTAAGGTGATGGATGTCGGCTTCCCTGTTAGGAGGTTGAAGCGAATCCCCTGGGACCCTTTGGTGTAACTCCCTCCAGAAGATCCCCAGTAGCAGCCTTGGTCATTTTTTTGTGGAAATCTGCCGTCTACTCGGGTCCCCCGGTGCATCGAGTCAGTTTATTTGGCCGGGAAACAGACCCAGTGAACCCTTCATGCAGCAGTCTCCAGGAGAAGAGGCCTCATCAGTCCTTTGTGGTTGTGCATTCCCCAGAATACAGAAATCCTTGTTGAACTCCAAGGGCTCCTGCACACACCTCACACCTCATCTAGAATTCCTCCGGTGCCTCTTCTTTGACCCACGGAGGTTCCCCAGGAAGCCCAGTATCACCTGCACCCACTTCCAATGTCCTCCACCAACTCCAAGTGTTCGCCACAATGCCTCAGGTTCGAGCTGCCAGTCGTAAGTTGTAGCCAGCTGGTAGCTAGGGCCCACCAAAGTGAGTCAGGTTGGGGGCCACCCCGGCTCTAGCTTGAGGGACTTAAGTCATCCGTCGAACACGGAGTCACATTGCCCATTCTCCTGCATAGGCATTGTCCCAAGGTGGCAATAGTACCAGTGTCTACACCAAGGCCTCGCCCGAGGGTGCCAGGCTCTGTGCCTCATTCCTGAGGTGGCATAAGTACTGGTAGCCCACACAAGAGAGCCACACCAAGGTCGCCACACTCTTGATTGAACTGCCCATAGGTGACTCGTGTTCCAGTGATGCATCAAGAGGTCACACCGAAGACTGTCGGATTCTGAAGCTGCAGGAGTGATATGGTAAGGGTTCCAGGGACCTGCCCAGAGGTCATCCAGTGGATCATCATGCCCAGCATCCTTTCCTTAACTGGAGATCACCTGCCCAAGGTCACCGTGGCTGACAACCCCAGATAAGGGTTCTCTTCCCCTACAGCCTGGCATCAACACCCATCCTTGACCAGGCGCTTCCCTTTTGACATTGCCTCAGTGACACCAGGAGTCACCTTCTTCCCAGGGCCAGGAGGCCCACAGTGTTTCACTTGGTTTTTGGTTCACTGGGGGATGCCCCATTTTATGGCCTGTGTAGGAAGCGCTTCCTTAGGTTCACCCTCAGCAGTTAGCTTGACAAAATACTAGAAACCCAAGCTTGGTGCATCACATTGCTATACCTTTAAGACTTGAATAACCTGGACTTTTGTAGGACATTAGTAGGGCCAGTTTGTGGTCCAGTAACATATTCACTCTTTCTCATGTATAGTGTCAGTGAATGCTAAGTTTTTTCTGTGTGCTCCAGCTGTTGCCAATAAACCTTGCATCTTGGCTCTAGATTACGCCTCCAGCCTCTCCTTCCAGATTTATCTGGCATCACCCCTAAACTATAGGAGTGCAGAACCACCACAGCTCATCCACCACAGGCATAGCACCCTTCTTGTGGCATTATGCCGTGCACTGAGCCCCACACCAATGGTTGTACCATCCTAGTTGTCCTCCCACCCTTGTCTCATACCTAGTTTCCACTTTTGGACAATCGTCAGCATGCCCTGTTGGTACCTGCCTGGTTCTCCTTAGTCATCCAGTGCCACCCCAAAGCACTTCCTGAATTGTACTGCTGTCCCTTGTGTCCAGTGCCCCCTCCTTATCCTTGTCCCTTAGTGTATGAAATTGGTGGTGCTGTGAGCCACCTAATCCTTTCACCTGCCAGGGTTAGTTCCTTTCGCAAGCCTACACCCCTTCAGAATGGTTTGTAACAGTTCTGTAAGCATAATGGCTTGCAACCATGGGTGCAGATGCTAGTAATATCATGCTAGCATGCATTTCCATGCCTGATCCTGCCCTCTTCCCATCGTAAAGCACAGGAAAGTCTTGTAGCTACATGATGTGTATCCTGGCAGGGTGGATAATGGAGCAGTTAAATTGTGACTGTCCACAGGGGCCCAGCTGTGTTCTTGGTCCCACATATCATGTCTCTGAGTAATGTGAAAGAAGATGTCCTGATTTCCTTGTCTGTTTATTTTTGATGTCTAATGGAGACCATGTAACTGTGCTTAGTGGTCAGAATAAAGAACTGGGAATTCAGAGACTCAAGTGAATCCCATAATTGCTACTAGATCTGTGAAATTTGCAGTTTTGCCTATGCAAATGTTACAAAATGCAACACAAAAACTCAATAAGGTTTGTGCAATTCATGAACATTGGGGAAAAAAAGTATTTAAAAAGCAGTGCAGGCCACGGTGAAACTTTGGACCTTTTCATTCTATTTCAGATTGCTCTTTTTCTCCTATCTTATAAGATGTCCTTCATCCCCCTTTTTGAATCTGAGTTAGTATATTATTTTCAGATCTGAAATAATTAAAAGGAACACTCCTTTTAATATGAAGATTGCCAGGTTTTCTTTCTTTAAATGTGTTTTTACTGATTTTCATATGCAGTTAATACAGATGATCATCTCATGGCACAGACTGTAAACTGAAAATACAACATGGCGTACATTGAATAGTGAATGCAGTACCATTATGTTACCACATGAAAGGGCACCCCTAAAACATCACATTGCTAGTAAAGAATGTACAAGCCATTTTGCAGCATGACCATGGGCCTTGTTAGATAACGTAAAGTCCAAAAGTCCAGTGAGTGCATTGGCACTAGCGTCGTCACCTATAGCGATGAAAAGTCAGTGAAAAGTACAATAATTGCATCAGCATATTGCTTATATTTGCTCTCTCATTCAGATTCCAGAATAGTTGCTAAGGATTACTAAATGGCATTAAAGAGAAATAATAAAAAATAGGAACAAACCTTGTCTACTGCACCAGAGCTTATACTGTAGAATGCACGTGGCATTTGCTTTCTGTGTGAAGAGTCCAGGTCCATGTTTGCATGTAGTAAACTGCACCATATCTTGTTCCTCATGGTGGCTGCAATCCCAAGTTGGTCACTCCCTGCCTAAACCCACAGTGGCAGGCCGTAGGAACCAACAAGAAGTTAATTGCTAGGACCTCAGTCACTCCATCTATACCTTCTGTGCTGCATTACTATGTAACAAACAGTGGGGTTATCTCTAATGCTGCCCATAGTTCTCGTAACAAGCAATCCTCACCACCCTTAAAACAAACTCCTTAGCCCATAACGAATTAAGTCAACATTATTTTAATGGTACCAGTCCTTTCTGTATCAGTTCTCTCCCTCTGCACTGGGTTCTTGCTCATTTCAGACAAAATCGGTTTGGATGAGTTCCAGTCACTTGCCTGCTTCATTTGGATCTGACAGAAAAGTCTGATTTCCCAGCATATTGGACTCATAATTTCATCGGAAGCTACAGCATGTATGTGATCCCAAACACTCAGAGTCCTGACTGCACTGCCTCAGAACTCTTCTGGCCCTGCCGTGTGGTTTAGCTAAGATCAGAAAAACAAAATATTTGAGTATAATCTGCAAGATATTAAGTGTCCTTTCTGTTTGGCATCTGACAGGATAGCATCATTAATATGTGCCCCCACTGTGGTGATCAGAACAGTTCTGGGCTGATCAGGATTTTGAGGGTGCTTTTGTGGTGACACCCTATACACCTTTGCAGTTTTCACTGACAGGTCTAAGTTCAAACATTGCCCCAGAAGCTCCTGTGTAACAGATATCGAGTTCTCAGTCTCTGTGGTCTCTGGCAGGCCAAGCAAATGGATATTGGCAACATGGGCTCCATTCTCAAGTTGTTCTAACCACATTCCCATTACTTTGTTCTCTGCTATTATGACCAAAACAGCTATCACTGATTTCCCATCCGATTCTGTATCTGTACAGGCTTCCACTGATACCATGTCCATTTTTGTGTCCAACAAGGTGAAGTGATTGGACAAAGTCTCCACTTTTTTGTCCAGATCTCTTATGGCCTGCAACAACGCACTGTTGCAGAGCTCTGTCACCTACTGGCTTCTCCATGTGATCTGCCAGGCTCTTACTGGTCTGATGGCTTCCCTTGTTTTCTTCTGCCAGAGTCCAGTGAATTGGTCTTTTTGTGGTTTCCCCATCATTGAAATCAGCTGAAAATGCACTGCCAGGTAACTGTAAGTTAGCTTTCTTTATAGTGGTAACTCTGGATGATTAAGTCAGAGTTCAAGGTTTGAAAGTTTAAAATAATCAGAGTATCTCTAGAGCTCTGGTGTACAGTGACCAATGCCTTTGGCTGCAGGATCCCTCCCCATCACCAAGTCTTCATCACTATTCTCATTTGATGTTGAACACCCATTGTCCAGTAAGGTCATGGACGGTGTCTTGGCACTAGCATTGGGTGTTGGGGTGCAGTGACTTAGTACCTGTTGTATTATATCTGAGAGTTAACATGTTTAGTCACATTTGGAGTGGTTGTTTTGTTGGAGGTCATGTTTTTTTATGGTCTTTTCTGTCCCTGACATTTTGTGAGTCCCCTTTAATTAATTTTTTCCCCCGTTTTTTCACCATTTTACAGTTATTAATATGGCTTCCTTCTAGCTAATAGTGTTTAACTACTTTTAAAATACATGGATGATTGTTTAAATCTTCCACTGTTTGGGCTATTTTGAAAAACGTATGTACTTAGCCTTTACTTTCTGAATTGTAACTAGCATGAATGACCTGCATGGAGCAGGACTGAGTTACTGTGAGGCAGCTCTCCTGTCCCAGGGAGGGATGAGGTTTTTCCCCTGCCCTTGGCTGCCACCCAGTGCAGGATGGATAGCAGTTCAGGCTATGGGGGGCCCAGCGATAGCCAGGGGTGGGGAAGAGGGGGTCAAACTAGTACCTGGAGTGTGTGCATCTCCACATGCATACACTGCTGTGTTTGCGGGATCCTAGGACTCTTGGGGGAGACAGGAGTAAATAGCATAAAAATTTATATAGAAAAAAAAAAGAATCCAGTAAATAGATAAGTGATCAAAGAGTATTGTATTAAGGTGGGTCAAAGTAGTCAAGCGTTCTTGGAGGTTGGGGATCAATGTTGTACACGTTTACCATGTATTAATCTCTTGACCTGCATACACAACAATGCTAGCCATTTGTGTTCAGAAAAAGTAAGGCATGGAGCTTCAGATACAATCCCAATAAGAAAAAGGGTGGCTGAATAAGGAAACTTTTACGGATAACTGGAGTGGATAAATCATATACTTGTTGCCAAAATGGTTTGATAGGAAAACTAGACCACAAAATATGTTGTAGATTACCACCAGCTATGCCACAGCTCCAAAATGAATATGAGGAGAGTAATTTAACCTTATAAAGAACATAATGTAATGTCATATGAATATAAAATTTTGTTTGGTATTAATTATTCGTTACATCTTAAAAGGCTGTATGTCAAGCAACAGCAGGATAGCCAGCAGAATGGAACCGTCCCCCCCTACTGCTAGCCTTATACCCACTATCTCTATGCACCTGGCATGTGGGGGTCCCCCTCCCTTCTCCACCAGGGCACTTAGCCTCTCTCTAAACACCCTTGCTGCTGACAACTGACTGGTTCACTGTTGGGCATTGTAACCTCTATGTATGCTGAAGCCTCCGCACTGTTTAAGACCTGTTCTGTGTTTTTATTATCGTTCTGTGTTTTATTATATAATTACTGTTGTCTTCCCTACTGCTAATCTTGTAGCCTCTGTACAAATCCTACTACATGTTTGTGTTGTAAATCCTGACATGGAACTTATGTAAGAGCTCTGAGCTCAAGTGGTTTATCTGAGATTTTAAATAAATAAATAAATAAGCAAATAAATAAATAAAGTTTCCAGTCTGGCTCTGAAATATTGGTCAGTAACATAGCTTCCCAAGTGTTTTGGGGCTGCAAGTATAAATTAGGAAGTGTATTTCTAAGATGAGAATACATTTTACTAGCCAGACATTTTTTATAGGAAAGCCAACTGGAAAGAATATCATTAGTGGTGGCAGAACCCAAAGTCTGTAGGATAGGATGAAGGACAGTAAACAATTGAAGGTATTTCCAAAAATCAGAACAAGGAAGGCTGCAATGAACACAAAGCCCTTTAAATGAGACAAGAGTTGATGTATCGGGTTCCAGCAGGTCCTTCAGCAAATGGATCCCTCGGGTTTTCCTCATGGGATATCGAAGAGATTTGTTACCTATTTTTAAACTTGGGTTCCCCCATAAAGAAGTAAACACAGAAAGGGCAGCATCTATATTCAATTTAAAATGAAGCTGCCACCAATATGTAATGGAAGGACCTATTGTGGGTTGCCCTGCAATACCTTTGAGAGATGAAAAAAATAGTAAGAGGAATGTGGAGGATAGAGCGAATCGTTGAGTTTCCATTAGAACCCATTGGGGCGTCTGTATTGATAATGGCCGAAACCAATGTAGAGTCTGAGCAGGCACCAACCACCTACAGACCAGTGTACATATAGTTTATTGTGACTATATCTAGGTCTTTTCCCATTCCATAAGAAGTTACCAATAAGTTTATCAATCTTAACTAACCATGCAACAGGCAAAAGTAGTGGAATATGGGAAAAGAGATAGAAAAGTCTAGGAGCAGCAATCATTTTAAAAGCAGTGATTTTCCCCGCCAGGGTAACATTAAAAAGCTGCCAACAGTCTTATTCAGATTTAAGCTCTTGTAATAAAGAATGAAGATTAACCTCTCATATTTTAGATATATTGGAAGTAAACTTAATACCTAAATACGTAAAGTCAGAGGATGCCCAAGTTAGAGCATAAGAAGAAATAATTGATGGAGAACAATGTGAATTAAGAAGGAACACCTCAGTCTTAGGAAAAAAAATGTCTTAAGCCAGAAAGAGTAGAAAAGTAATTAAGAAAAGACAAAAGAGGTAACAAGAACAGATTAAGATCCATCAATTGTACCAAAAGATTATCAGCACACATAAGTGGAATTGCGAGTAGAACCTACTTTAATACCTAGAATATTGTTGTGTTGCCAAATTGTGGCTGCTAATGGTTCTACAGCTAATATAAAAAGGATAGGGGATAAAGGGCAACCTTGGCAAGTGCCCCGCTCTAATGGAAAAGGAGTAGAAAGAAAAGAATTTGTAAGGACTCTAGCTGTAAGTGAGGAATAGATGGAGCGAACCCACGAACAAAAACAAGATCCCAATCTCAGGTAGACTAAAACCATATGCAGGTAATGCCAGTCAAGAGAATCAAAAGCCTTCTCAAAGTTCAGTGTGATCGCAGCAGCAGGAGTATAAATATAGGGTGGTCCTGCCAAGTGATTCTACTCAATTCCCTGGCCTTTTGCAGGATCAGCTCCTTGGTATTAAAGTTTTAAAAATGAGCAACAATAGGTCAATCTCCTGTCTTTGGTAGAGGGGCCAGGGAGTGATGGGCACATTAGATGCCTAAGGAGGCATCTGCTTTAAGTTGAAGTAAAGTCAGAAAAACTTGCTAAAGAAAGCCGGTTGTGTTACATTGCTCAACCCCTTCTGGAAAATCTACAAACCACAAGTTATTACAGCAGCTTCGGTTTTCCAGATCATCTACTTTGGCCTGCAGGCATACAATAAGGCAGTGTTGATCTTGAACAGCTGCTGACAGCTCTTGTATGGCCACCTCTTGAGAGTGTACTTTGCACTCTGTATAGAAAGGACGGGCCTCCATCTTTTTAACTATGGCAGTCCTTTGTTGAGAGGCCAGTGTCACCTCAGACATCTGAGACATAAGCTTGTTAAACATGCTCTCTGTCGCTGAAGTCTCCATACGGTGTGTGCCATAAATCACCAGGTTGAGATAAGGGGACTGCTAGTAATCTCCAAAGATTGTACAATAAGAGCTACCTTTGACACAAAATTGACAAGTAGGTATAATAAACTGTCTCCACAGAGCACAATGCCACAGGACTCCACCTGTAAGAATGGATGCTGATGAATCAAAAAAATCTCAGGACATGGAGCTCCCAGACTAGGCAGCCATCTTCATCAGGGTCAAGCCACACCCCACTAGTTAGTTATTTGAATTTTGGTGACCGCGCAGGCCCCCTGAGACAACATGTTCCTTTTTCAGGGGCAACCCGGAATTAGTTACATTCAAATATACAAGCAGTGGGTAATATTGCACATGACATCAGTGGTCAATAAACATTATCACAGAGTGCTTATACATGGTGGATGTAGGCTACTGCACATGGAGACTACTATACAGAGCTGAGACTGCAGTAATATACCTGGAATTAGTTACATACAGTATACGGCACTTGGAAATATTGCAAATGAAATAATTTTGAGAGTAGCAGTAATACACTTTAGATATCCACACTTGGTAAAAACTATTCACATATACAACAATACATAAGGCAGATATATAACAAGATGGCACTGATCCAAAGTACATTTTTGGTGCAGAGAAAATAGATAATACAATGAGATTAAGCTGTTGGTAGGACAGAAAAAGTATGTTGTGCAAGAGGTAGGACATCAAGCTATACCAAGGACAGTAGTAGTTGCCAAGGAACTCGAAGATTGTAGGTAGGTGAATATGACCTCAGTAGTTACATCTACAAAGATTAGACACAGAGGAGTAAGTCTTAAGCTTATTTTTAAAAGATGCTAAAGTGGAGCAGCATATGATCTTGCTGGAGAGATTGTTCCACAGGGATGGAGCAGCGAAGGAGAAAGCACATCTACCAGTGGCTGAAATTACCTGAGGGATTTTCATTAATGGGCTGGGTCAGCAGAGGCTCTGTACAAGACAGCGTCATTTGTAGAAAGTTTTAGCGAGGCTTGCATAGGCAGTGTGGCACTAGAAATAACTCAGAAACACCTAGGTGTGGCTCAAGGTCAGTTTGTAGGAAGACTATCAAATAGCAAACGAAAACAAATTGAAATTTCAAGGCTAACTCTTCCTCATAGGGAAAATCAGTGCTTAGTTAAGAAGGGGGGCTTTATGTGCTTGCCTTGATGACGGTGATATAAGACTGGCAAGGTTTATAAGGCAAACATAGAGACACAGATACATAGAATTTGACTGCAGAGAAGGATTGCTTTTTCCACCTAGTCTGTTCAGATGTTCCGTACCTGTTCTGTCTTCACAGACATTAACTGGTCTTTGTTGACCCTTCCCTCTCCCTGTATCTATTTTTGAGTCGTTTCTGGCACCATACTGCCTATTCAAGCCACTCCGCTTAGTTAAGATTTGTAAATGTTGCCTGCCAGTGTCTATCACTATTTGCATTGCTACATTGTCAATGGGTGAGACAAGGCATAACATTCTGAAACCTGCCTCCTTATTCCATGCACACTCCGACTAGTTAAAGAAAAGCAAAGTCTTAGTATTACATGACCTTCTTGTGCCCTCTTTATCTCTAAATCCAGGAAAACAAAGCATTTTATACCTAGCACAGCATATACAGTCAGTCAGACAATGATCCCTGCTAGTCAGCAGTTGTTAACGTTCAGTGTTGGAATTATGTCTTATAGGCATTTTGAAACCAAGGGGGCCTGTATTTATTTTGGGCCTCCCATTCTGTTAGTTTAATGGCAGAGGTACACAAACTATCACGATTAACCTCAGAACTGGGACTGAGACTCTGTTGGTCTCCCAATAATTCCCTCAACAGTTGTGGCCCTGTGTTCAAGTACACCATGCTCTGTGTATCTCATGTAAGAACTGCGTGAGCCACTTAAGTAGCCTTGCCAAGTTCTAAGTAAGGGGGCTAGCAGGAGGAATGACTGGCATTAAAGGACACTGTCAACTCCCTTAGGCCTCAGAGTGCCTCTAGTTTTAAAAATATGTGTTACAATTGGTCACATTCTGTGGACATTGCTGATGTAGCTGGTCTGTTGATTCTGATTCTTTTTTGTGCTATTTTTCAATGTGGAAAACATACTGCCTACCATACTAGTGTTACCACACCAAAAAAATAGTTTGTTTACAGTCCTTGAACAACTCTCAGTGCATCTTTCCTGGATGTGGGAACACCCCAAACATAGTCTAGCCACTCATGATGTACTGGGATGAAGGAGGACTACTGCATCATGAGTGTCTGCACAGTTTGGGGGTGTTTCTAATACTTAGGAAGTATGCAATAAGAGTAGATCAGGGATCTGAAATGAAACAAGGTTGGGTATAATTGCAGCATTAGCATGCATTTTAGTTGTACTGAGAAAGATGGAGGCATATAAAACATGAATTTTAGAGATGGGAAGCAACCATAAAATGTGAGTAGGTTACACTTTGTTACTTATCTGCACTGTTACTGCATTGCAGTTGCAATGTAGCTGCATACGGCAAACATGTAATGGCAGTGTAATTACCCTGTTGCATGTAATTAATTTATTTATTGTTTATTTATTGAAAATGTTTCACCAGGAAAGGCACACTGAGCAAAAAGATGCTCGTCTCACGGTGCGACTTGGGGGGGGGGGGTTACAGAGGAGGCAGGTAAACATACAGTATTTTAACTTACAGTAGGTGACTAGTTACATTGAAACAGACACTTACAATTTGCACTATTTCAAGTGTCAAGTAGGTTTCAAAAGGGGACTAAGAGCCAGTATTACTGCCAGTAATGAAAGTGAACAGGAACGCACAGGAACTCAGTTCCTGTACCTTTTTTGCAGCAGGAACGGCGTTCCTGTACTTATTCCCACTGACACTTGAACTGAAATTCTTAAACAAGCAACACAATTACAGTTTCTGGGCCTGTGACCTGAAATCAGGGTTTCCATAACAACATTTGACTTGTACTACAGTGCTATTTTCCTAGAAATACTTCAATATCTCTAATTGAATCTACAAGTGTCTAAACCGACAGATGTGTCTTGACACAGCTATCCTTCAGATTGAGGATCTTCATTCTGCATTTCATATTTGCCAATGCCTAAGTTCCTGTACTTCTTGTCTACCACTTACACCACTGATTACTGCTGCATGAAATGAGAACATGTTTTGTACAATGTATACAAATTGTGGACAGTTTTAATAAATTTTGCTATGGTACCATGTCAAAACCATGAAAAGGAAAAACATTGTGGGCATATATCAGCGTCATGCAAATAAATAAATAAAATTCTCAAGGAGGAATTTGCAAGGGGTTTAACAAAATTTGTTAGGTAAGATCCCCCTGAAACAAATTCTACATTGAAAATTGATAGTTTGTAAAACAGTCCTGTGAAAATAGTCCCCCAAATTGTATTTATCTGACCACACACTTTTTTGGATGTGCAGTCTTGATGGGATATGCTCTGCTAATACTTTTATCATTTAAAAAAAATGCACATTTTATATTCCTAAGATGTGCAGTTCACAAGTAGCTTAATTTTTGTGTGAAAATGTGCATGTTCAGGTATTTTGCACCTGCAAGTCCCAAACTGCACATTATGTAAAACAATAAGGCTTTCAGAATATGTGCAATTCAGACAAAAATGTGCATTTTCATGTATTTTGCTCATATGACTTCCAAAGTGCATATTAAAAACACTTCAACAAACTTACAATATGGAAAAAGTGCTTATTTTCATGTATTTTGTGCATAAATGTACCAAACTGTGCGGTTTTTTTTTTTTACAAACCATGTCATTTCTACTTAATTTTTGTGAAAAGTACTCAAAAACAAAATCAGTGATTTTGCACAAGTTTGTTTGTTTAATTAAAATTTGACATGGTATTTAGTCATCTGTCAATAAGTCAGGTTCCTGATTGAGCATACTATAAATACCTGTGGCGGAGTGTGTGGAGATCATATTTTCTGTAAGTAGGAACAACAACAGTGTACCTCCTCCAAGTTTTGTTTGTTGTTAACTCATTCTGTCTTGTGCGGCCCTTTTGGGTCGGGTCAAGCAATGGATGGTTCCGACGCCATATGTCACTACCAGTAAGAATGAGAAGAATAGCTGCAAACAAAAGCTTTATTATTATTAACAAAATTGTTTTTTAAAGATGTCAAAAAAAAAAAAAGGACATGAAAAGGGATGGTTTCAGAGGGATGTCCTATCTCAGTTTATTGTGGCACCTGTGGAGTCCCATTCCTTGAATTTTGGGGATCTACTTTGGGCTGTTACACAGAATTGTGACCCCAGCACTGTCATTCTTGCTGCCATAGCTAGCAACTGTTCCACAAACCAAGGAACTGGTAAACATTTTAGCTGGCAAAAACTTCTGCCCTACAGTCAAATGAGTCTGTCCCACATTCTATGCAATGATTTTAAATTTAAAAAAAAAATCTAAGAATGAATGTGAAAAAAGTGTTGCTCACTGAACAGGAAACTTTGTGAACATAAAAGCATACATTTTGACAGTGTCCTGAGCTTCTGTCTTGAAGATTTGATGAAGTGTCCCAAATGTTGCCATTTTGTTCCACATTTTAAGGGACAGTGTTCCATATATTGAGGGGAGGGGTGTGTTGAGAGGTGCACTCTGAGAACCTTCCTGGTCTTACTGGGAAGAGGGGTCCAGGCATATGTCAGCCATCCTCTGTGGACCAGAATTAGAGCTAAGTGAGTATATTTTGGTGGAGTCTGTGCTGTGACTCTACAGAGCTACTTAATTTGAACGTACTGTAGGGACCTTAGTATCTTTCATTCTGTGCTGTGCTTTGCTTTGAGCCAGTAGTGAATGTGAAAAAATGCGCTCATTCATTGAGCTGAGTTAGGTGGGCTGCCGGCCGTGTAGGTGAGTGGAGGGATGTGCCGATGGCCTCCGGTTGGAGTTGGGGGCAGGGGTGGGTACTACATGACATGGTGGGGGATGGGGGCCACTAGACACCAAGGAAAGTATTTTTTTTTACATAGATCTGACTCAGGGTTGGTGGGAGGCGGGTGGGGGCACTTTCTGACAGAGTGGGGGGCCACTAGACACCAGGGAAAATAATATATATTTTTTAATGGATCTGACTCAGGGTTTGGGGAGAACGGCCTGGGGATACTGCCTGACAGGTTGGGGGTTGGGGGGCCACTAGACACCAGGGAAAATAATATATATAATTCTTTACATGGATCCAACTTGGGGTTGGGGGACAGCGGAATGAGGGTACTAACTGACAGGTTGGGGGGCCACTAGACACCAGGGGAAATAATATAAATAATTTTTTACATGATCTGACTTGGGGTTGGGGGAGCGAGTGGGGTACTCTCTAACAGGGTGGGGGACCACTAGACACCAGGGAGAGATCAATGGTGGTGTTGGGGGGATTCTCCATTTGTGACCTCTATTTGCTTTGGGGTTTTTAAGTGCAATTTGCACTTAACTCCCAAAGCAAGGCAAAGTCACAAATGGTGAATTACGGGTTATTTGGGAAAATTACGCAAAGCATTATGCGGGGCAAAATTGCCGACTTCGCAGCAGTTTCACCTGTGTAGTAAAACTTCATCACTGCATCTCTGCTCGGGGTTGTCAGCTCTAATGGTCACCCTATCTTCATGTACTCTACACATCACAGCTTCATTAATGATGGAATGGGGTGTGTAGTAGGATTAACAACCGCAAGACACACCCCACACCTGATTTACGAAGATGCAAGAGAGGTCGAACCATAATGGTTTCTCCTGTTGCTGCCTGCAGACGGTTTGGAATTTTGGTCTGACATTTTCAGGGTAGAAAGGGCACCTGTAGAATGGTACCTTTCATTGGTTTGGTGAAAAAATATTAATCCATTGCCAAGTTAAAGGCATACTCAGTAGGGTATCAAATGTGTATCCAAAATATCCTACTCAGCATACTCAGAACTGAAATTTCAAATCCTTGTAACGTGAGAACATATTAATATTTTTTCACCAAACCAGTGAAAGGCACATCTGTGTGCCAAGCCCTTTCTACCCTGAAAATTGTAGGCCAGAATTTCAAACCATCTGGGCACTAGACGATGACAAATTAAACAGCAAAAAATGGTGAATGTTTAACTTTTTGGGCTATCCAGTTCTCGGAATCTACACATCCAACCGTAATGAATCTTGGCACACCAAGAGATTACTCCCCCCCCCCCCCCGAGACCACGTAAGCATTATTTTGTGCTAATCCTTTGAACAATTGTGAAGATACTAAAGTGAAAAGTTTGAGGTTTAACGTAGAAACTTCTGCTCGACCCTAACTATAGTGACGATACTGCACCACCATAATATAGTGGATCACAATGAAACCATTCAGTTAACATCTATGAAAATTTAAAAATCCAGATAAGTTAAACTAGTGGTTTCACTCAACACTGTTTAATTCATTTTGTAGTGCTCCCCCTTCTCTTCTATGAACAGTTAGTTTCTCTTAATTCCCATTGTTACAAGTGGACATAAGAAGATTTTCTAGCATAAGATAGATGACAACATTTTTAGTATAGTCAATTCTTAAAGAAATCATTGGAAATATATGTTTCTCCTTATAGATATCTAAAACATTGAATGCTATTTAAAAAGCTTAACACCGGCCCTGGGGCACTGAAGGTTGAGGCGCTGGATGCCACACCTCACGCTATGCCAGCGACCCAGGTTTGGGAAGAACCTCAGGTCATCTGGGTGCTGGCTTGGGGGGATGGGAGGAGCGGGACTGATCATGCCATTAGGCTGCTGTCCTCTCCCAGGGGTGGTGGGGCTGTGTTGTCGACCCTCCCTTAGTCCCATTCCCCACTGGGTGGAGGTCCAGTGAGGTAACAGAGGGTGGCAGTATGGGTGGGTGGAAGGGACTGAACTGGCTTCTGGTTTGTGTGTGCACCTCCAGCGGATGTATGGCTGTGTGCCAGGGCCCCGTGGGGAACAGGAAGAAAACCCAAGAAAAACCCAGAAAAAGTTAAAATAAAAAAAAAAAGAAAGAAAGCTTTATGGAATTCTGAGAAGAAGCATTTTTAAGTTCACCAACAATCCAGTTCTAAAAAATGAACTAATTCCCATATCACTGTGAAGTGACATATACATTGTTATATAATTATACAGTCATAAGAAATGTTACTCTGTCGAATAAGGGCAACCAGTGAACATCTGATGAGGATAATGAATATTCATATTCTTGTCTGGTGTATTTCTGTGTTTTCTTATTCTTGACCAGACAGAAAAAAGGCACATCTGTCTTCAGCATTAGGAATATTGAAAGGTGATCTGATGGTGAACTATTCTTATTTCGATGCTTGCATCATCAGGGTATAATGGGGAGAATCATAGAATCGTGCCCACAGAAAAGGACCATTAGGCCTATCGTGTCTGCCCAAGATCGCCCCCCCCGCCCTTTTACTTCCTACCCCGCTGCCCTCTCTCACCTCCCCTTCCTAGTCCCATATAATTATCCCATGCTATTTTGAATTTCTCCACCGTATCCACCTCCACCACCCACTCCGCAACCTGTTCCATGGTTGTACAACACCCCTCATGTCCCCCTAAATCTGCCCCCCTCCAGCTTAAATGCATGATCTCCGGTGGTTTTGTTTTTGCTCAGTGTGAAGATGCTATCTTTCTTAACCTTATTTATTCCCTTCATGTATTTGAAGGTTTCCACCATGACCCCCCTGTCCTGCCTGATCTCCATCGTATAAAGACCAAGCTCCTCCAGCCTCTCCCCATATGGTTTTCAAAATTCACCTGAGGAAATTCCATATATATATATATATACTTCTATTAAAATCATTATATAGTACACAAATTATATAAACATCAGTACAGGTGAAATAACCTTATTTAATCTAATCAAAGTTTATATTTTCTATCTATAATCTGAGGCCATGATTAAACAAGATATTTTCTCAGCTTAAAAATCATACTGTTTATTTATTTATTTTTTATTTCAATCTAGGGTTACAACACTACCTTTGAGCTGAGGCTCTTTTACAAAGGTTCCACATCAGTGAGTACAGAGTACAAATTTTGTAACCAGTAACCAAACAATAACATTTGACTAACAATACATGTAGTTACAGGGCATAATGGAGAGCGGGGGATAGGGACAGAGGTAGGAGTACGGTATAGGTGAGGGTGGATAGGAGATTGCAGAGAGAAAGGTGGTAGGAAGGAGGAAAAAGAGAGAATAGGAGGTGCTGGAAGAGAGGGGAGTAAGAGGGGAGGTAGGGGAAGGAGGGGCAAGAATAGAGAAGAGGGTGGGAAGCAGGGGTGGGTGGCTGGGCAGCCTGTGGGCCTTGTCCTGGACAGACAGGTGTAAGTGCCAGTAAAGGGGCAGTGCTTTGGTAGTAAGTGCTTGCAGAGGAGGCGAGGGCTGCAAGATGTCAGTACTACTTGAATGAGCAGTCACAGGAGCTGGAGGCAAGCAGTATGAGGCTAAGCCTAGACTTGAAGACACCAAGTGTGGGAGTGGTGCAGATGTCGCTACCAAGTGAATTAAGCCAGCTGGATGCCCAAAAGGCAAATGATCTTTGGCCTTGGGTTGTGAGACACCGGGTGATTTGCAGAGAGTGAGGTTTGAACCTCCTTGTATTGACGTTGCTGTATCTGGGTGTAAGGAGATCACGGACTCCGGGAGGAGCAAGATCCATCGTTATTTTCTTGGCTGTGATGCAGGTTTGGTATTTTATGCAACTGTCAAGTTGTAGCCACCCAGTTTGAGAGTAGAGGTCACATGTGTGAGCGAGACGATGGGATCCTGTGATGAGTCGACAGGCTTTATTTAGGGAGATAGTTACACATTTGAGAGAGGTGGCAGTGGCAGAGCCATAGATGATAAGTCTGTAATCAATAATGCTTACGATAGAGCTTTGGGCAGTGACTGATAATGCTTCAGAGGTTAGGTGTTTCCTGTGCCGGAACAGTAGGCCCAACCGGGTATTGGCAGACTTTGCAACATTATTGATGCGAGCAGCATAGGAGAGATGGGAGTCGAGGGTGATGCCAAGGTACTTGAAAGATTGTGTTTGTTCAAGAGTGACTCCTTGCTTGTTTCGATGGAGAGGTGATATTGCTTGTTTTTGTTGTGGGGGCTGCTGAATATCATGGACTTGGTTTTTTTCTGATTGAGGATCAGTTTATGACTTAAGAACCAGGTCTCAACAGATGAGAAACCCTGCTGGAGTTTATTTTGCAATAGTTTAGAGTCGTGGTGTGAGGCAAGGATTACTGCATCTTCTGCGTAGAATATGATTTGTTCAGGGCAGCAATCCGGTAGTGAGTTTAGGAACAGGTTAAAGAGGAGGGGTCCCAGGATGGAACCCTGGGGGACACCCAAGTGGACAGATCTGGGATCAGAGAGAGTATCAACAATTCTTACTCTTTGGGTCCGACTGTCTAGGTAGCCTTTGAACCAGCCAATGGAGTTAAGTGAAAGCCCAGCATTTTGGAGCTGGAGTAGAAGGAGGAGATGGTTAACGGTATCAAAGGCTTTTGTTAAGTCAGTGAAAATGGAGCCAGTTTGCTGACCAGTGTCCAGTGAGTTATGGATGGAGCCGGTGAATTCGAGTAGGGCCGTGGAGGTGCTGTGACCCTTTCTGAACCCATGTAGTTGCTTGCACAGAATGTTGTGCTTATCCAGAAAGTCTGTAAGCTGGTCAGAGACAATAAGTTCTAGCACCTTGGAGAGGTGAGGTAGTATGGAGATTGATCTGAAATTCTCATGGGCAGTTTTGTCACCACTTTTGTGGATCAGGGTGACAGTGGCAGAGTTCCACTTGTCCGGGAACTGGCTAAGGCTGAGAGAGAGGTTGAAGATCTTGGTCAAAGGCCCGAGTACCTCTTCTAGGGTGAGGGACAGGAGTTTGAGGTCAAGGGAGTCACTGCTGGATCTGGATTTGCTAATGGCTTTGATGACATATTTGCGAACCTGATGTGTTTTGACTGCTTTAAAGTAGAAGCACGGTTGATTATTTGAGGTAGGTGTTTGTGGAGGACATAGGAACATCATCTCCCTTGAAGAAATTAGGTGGTAGAACTGAGTTGAGGTCAGTAAAAGCTGTATTGAAGGTGTTGTGGATTCTTTTACACAAAAATAGCTTTATACTCTGCGTCCTCATTGCGGGCATATGGGGACAAAGTATTCAGAGTAGTTTCAATGTTGAGACAGCTTCTGGATCAAATTGCCAACCCCCTTCTTAAAAGCACTCACTGTATGATTATTGCTTTTTAGTACCCCTGGCCATAGAATAACAATCATTTATTGTTCTGATAGTTGTCTTTTGCTCCCCTGTTCACACTTTCAGGGTCCCTTTCATTTGACTTTTGTTATATTTACCACATGGACAAATGAATATATAAAATATTGTAAAATATGTTACTATAATTTATAAAATCCTTGACCATGTACATCCTTCTGGATATACTATGAAATATTGAAACCCTCTTGCCCGGGTTTCCATATCTCGACACCAGCAGTCTGACACACAGTTGCTCGACAGGCAAAGTTTTCCCGCGGTGGAGTTTTTTTTTTATGTTTCGGGGGGCTTCTCCCCCCCCCCTTTAATTTATATAACTAACTTTGCTGTGGGCAAAATTCCAATGTCAGGCAACCGTGTGTTAGGCTGCTGGCATCAGGATACTGAAACTTGGACAAGTGGGTTTCAGTCAAACGTAATACTCCCCATCCTTCTACCATGGGGATGTTTAAAACCTTTGTCCACAATTAAGTCATTACAATTTGTGCAATGGGTACACTGAAAGCATCCTGAAATATGTCCACCAAATAAATCAGTATTATCAAAATCAGCAGCAGTATCAATGTGTGTAAGAGTAAGGTGATCCTTTAAGTTTCTACACCATTTAAAAGGTAACAATGAGAGACCTTAACAAAAGGTTTAAGCTTGGAGTGTAATGTCAACATTTTCCAATGTTTAAATGCAAAATATTTTAATCTGCCCTGCTACTTCCATAAGTGTAAATAAGTATAGTATATTGTTACTGTTGCCTTTATTTACTGTATCAGCTTGAATTTTCATTTTCCTAAAAGACTACTCAGGGTATTCTTAACATTAGGATAAGCTCTAGAAACTGTGCCAGAATCAAATTGCTTTTCTAAGAGCCTGTTCATTAAAACTTATAATATTTGTTCAACAGTATCTTCTTATGACAGTTTTGATGTATTCTTAAGAAAACATCACTTTGGAAGAGTGTTGAAAATATGTGATACGTGAACTCTCTTCATGTTAAAAATGAATTATTGTCCATTGGTTTTCTATATATTTTTTCTTTGCAGTGTGCCCCTTAGAAATTTCTAAATCAAGAAAACTAATATTCCTTGTACTATAGTCCATTATAAGTTCTACACATCTTCCTGTCTGATTTAGAAACCCATGAAACAGTTTAAAATCTTCTTTTGTTCCATGTCAGACTCATATTATATGATAAAAGAATCTGTACCACATATGGGCAGATGAGAAGAAAAGATTAACAAGGTTGTTAGAAACACATTCACTTTTCCAAGAGTTGACAACTAAATTTGCATGATTAGGAGTGAAGCAGGAACTTATGGCAGCTTTCTAAGCCTCACTCTGATCAGGCTCTGTGCATTCTGGAGCTCAGTGACTATGGGTGCTGCTGGGAGAACAAGTGAGTAGGCACACCTTAGAAGCGGAGTGGGTGCCCCAAAGCATTGAACCTTGAGTCCACCAATTCTATTTCCTTTTTATTCATTCTATTTATGCTCCTTGGTCCTGCTCTGACACCTGAGCTCCCTAATTGCCACTTACCACAGCTTCTTCCTTAAGCCGAGTCAGTGACATGTATAGACCCACAGGTGACATCGGGAGTCTAGGCCACCTCTGACAGAATGCTTTTGGTTCCAGTGGGAGCCCCCCACCCCCACCCTGGTCCTGATGCAGTGCATATGGAAGTGCCATGATGCAAGCACACTGAGCCTGTCAGTCCTCAGTGCCCATGCCTATCCCTTCCCCTGCGTATGTTTCTCTAGGTGCACCACCACCTGTGGTCACCTAGGTGGCAGTATTGCAGTGGAGGATACAACCCTCCCTCCCCGGTGCAGGAAAGCATCCTCTGAGCTGCTCAAGCTTCCTCCTCCTCCTCCTCCTCCTGCCCACCCAGCTCCTAATGACCTGAGATTCATTTGATTTGTTTTATATAAGTTTTGGATAATCTGGTGAACACACTAGGCTGAGGGCCCACTGTCAGGTGTGACCAACAAATTTAACAGCACAATACACATCAAAATAACATCACAGTACATACATCATACAACTGATAAAAAATATACAAAATACCCAAATAAATATAAACTAAAATAAAATACAGTTTTTTAGAAATCATAACATACATTGAGGCAGTATAAAAATGATAATCAAAATATCTACGTTTGGAATTTAAAATGCTCTTTCAACCTTTTCTTAAACTGGTACTTTGTTCTGGGGCACCTGACATTTAAGGGAAGCGATATCCAAGAATTGGGACTTGAGTACAAAGAGGCTTTTTAACCCAGATCAGACTCAACAAAAGAAACTGCCTTGAACTCAGTAATGTTCGATCTTAGGGAAATAGATCTTTCAGAAGTTGACTATGTCAAATATTGACTAAGTGTCTGTGGTGATTAATACCAGTGTTGGGTAAGTTACTTTTTCTATTACTTTCTATTACATTTGGAAACTTGTTCCAGGAAACTCTGTGCAGTCACTAGGAAGGATGGAGAAGTATTAGAAAAAGTAATACACCTTACAATTATAGTTACTTGTTTATTTTAGTACAAAAACAATACAAAAATAATAAATCACTATAACAGATGACGTTTATTTGAAAGTAATAGGTTAGTTACTAGCTACTTTCAAATAAATGTAATTAGTTACAGTTACGTATTTCTTTTGTATAAAAAGACATAAGTAAATGTAACTATAAGGTGTAATACATCTTCCAGTACTTCTCCATCCTTGCTAGTGACTGCACAGAGCTTTCTGGAACATGTTTTCAAAAGTAATAGAAAGTAATAGAAAAAGTAACTTACCCAACACTGATTAATGTGCAGCTATTAGAAGTAAATACTGCAAGATCGTTCAGCCTTTTGCCTTTTGGGGATAACTACCCAAGGCCCATGTATACGTCACATCGATGTGTCCTTCAAACTGCCAGTGAGGCAAACCTGCAGATATTATTATAAACAGAATTCTACCCCTACAGGTCTGCCTCACAGGCATTCAAATAAACAGCTTAACAATGGGTCTTCCTAGATAACAGAAGATTTCCTGCAATCACTGTCCTAGCTTCTGTGGTGAGTTGTTGCCGTGTCCTATAGGCTATACCCAACATACAGTTTAACAGTTTTACAAACTTGTTCTATTTGAATGGCAAATGAGAGTAATGGTTCCAACAGAATGTCAAGATATTTAAAAGTTGCAAAATTTTCAAGTACTGATCCATCAGGATAGAAACTCACAGTTGCTCCTCCCTATTTGCAAGCTCTGATTTCGGTCCAAGCAGCATGGCTTTTGCTTTCTGTATGTTAATAACTTGTTCACTTTTTCCAGTCAATCAATGATTTTAAAATGAGAATTTAAGTAATCATTTAATTTAACCAAATTATCAGTGTGCTTGTAGATAATAATATTATCATCAGTATAGAGCAATATTTTACTTTTCAGATTTAAAGAAGGTAGGACATTCATGAAAATAGAAAGTAACACAGAGCCCAAGATGTAGCCATGTGGCACACCTGTTGCTCCAGGTCACCAGGGTTGTAGTGGCAGCACTAACTCTGCACCAAGGGGCCGCCCCTGCCAATTCTTTTTCTTAATAAAACTTTGATATTTTTCATTCAGTATGGTGAAGTGCTGTGTTATTTTCTTTGGTGTGAGTCTGCCTGTACTGCTCATTATCATACAAGAAGCAGTTACGGTATGTTTAAGAATTATTCCCATAAGGTTCCAAATAAATTAATTAGGTGGAAGAGTTTTCCTATAATCCAGGTAGGAAGATGATATCTGGATTATGAGCAATCTCTTCTCTAAAGCATTTTTTCTTCTGAAGTTAAACTATAATAATTATACATTTTTAGCTTTATCAACTGATTCATGTAAAATATTCCTCTTTTTTTTTTTTTTTTTGCAGTTACTCTTATTTATCCACCTGGCACTGGTGGCTACCCTCTTTGTGATCCCCCCAGCCCTGTCCTCCGCTCGCAGTTTACCGCTCGGCATACCCCACGGCTGTGCCCCCCATGGCAGGATGGCAGGAACCCCCCAACCCACCATCACACATGAATCCGGTGCCGAGGGATACTGCCCATCATGGAGGCAGTGCCTGCGGGGATCTGATCATTCTGCCTGCCAGGGCTCTGCTTTTCTCCTCCATATTTACTCCCCTTGAGCCGAGGCATGCAATGACACCACAAGGAGCGAGTGCGCATGCTCCCGTATGCACTTCTCTGAGCATCTGCCTCGTCTCCCCCTTCTGAAACCTCGGTGCGCCAGCCCGCGGCCCCTGCTAGGGGCAAGTCGAGCACCGAGTGCTAGTGTCTCCCCTCCCCAGAGAAGGAGAGCAGTCCTATGGATGCTTAATCCCTCTCCTCCCCTGCTGACCCCCGGCAGCCCGTGATCATTCCCGAACATGGGTCACCGGTGTGGTGCGAGGTAAGGCGTCCAGCGCCTCAACCCTCAACACCACTGGGCCTATTTCTCTCTCTTTTATTCATTTTTTAAAAGTGACAAGGACAGAGGTATTTGAAACAGGTGGAATAAATACTAGTTTTTAATACATTTATAGGAGCTCCAGTTATCATAACTGGTTCGTCAGTCAAGTCTAAAGTCCTTTTATGCAAGAATGGAAAATAATGATGCAGAACAGAGATCAGGGGCCCGATATTCAGAAAAGTACAAAGTGGAGCGCAAAGTTTTGCGCTGAATTTTGCAATTGCCCAGGGGTCTGAGGATGCTATATTCAGTTGGATAGCACACCACTGCTATCTGACTGAATATAGAGCCATGTTGGTGCAGTGCTAAGTCAAGTAGCGCTGCCCTGAGATGAATCTTGAAGTGAAGAGTACATAGCACCAGGACCCATGCAAATGAGCTCACTGGGCATGCAAGGTACTAAGGGGCCATTTGCGTACCCATTATGGTCCCGTTTGCATAGCTAGCCGAGGCAGGTTAGTGCGGATCTACCCCCTACCCCAGTCCCAGATATGTGTGGAAGTCTCTGGTGCCCAGTGGTCCCTCTACCCTCCAATACACAGCTGGACCAGTATATCCCCGATCTCTGATGCCTAGTGTTCCTCCAATCCTCCCATGCATGGCCTGACCAGTATATCTCTGATCCCTAGTGCCTAGTGGCCACCCCCCCCCACACTGACTGCCAGGTACACAAATATAGACCCCCTAGTGCCCAGTGTTCCAATCCCCCACAAGTCCCATCCTGCTATGGGTATTAGATGTCCCTGGCATCCAGTGCCCCCCACCGTCCCCAGCCCCATACCAGAAATACTATCTATGTCTGAGCCAATGCTCTATATAAATTTTAAGGTGCAAGGACAGAACAAATATGAGTCCCTAGTGTGTCCTAGTACCCTCCCCAATCACTGGTTCCACCTGTGTTACTGCAGCAATCCCTGACATCTAGTGCCCCCCCCCACCATGGCACTGAGCACTCAATTACCTCGCGTCCCATTACCAGTATCATTTTTGGTGTCCAGTCCAGCCCTCTTCACACTCCTCATCCAACTACCATATGTCCACACAGGGAATGTGCATCTTATTTATAGGACAGGGCACATCACTCAGTCCTATAAATAAGACAAGCACTCCCTGCATGGACATATGATGGCCAGCCCAGGAGGTATGTGGAGGGCTGTGCCAGTTGCCATCTGCACTCCTGTGACACGAGATTCCAATGTCGGACAGGAGGTGGATTGGTGCTTGATACCGCAGTGGGGGCCATGATTAGGATTGCTGCAGAAGAAGCAGTACTCAGCCATCGGGTGGTGTACCAGGACAACCCAGGACTTGTGTTTGTTCTGTCCCTGCACTTACAATGTACATAGAACATCAGCTCAAAATGGATGCTGTTTCTTGAAGGGTCTGAGGGATTGGTGACCCAGGGGCCACTGGATGCCAAGGCATCTAATGCCCTATGGCGAGATGAATGATGACCAGTACTGGGTATGATGGCTATCTTGGGGCTAGCTGCTGTGTAGCTGCAGGTGGCAGAGGCCACAGGCACCATGGATCAGATATACCAGTCAGGCTATGCTGGGAGGGTGGAGGGACTCAGGCATCAGTACCTCAGGGATATACTGGTTGGGCTGTGCATCTGAGGGGGACCACTGGACATCAGGGAGATCTTTGTTGGGTACGAAGATGGCAGTTGAAGGGGGGGGACACTAACCACCAGGGATATGCTCATACATACCTGGCTCAGCCGACCGGAGGATGTCATGGACCACGGGGGGAGGGGTGCTCCCCCATCAGATAACCGTGTTGTTTGCTTCAGTACCTCCGGCAACTCCTAGGGTTGCATGGAGTAAGAGGGGGTTTTGTTTGATGCCCTTTTGTGCAGTGCAAAGCCGCTAAACGTGTGATGGCGTGGATATTCATGGCCATGCCCCTCCCCTTGCCCACCCACATACATTATGTTTTGCATGGGTGCTAACCTTGTTTGCTCACGCAAACACCCCTTTTGAATTAAGCAATAAGGCATGACAAGGGGTTGTGTTAATGGTCTGTTAATCACCCTTCAGGGGCATAATGTGGCACGAGGCATTGCCGAGGCACCCCTAGAGGGTGATTAACTGACCATTAACATAACCCCTGGGAGTGCCTTATTGCTATTACAACAGTTCTCAAACTCTGTCATAGTGAGCCTCCCCTAAGCCATGGAAAAGATCTTGAGCCTCCCTCAAAATACTGAAATATTTTTGGGCCTCCCCATAGAAAAATAGCCTACTTTTCACAGTACATCAGGAATAAATTGAAACCTCTTTGCATAGCAGGCTCTCATCTTATTAAGCTTATTGTACCCCCCCAAAAAAAACAAACAAGACAACCTACTTGCTCCAATATTTTTGACTCTCGAACCATTGTTACCCCTTACTGCCATACCGTCCTGGGTTAGACTGTGTTTTCTGTTTTCCCCCTGTAACTGGAATAACAATCCTGCCAACCTCTGCCTCTCTCCCTCTCCCCCTGCTCTTAAGCAACTTCTCAGGGATCATTTTGCTCCCTCCTGCTCTTATTTCTAGTGCCTGTATGGTCGATTCTTGTATTTGGACAGTTCTGCTGCCAGTCTAATTGATCAATTGTTCCTCGCATTGTTGGTTTATTGTTCTTAATTTGTTTGCACTTTTATTCATTTTGCATTGATTGATTGTTCTTCAGTTACATTTTGAATTGTGTTCTCTTACTACCCTTCCCTGGGTACACCTGAAATAAGCCATGGCTCAGTGTACAGTACCTTCCCTGGTCACAGACTTGTGAATAAATACATAAATTCACCTGTTATCCTCTTTCAGTTTGCCTTATCCCTTCACACAAAATCCATAAAGTTCAAAATTGAAATATAATATTTTTTCAAGACTTGCTTGAGCCTCCCCTGGAACAGGTTGGTGCCTCCCAAGGGAGGCTGGCCTCACCATTTGAGAACCCCTGTGCTATTACAATAAAAATGTTTTTTAAACAGTGTTAAACCTTGTTCAATATATGGTTAAGCTGTACAAGTATGTTAATAAAAGATAAACATAAGGCTGTTAGAATGTTTACAGCCAATCAGAAAGCTTCATTTCTCAGACCATTGTTATAATAGGGTGTATGTGGTCCCACTTCACAGAAGTGGGAATAGGGAGGAGGCAAGAAATCATTAACCTGTTAACCTGACTTCAGTAGTGGACAAGGGTATAGAATCACTATTGAAGGAAAGGATAGTAGAATACCTTGAAATAATTGGATTGCTGGATTAAAGGCAACATGGTTTCGCAGTGGGGAGGTCTTGCCAGACAAACCTGTTAACGAGTTCTTCAGCTGGGTGACCAGGAAAGTTGATCATGGTGGAGCAGTAGATGTGGCATACCTGGATTTCAGGAAAGCCTTCGACACCGTTCCACATGGAAGACTGGTGAACAAGCTGGCTTGTCTAGGAATGTGAAAGAAAGTAGTAAACTGGGTAAGAAGTTGGTTGAGCAGCAGGAGTCAGAGGGTGGTGATAAACGGAGTCCACTTGGGAGAAGGCAGGGTAACAAGCGGGGTGCCTCAGGGGTCAGTACTAGGCCTGGTCCTCTTCAGTGACACTGCATTAGTACTTATATTTGAAATTTGCACTGTTTTCTTATTATATTTTATTGGTTTTCTGTGTTTCATTTTTTGCTGTGCAACTTCCTTGTAAACATGCATTGTATTCGCTTTGTTATTTCCCTGGCGTGGAGCATTTGTAAATGAGTCTCTGACTCAAAGGTTTGTAATTCCAATATTTTCAATAAATAAAAACATTTTTACCAGCGACATTGCAGAAGTGTTAGAAGGGAAAGTCTGCCTGTTTGTGGATGACACAAACATCTGCAACAGGCTGGACACACCAGGTGGGTGGAAAAAAATGAGGAATGACTTACGTAAGTTAGAAGAATGGTCATGTGCAGGACACTGGAAAATTGCACCTACATTTTTTTGACAAATCCGCAATTTTCACCATTCTGCGCAAAAAACTGACATGACCTGCAATTTCTTGCAATTTTTGAGTTTTTATTTTGAACTGTGTAACATGTATTAACATTTTCAATAAAAGACTCTCAAATATATTGACACCTTTGCATGCAGTCTTAAGTTTAGCTAAAACAATACAGTTCAAGGTGAGGAAGGGTTTTATGTAACACACTGCTTTCTTTTGAATCCTGTCTGGTTTGGTTTCAAAATCCACTGACCAAGCATGAGTACACTTTTGCACTTAACATCTGATTTGTGTTGAAGCAGTCTATCAGAAAACATTTTGTCACAGAGACTGAAACAGCAGGTGGGAGAAATGTGCAAATTATCCCACTCAGCGAAATGGGGTGCTAACTATGAAGCCTTTTTGTAAGTGGTAGGTCAGGTTTTTCTTTGTGAACATACTAGCTTTGACTCAAACAGTTGAGGATTTTGGATGGCCCTGCTGATTATAAACTTGAGTAAACTAGTTGGTAACAGTGATCTCACACTTAGCAATCTACAACCTAGATGCTCACATGCAAAGACTACAATAAAAACCTGAATAAATTCTGAAAACAAGCTTATAAAATATATAAGTTGTGTCTGAACATTTATCTTTAACTAAACAAAATTATTGCAGCCAGGGTAAAACTAAATTACAGGGCACCCTGACTACTGTATGATGCAGTGAAAATATATTGATATTTTTTTATTTAATATTCTGTGATGACTGGATAAGGGCCACTAGGCACAAGTACCTGTTTTCAGGGGTGACCCTGGAGCGGCTAAGAGAATTGCTCAGAGGAGGTTATGGGAATCAAACCCAGGTGTGTTGAATGTATCCAACACATTCACAGTGTTACGCTAACCTGTAGGCTATACTTCCAGCTTTAATAATCTTCAGATTTAATGTTTTAATATGTGATTTCAAAAATAGTGTACAGTACCTGCAGTGAAATTATGAACATTAAACACTTTAACAACATTTTACTAAAACAATTATTCTCCACTTTATCTGCCTTATTCCTTCTTGCAGCAAAGTGGGTAAGTGGTTGACAGAGCACTGTAAATAGCTGTTGATCAGGCTTCATTATTCTACATCCAGAAACAGACACAATTGGTTCATTCTGGATTTATTTAATATTGATTTGCTGTGGCTCACTAAATAGAATCTATTTAGCACTGTAGGAGGCAGATGTTTTTAAATTTTGGAAGATAAGCAACACATCTGTCAGTTTAGTATTTATTTTAGGAACATAAGCTTTTCTTCATGTTTAAACATATTCAAGTGGCAGTGTGTTCATTTAGCAGCTTATACTGACTAATATATGCTGCAGAAAACAGTAAAAACTTTATTGTGAAGCACTCAGGGTGTATTGTAGAACTCCTGCAATTTTTCAAAAAAGCCCTACAATTTTGGGTAACTTTCTGCAGTTTTCCAGCGACCCTGGTCATGTGTTTGGCAGCTGGGTTTCTGTGCTGAAAAGTACAAAATCATGCACTTGGGGAACAGAAACCAGGGGGCTATGTATCAATTGGCAGGGGAGGGACTGGCACCCACCAAAGAGGAAAGGGACCTGGGTAATCGTTTCTGATTACCTGAAGGTAGCCAAGCAGAGTGAAAAGGCAGTGGGAAAGCCTAGTAGAATTCTGGGGTGCATAGGGAGGGGTATCACTAGTAGGAAGAAGAAAGCAGTGTTGCCCCTGTACAAGTCACTGGTAACACCACACCTCGAATACTGTGTACATTTCTGGAGGCCCCCCGCTGGACGTATAGGGATAGGATGGAGGCAGTACAGAGGCAGGCAACCAAAATTATGCAGGGACTGCATCAAAAGCCCTACAAGGAGACACTTAAGAGAACTGAATATGTACTCGCTGGAGAAAAGAAGGGAAAGGGGGTAAATGATAGAAACATTCAAATACATAACATGCATTAATAGGGTACAGGAAGGTAGCATTTTCTGCAGAAAGACAGACTCGAGGACAAGGGGTCATGCTATGAAGCTGGGGGGAGGCTCAGAGGGGATATGAGGAAACCTTTCTTCACAGAGAGGGTGGTGGAAGCCTGGAACGACCTTACAGCAGAGGTGGTAGGTACCAAAACAGTCACAGGATTCAAGCATGCAAGGGACAGATACAGGGGAACTTTGGAAGGAACACAAGGGGTAGGAACGACCAGAGATTGTACAAGGGCTGTGGTGGCACAGTAGGCAGGGAAAATGGACAGACTGGATGGGCCAAAGGGGTCTTTATCTGCCGACAACAACTTTTGTGAGTATGGCGATGTGGCGCAAGCTCCAGTTTGCACGGGCAAAGACCCATTAGTGCCTGTGCAAACTTTTGAATATCGGGCCCCAGTTGTCTGCATGTGAAATAGAAACATAGACTTTGATGGCAGATAAGGATCACTTGGCCCACCTAGTCTGCCCGTTTCCCTACCTACAGGATAGACCGCAGATCCTAGTTAACCAACAGCCTATTTCTTCCTACCCCCCACAAGAATTGTCTTATGTCTGTCCCATGCATTCTTGAATTCTCCCACAGTTTTAGACCCCACAACCTCCTCAGGAAGGCTGTTCCATGCATCCACTACCCTCTCTGTGAAAAAATACTTCCTCACATTGCCCCTGAACCGCTCCCCCCTCTGTCTTCAAATTGTGTCCCCTTGTTCTTGAACATCTCTTTTTCTGAAAGATGCTACCCTCTTGGACTTTGTTGATTCTACTGAGGTACTTAAAAGTTTCTATCATGTACCCCCTGTCCCTCCTTTCCTCAAGGGTATACATATTAAGCTCCTTTAGTCTCTCCTCGTACGGCTTCTCTTGCAGACCCTGCACCATTTTAGTTGTCCTCCTCTGGACTGCCTCTATCCTGTCTATGTCCTTGTGGAGATGGGGTCTCACGAACTGGACACAGTACTCCAGATGGGGTCTCACCAACTGTCTGTACAGAGGGATAACAACTTCCTGTTTTCTGCTGGTGATGCCTCTCCCTATACATCCCAGTATACTCCCAGCCCTCCCTACTGCCTTCTCACATTGCTTGCTAACCTTAACGTCATCTGATATGATTACCCCCAGGTCCCTTTCCTTTTTATGTTGGCTTGCCATGCTTGGCATAAGTCAACATTTTGTGAGAATGCAGATTTGGGGGTGCAGTCACTGTTGGGCGAATGCAGGGCATGCATCAATAGGTGCGTCCCTCATTGCCCAATCAGCCTGCATGCCCGGCGCCACACCATGCATACGTAATGGGGTGAGCACATTTAAGAAAAGGTCCACTGCAATCCGAGCAAAGCTCATCATATGCAGCGGTCCTTTTCTTGCCGATGCTTCGCCGCTCATTATGAGCATGGTCGGCCAGCCAGCCGCAACCCGTAGCATTTGCCAACATCAGGAATTTGCCCAGTCCCCTGTCGTTAACCCCTGCTGTGTTTGTGTGCTGACGGGGGCACTAACCCCAATGTTGAATGCCGAGGGGTGCCCAATCCCCACAGCTTGCACCCCTGTTTTTTTTGCCGACAAGGTGCCCAACCGCCGGCATTACTTTCTCCCCCTGTGTTGTCTGCCAATGAGGGAGCCCACTCCCGCTGGCATAACCCCCAATGTTGAATGCCGAGGTGCCTAATCCCCGTCGCGCCCCGCCTTTTGTTTGCCTGTGTTGTGTGCCAACAAGGGTGCCCAATCCTCCCATTGGCTACTGACACCCCTCCAAAAACAGGTGGCGGCTGGGAGCCCACCCCAGTGTGCCAAATGCCCTACAAACAAAAACTGTTCCTGATGGTTTCTTGTTTTTTTTTTTTTTGTACCCTGTAAAACGAAAACTGTCCCTTGTAGTCTCAATGCCCCCTCCCCCACCCGCACCCACCCACTGCACACCCTGCCTCCCTTACCCCACACTTACCTCCGGGCTGCGTGACGATCTTCCATGGACCGGGAACACGTCTGCACTCTTCAAAGCGACCCACAACTGAGGAAATGCGGTAAGCTATATAATGGAATGAACAGGGTTTTTTTCAACTTTGCTGCATATCTCAGGCATTTCTTGGAATTTTGGCACCAAATTTTCAACATGGGGTTTTTGGGGCCCCTCCTCATGAATTCTATCACTGTGATCAGCCTCCAAAGGTGATTTCACAGTCACTGCGTGAAATCACCTTTCGGGTCCCATTAATGAAATGACAGTGCCAGTGTTCATGAGGTGGCCTCTCAAAAAGCCTATGTTCCAAATTTGGTGGAAAAAATCCAACAAATGCCTGTTTTACGAGCGTGCATTGTCATTTTTGTACACCTCCTTGTGAACAGTACAGCTGTCATTTTCCACATCCTGCCCGAAATGTGTTTCTGCACTTCCGGCGCACAATAGCGCAGTCACTGTGGGAAATCAGTGTTTGGGCCAGATTATGAAAATGACAGTGACATGGTTCATGAGCAGAGGTCCTAAAATGCCTATGTTGAAAATTTGGTGATGATACTCCGTAAAATAACTGTGTTGCGAGCGTGCATTGACAGATTGCATGCACGCTCATACCGTCGTGCATTTGTGATATTTTTACTCTGGATTTTCACCATTGCCATTTTTCCACACCTCTTGATGAACAGTACAGCCGTCATTTCACATATCCTGCCCAAAATGTGTTTTCGCACTTCCGGCGCAGAATAACGTGGTCGCTGCGCAAATTCACTTCTTGGGACACTTTGAGGAAATAGCAGTGATACTGTACATGAACAGAGGTGCTAAAATGCCTATGTTGAAAATTTGGTGCTGAACGCCCATAAAATGACAGTGTTACAAGCGTACATTGCATATTTCCCATGCACCCTTGCAACTCCGCAAATTTTGTATATTTGTATGCCACATTTTCAACACTGGCATTTTTTTATACCTCCTTATGAACTGTGCAGCTGTCATTTTTCACATCCTGCCCAGCATGTTTTCCCACACTGCACTACCAAACACCCAAAGGGACACCCTAATGCCTGTCACTCTCTGCAGGGTGGGGGTGGGTTGGCATCAGTTCAATACTTCACTGCCCTTCCTATGATGCATCTCTCTAACTCCTGCACTGCCAATGCCAGCAAGCCAGCATTCGGCATTGACAAATGCTTGTTTGTTGTTGTTACTACCTCTCCCCTCATTGTGTAATCTTCCCCTGGATTCTTGTTTCCCAGGTGCATTATTTTGCACTTCTTTGCATTGAATCCAAGCTGCCATACTTCTGACCATTCCTTCAACCTTGCTAAGTCCTTTCTCATCCTTTCCACGCCTCCTTGTGCATCAACCCTGTTGCAGATCTTTGTGTCATCTGCAAAGAGGCATATTTTTCCTTCCAGTCCCTCTGCAATGTCACTTATAAAGACATTAAAAAGGACTGGACCCAGTACTGAACCATGTGGTACCCCACTAGTAACCCCTCTTTCTTCAGAGTGGACTCCATTTACAATTACCTTCTGTGTTTTGTTGTCCAGCCAATGTTTTGCCCAGGCTACCACCCTGGGACCCAATCCCAGGCTGGTTAATTTGACTATTAATCTTTTGTGTGGGACTGTGTCAAATGCCTTGCTAAATTCTAGGTAGGCCATGTCCACAGCCCCTCGCTGGTCTACTACTTTGGTCACTCAGTCAAAGAAATCTATTAGATTCGTCTGACATAACCTTCCCGCTGTGAACCCATGCTGCCTTGGGTCCTGTGCCCCACTGGCCTCTAGGTACTCAACAATTCTTTCCTTCAGAAGTGACTCCATCACTTTCCCTACCACAGAGGTCAAACTGACAGGTCTGTAGTTTCCTGCCTCTGTTTTGGTCCCACTTTTGTGAAGGGGAATCACATCCGCCTTCTTCCAGTCCTCGGGTACCACACCATCCTCCCATGATTTGTTAAAAAGAGTAGTCAGTGGTTTCACTAGTTTCCCCCTTAATTCTTTTAAAATTCTGGGGTGAATTCCATCAGGCACCATTTCTTTGTCCACCTTCAGGTCTTACTTCGAGAGGGCTCTTGCAGTAGGTAATTACATATAGGACCGACGCCAGCCAGCGGCAGGACCCCACGGAAAAATTTCTAGCTAGCAGTCCCTGGCGAGGACCGCCCCCCGTCAGGTGACGGTGTCATGTGACGTCGGTATAAAGGGTGGTCAGTCGCCCGCCTTCCAGTTCTTTCGCGCGTTGGCTCGTAGCACCTTGCGGTAAGTTAAATTAGCCGTCAGCCCTGTCTTTCGTGATTTTTACTGAAAATCAGTTATTCTTTCAATCGTCCAGATGCGTGAGTCGATTGTATGTCGTCCCTACACCTCCGAGCACAAAAACAAGTGCGACTCATGCGGCGCCCGACTGCCACACAAGGACGGCCATTCCCTGTGCCTTTTCTGCCTAGGCCCCGATCACCCGGTCGATAAGTGCCAGCATTGCCTCAACTTCAACGCGGCCACCCATAAATGGCGCCAACAGTCCCTAGAAGCCCATCTCCTCAAGATAAAGATGTCTTCTGTGGAGAAGGAGTTGAAAAAGTTGAGGCAGGCGTCCACTTCCCCGGAAGGACATCGGAAAAAGAAGGACAAGAAGAGGCACCGGGAGAAGTCCTCCTCTTCCGCTGGAGTCGCGGCTCAGGTAACATCCCCTCCGGGGGACCGTTCGACAGCAGCCTCCAAGGGTTTGGAGGAGGCGTCGGCCTGCCCGTCTGGCTCGCGCTCGGGCCTTGCGGGTGCCTCCAGGTGAATGGAGGCCTCCACCCCCGGTTCGGCCGCACGTTCGCGGCCTACTGGCGTGGGCGACTCCTCTAAGTCAGACGTCGGCTCCTCTGACGTCTGCATGGAGAGGGTCGATAAGACACCTGACCCTTCGGGCTGGCGCACGGCCACTTTCCCATCGGACCGGGCCGCCCCTTCCCCTCGGCCCGCCTCCGGTGAGGGCTCCCATAAGCCGGACACCGGCTCCTCCGGTGCCTGCTGGGAACTCACCCCTAAGCTGCACGTCGGCTCCTCTGAAGCACGCCGGGCGATGGAACCGATGACAGACCCCCCCCCCACGTCCGTCGTACCCGGTTCCCCACAGCCTTTGCTGCCATCTGGGGAGCCCAAGTCACCCCAGCCTGACCCGGGGATTTTTCTCCTCCTTCCCTGGGCGATGCGGGATTTCCACCTCTGTCAGACCCTTCTCCGATGGATCCGGATCTGACATCGGCCCCTCGGACGCCGGCCCCTCCGATGCTGGCACCTCTGATGCCGGTCCTGCCGACGCCGGCAGGGGATATTCCCCCTCCGTCAGGCCCTCCTTCCCCCGGGCCCATTGACGTGGATCCGCCAGTGGTGTCGCCAACGGGGCCGTCTGCTCCGGCAGCTCCCCCCACTCCTGGGTACCCACCATCTTATCCGACGCCGTCATACCCGGGACCGCAGTATCCAGCACCGCAGTACCCGACACCGGTTCCTCCGATGCCGCAGTACCCGACGCCAGGTTTCCCTCAGCCGGGTTACGGGTACAACCCGTACTCCTTTCCCCTCCTCCACCTCCACCCCCCCCCCGGCTGCCGGTGGATCTGCAGGAGACTCTAGCCTCTTGGTGGGCTGAGGCCAAGGCTCAGCTCACCAAGGAGGTGGAGAGCCACCCTACGATGATGGTGCTGCCCCCGGCTCCCATACATCCAAGGCGGCACACTCCCTCACCACCTCCAGACTCCAGGGCTCTTCCATCTGGATCCAGAGAGGGGCAGGATATGCGTTCATGGGTACTACCCAAGGAACCCGTTCCTCCCCCTAGTCGTGTGAGGGAGTCTTATTCTTCTTCTGCTTCTTCTTCCCTCTCGGATTCCTCGGATTCTTCCGAACGGATGTTCCGAGAAAGATGACGAGCCCCGCTCTCCATCTAAGCCCCGGCCAAGGACCCCTCCAAAGTCTCCTCTGGAGGATCCATCCTTCACGGAGTTGCTTAGAAAAATCCAGGAGATTCACCAGTGGCGCTCCTTGGAACCAGATCCCCAGTGCCTAAAACTCGCCGAGCATTTGGACCTGCCCATGACAGCTCCAACTTTAGTGCCACCCTGGATCGAGCCTCACGCCCACCTTGTTACCACGATTTGGAAACAACCGTGGCGTTAGCCCCACTTCCCAGGAAGTCTAACAGGCTATACCAGGCTCCCGAGGGTGTAGACTATCTTGACTCTCACCCTCGTGCCGACTCAGTTGTGATTAGCACCGCTCACGGCCGGTCAGCACATCCAAAACATTTGAGCTCATCTCCTCTGGATAAGGAATCTCGCCTCCTGGACCAGTATGGAAGAAAGATTTATGCCTCTTCCACACTGGGGATTTGGGCCCTGAATTACATCGCCCACATGGGGGGATTACCAGAAGGCCATCCTTATCCAGGCGGAATCTAAATTAGACTCCTTACCTGACTCTCAAGTCAAACAGGAGCTAGTAGATCTTGTCCGTTCTGCTCGTTCGGCCAGTCGCCACATGTTACGGGCGACATACGATATAGTGGACACTGCTAGGCAGAGCTCCACTTAGCCGTAAGTCTACGGCGTCATGCCTGGCTCCGCATGTCAGGTTTGTTCCCGGAGGTGCAATCTGCCATTCAAGAGGCACCTTTCAGGGGGTCGGTGCTTTTCGGGGTGATGTTAAAGACATCATCATCACCAACTTGCAAGAGAAGGGGACAGCCCTGAAATCTGTGGATTCCATGTACCGTCCCCATACTCAGCAGCGCCATCCTTTTCGCAGACGGACTCGGCCTCAAGCGAAACCCCAAGGAAGGCGGGCCACTAAGCGTCGGGCCCCCACAGCTGCCAGGCCCCTTCCGCCCCAAAAAGTAGCGGGTTGCCTCAACTGCGGTGCTGCCCCACACCACCTGACTCCTTCCCTCTCCCACCTCCTCCGGATCTACTGGAGGAACCGGTAGGAGGGAGATTTTCCCTCCACCATCCGGGTTGGGAGAGGATAACCAAGGATTCTTGGGTGCTCCAGCTTATAGCGGAGGGGCACTCCATAGAGTTTCTTCAGAAACCACCCCGCCACCCTCCTCCAAAGTCCACGTACTCCAGAGACCATCTTCCTTTGGTCCAGGAAGAAGTCTCGGCCCTTCTCACGAAGCAGGCCATAGAAGCCGTTCCCCTTCATCTTCGAGGGATGGGTTACTATTCCCATTTTTTCCTGGTCCCAAAGAAGATGGGAGATCTCAAACTCATTCTAGATCTCAGCTCCTTGAACCTTTATGTGGAATACAAAAGGTTCAGGATGCTTTCTCTTCAGAGTCTTCTGCCCCTTCTTTGGCTGGGTCAATGGCTTTGTGCTCTGGATATGCAGGATGCCTATCTGCACATTCCCATTTGCCTTTCTCATCGCAAGTACCTTCGTTTGCTTTTCAGGAGAACCACTACCAATTCAGAGCACTCCCATTTGGTCTTTCCTCGGCGCCCCGAGTATTTACCAAATGCCTGGCTGTGTGTGGCCCACCTGCGTACAATGGGAGTTCAGGTGTTCCCTTACCTGGATGACTGGCTCTGGTGGCCTCATCCAGGAGGAACTCCTGCTTCTCTCCTTACCCAGCAGGTTTTGCCTGTCTGGTATTACCATCAACCATTCCAAGTCCCATCTGGACCCCTCCCAGAGACTTCAGTTCATCGGGGCTGTCCTCGTTACGACGGCGAGCAAAGCCTTCCTGCCTCCAGACAGGGCGGCCTCTCTTCAATCCCAGATTTCCCTGCTATCAGAAAGCAGGAGAGTTCCGGCGAGGTCGGTCCTCCATCTTCTGGGGCTCATGGCGGCTGCTATTCCGACGGTCCCCCCGAGCTCGACTCCACATGAGGATCTCTCAGTGGACTCTTCGCTCCCAGTGGGATCAACTTGTAGACGACCTAGATCAACTAGTCCTGATCTCCTCGCCGATGGCACGGGACTTGCAATGGTGGATGGTTTGAGAGAACCTTTTGCGGGGGGTCCTTCTTTCATCCTCCCCCCTCCCAGACTCTGACCACGGACGCATCAGGCGAAGGTTGGGGAGCCCATCTGGGCCCTCATCAGACCCAGGGTTTATGGTCCAGACTGGAACTAGCTCTCTACATCAACATGCTCGAGCTTCGAGCTGTGCTATACACCCTCCAAGCCCTTCACCAATACATTCTTCCCGGCCACCTAGCCATCCAGACGGGCAATGTGTGCGTAGTGTGGTACATCAACAAGCAGGGAGGAACTCGTTCCTACCCTCTATGCAGGGAAGCTATGAGGGTTTGGGATTGGGCAACTCTTCACAACCTTCACCTCACGGCGATCCATGTTCCGGGAGTCAACAACACCCTGGCAGACAAACTAAGCTGCTCTCCTGCCAGGGCACACGAGTGGGAATTGGATCAAAAGGTGCTCAACGATATCTTTCAGCTTTGGGGGACTCCGCAGGTAGACCTCTTTGCCTCCCCCCAAAACGCAAAACTTCCCAGCTTTTGCTCGCTCGCTGCAGAGCGAGGCGCTTTCTGGAGTGATGCTCTGTCTCTAGACTGGAAGGACAGATTCGTCTATGCCTTTCCCCCAATTCCTCTGATCCCAAGAGTTTTGCAGAAGCTATCCACGGAAGGAGCGAGAATGATTCTCATCGCTCCTTTCTGGCCCAGGCAAATCTGGTTCTCTCTTCTACAACAATACTCAGAGGTTCCTCCTCTTCCTCTTCCTTTATCTTGCTGACCCAGGATCAGGGGACCCTGGTCCATCCAGGCCTCAAGTCCCTTCAACTTCATGCATGGCTCCTGCAGACCTAGCCCAATCTCGTTTTGGCATCTCTCCAAAAGTGGTGGAGATTTTGGTGGAGGCTAGAAAACCCTCCACTAGGTCCACTTATGCCATGAAATGGAAGAGATTTTCTATTTGGGCCGCCTCTAGGAACGTGGAGCCTTTCTCCTGTTCAGTGGCTGTTCTGCTGGAATATTTACATCATCTCTTTGACCTGGGTCTTAGTCATTCCTCCTTGAAGGTGCACATGGCTGCAATCTCAGCCTACCATGCTTCCTTCGCAGATAAAGCCTTTGCCCAATTGGAGGTCTTTAAGACCTTTCTCAGAGGGGTCCTTCATCTGAGGCCCCCCATCCGAACTCCTGCTCCCCCTTGGGACTTGAACTTTGTTCTCGAGAAACTTACTCTTCCTCCCTTCAAACCTGCAGCAACCGCAGATTTGAAGTTTTTTTCATGGAAGACGCTCTTCTTGGTGGCCATTACTTCCACTCGAAGAATCTCCGAGCTCCAGGCCCTTATGTGTAAAATCCCCTATTTGATTTTTCACAAAGAATGAGTTGCTCTTCGCACGAATCCTAAGTTTCTACCTAAAGTGGTAGCAGAGTCTACCTTAAATCAGTCTATAGAGTTACCTGCCTTTTTCACGCAGTACTCCAACCAAGGCAGTCCTTGTTAGTTTTCATTGTTCCTCGTTATCATCATCTGCATCTGAAAACCCCAATGCCGCTTAATTTTCCATCATAAACTCCTCAGTCAGAGCATCATAGAATGGACTGTCATCCTCCTCGATCTCTGGGCATTGCTCTTCGCTCTCGCTCTTCTCGAACAGAGCATGATACTGTGTCCTGTTTAGCCATCTTAAGAGCCGGCATCTGATGGACATACGAGTCACAATGAACCAGCTTTTTCTGCATTCCAGTACCCATGAGTTTAGGTCACCTTCAAGTTACAGGAATGCTGGATGTGCTGCACGGCAGGCTTTTTTTTACTCTTGGGGAGTTTTTTAAGAGTTTCTCTCTGTTTCTTCCACCCTGTAACTGGCTTCTCGTTGATGCCAAAGTGCCGTGCTGTGGCACAGTTGTTGGTAGCATCTGCATATTCAATTGCTCGTAGTTTGAAAACTATATCAAAAGCACAATGCTTTCTCTTAACGCTTATTCTTATATTTAATTAACATGCTGGTGACACTTTATATTTATAGGTTGTGGTGGCATCCTGTTACTGTACCGGTTTGCTGAAATCGGACAACCTCCTCACTCACATCTACTGAATGACCCGCGTATAAGCCGAGGGATCAGGTATAGGACTTCAATTCTGGGGTAAAAAATTCGGCTTATATGTGAGTATATACAGTACTCCATACCATGGATGTTCACTGGATTCTGAGATACTACACCAACAGGACAAAGGATCTCATAAAGACTGATCAGTTGTTCGTCTCTTTTGCTCACAAAAGGGAAAGTAATGCTGTTTCCAAGCAATGCCTATTGAAGTGCTTGGCTCATTGCATCACTTTCTGTTATGACAAGTACAACAAGACCCTTCTGGGTCAAGTCAGAGGTCACTCCACTCATGGAGTAGCGGCCTCTGCGGCTTGTTCCAAGAATGTGTCTGCGGCAGACATCTGTGCTGCTGCCACCTGGACTTCGGTTCATACCATTATGAAACACTACAGTTTGGACATTGCCTCTCGCCATAGAGCAGACTTCGGGCTAGCTGTTTTGCAAGGCCTCCTGTCTTGAGGCCTTCAAGGCTACTGCTTCTTTCCGGAGTAGTTCACTCCTTCCGGTGCCTCTTATTTGTTCCAGACTGCTTGGGATTCAGTCCTATATGTAATTACCTACTGCAAGAGCCCTCTCGAAGTAAGATAGTACAGTTACGTAAGAACTTACCGTAACAGTAGATCTTCGAGAGAGGCTCTTGCAGTAGGTAATACCTTCCCGCCCTCCTTCCCCCTAGGCTTTTTCAGCTCCTTTTCCAGGAACGGAAACATCCGCTTCTCTCTTGTCTGGGCCTTGCGGGCCTGTGGCGGGAAAGAACTGGAAGGCGGGTGACCGGGACCGCCCCTTTATACCGACGTCACATGACACCGGTCACCTGACGTGAGGGCAGTCCCTCACCAGGGACTGCTAGCTAGAAATTTTTCCGTGGGGTCCAGCCCCCGGCCGGCGTCAGTCCTATATGTAATTACCTACTGCAAGAGCCATTCTCGAAGATCTACTGTTACGGTAAGTTCTTACGTAACTGTACTTTTTAGGAGTTCTTGCAGAACCCTTTCTTCTGTGAAAGGACTGGGATCGACCCCCCCATTAAGAGTGCTTCTGTTAATTGGATTAGGCACTTCCCCCTCCTGTTTTGTGAATACTGAGCAGAAATATTCGTTCGGTATCCCTGCCTTTTCACTGCCCCCCTCTGCCCACCCACTGTTCATTCTATTCAGCCTCACTATCCCTCCCTTTGTCTTTCTACGCTCTCTGATGTACCTATAAAAGGTTTTATCCCCCTTCTTAACTGAGTAGGCTATATTTTCCTCAGTTTGGGTCTTTGCTATTCTGACTTCCCTCCCTGCTTCCTTCTGCCTTAACTGGTACAGCTCTCTGTCCTGCTCCTTCTGTGTTTCCTTTACTTCCTGAATGCTATCTTTTTCTCCCTGACTTTCCTAGCCACCTCTTTTAAGAACCATAGTGGCTTTTTCTTTCATTTTGATTTGTTTATTTGCTTCACACAAAGGCTTGTTGCCTCTGTGATGGCAGTTTTGATGATTCCCCATCGTTGCTTCACCCTCCTTCTAGCCTGTTTCCTAGTGCTTTTCTGTGGCAATCTCCCATCTTGCCAAAGTCAGCCCTCCTGAAGTCCAGTACCCTCACTTTTGTATGGCTTGACTCTGTAGCTGAGTTTAGCGTAAACCACACTGTTTGATGGTCACTTGTTCCCAGAAGGCAGCTCACTTCTAGATCTGAGATCCTCTCACTACCGGGCTACCCCCATTTGAGAGTACGAGGTCTAAGATTGCTCCCTCATGAGTGGGTTCCGAAACTAGCTGTCTGAGACCTGCCACCTGTAGGGCATCAAGAATGGCCCTGCTCTTGGATGTGGCTGCAGCAAATGTGCTCCAGTTAACATCTGGCATATTCAGGTCTCCCATCAACAGTATCTCCCCTTTCTCTGCCATCCTAAGAATGCCTTCTATCATATCCTTGTCCATTCCTTCCCCCTGACATGGGGGTCTGTACACAATCCCTGTGCAGATTGTGGTGCCCTTTCCAGTCTCCAAGGTGACCCACAGTGCCTCCTCTCCTCCCTGTTTATTCTTTTGTTCAGTTGCTTTTATCCCTCCCTTTACATAGAGAACTACTCCTCCCCCTCTTCTCCCCTGCCTGTCTCTCCTGTAGGTTACGTACCCTGGTATGTTAACATCCCAGTCATGGTTCTCTGTGTACCATGTTTCTGTGACTGCTACGATATCCATGCATCCTTCTTCCATCAAGGCCACCAGTTCAGGGAGCATGTTGCCCAGACTATGGGCATTGGTACTCATTACCCTCCATTTCCTGATGTCCTTACTCCTTTTTGCCCCATCCCTGTCCTTCTTGCCTTTGTCACTTTCCCCATACACCCCTGCCCTTCAACCTATCGACACCTCTATGTTGGTGTTTACTGCACTTACTACTGTGATTTTTTTGGGGGGGGGCTAGGATTTCCCTGCTGATTTCCAGTGCCTCCCCACTTAGCTAGTTTAAATGCTTGCCAATGAAGCATTTAAACCTATCCCCTAGGATCCTGGTTCCCCTCCTGGACAGATGCAGCCCATCATGCCAGTATAGGCCTGCATCACTCCAGGTGGAGCCTCAGTCCCCAATGAAGCCAAATCCCTGAGCTCTGCACCAGTTTTTCAACCACTGATTGAATCCCATGGTGCGGAACACCCTAGCCTCTCCCTACCACCATGATGGGCAGCACCTCCAAGAAGGTTACCGTCGTGCTACTTGTCTAAGGCCCTCCCCAATTCCACAAACTCTTCCTGCACTGCTCTAATCCCTTTCTTAGCCAGGTCATTTGTCCCTAGGTGGACAGTGACATCCAGTCCCTCCCTGTGCAACTGCTCCGGCAATCCTGAGGATTCTTCCTGTCCCTCAAGCCATGGCGCCAGACAGGCACCACCTCCCTCTCTTCCTTCCTCCCCAGTTCTACCTTCCTAACAATGGAGTCCCCCACCAGGAGTTGTTTCCTTCCCCTGTGGGGTCCCATTCCACCCTCCTGTGGGTCTCCTTTTGGAGGTTCCCAGCATCCTCCTTGGTCTCCACTGCGGGTGCCTCCATAGAGGAACCACACTTTGCCAGAATGGCATAGGAATTGTGGAGAGGTACAACTGGAGGGACGCGCCTCTGTTCCATCACCCTCACCCTCCCTGACCCCACTGTGGTCCAACCGCTCCTCTTTCTTGGCAACCTCTGAGGCAACGGCAGTGGCACTGGTGGTCCCTGGATGGAAGAGGAGGTCCCTCAAGTCCTGGCCAACTCAGCCTGGAGATGAGCAACCTCCTCCCTGAGCCCAGAGAGGTGCCTGCAGATGGGACAACACTGCATCCTCCAGAACGTCTCCGGGAAGACTGCTGCTCCACAGCCACTGCATTGCACCACTCCCATCATGTCTTATTTCTGGCCCCTTAACTGTTGTTTGGAATCCTTACTCTTTACTCTGTTTTTTTTTTCCTTCTCTCTCTACTCACTTTCTGTCTCTGTGACCTTTAAGCTCCTGATTGTCCTGTTCTGAGACAGAAGATCCTATATTTCTCAGTAGACCCCTTACATGCTCAGAGGCAGACCTCTAGCAGCTAGAGGGGGGCGGAGAGCTACTCTTGCCCTTCTAGGATAGTGGGTCTTTGGTGGCTCTGTAATCACTCACGTCCCGCTCTCAAACAGGAAGTTCCTGTTGTCAGTCAAATCCCATGCCTATAAAAGTAGAACTATCTTTGGACGGGAGGGAAGGAGGGCACTATAGTCCCAGTAGAGAAGTCCAGTCACACAGCACTTCTTCCTCCTGGTGTCTTCTGCCAAGCTTCTAGCAGAATCTTTCTAAGGCAGTATTTAAATTTAGCTTCCTTCTAGCTAAGCCACTCTCCCTACTTACTAGATCTTTCTACAAGTAATTTAAACTGCATAGCTATCAAGCCCTTTCAGTCACCTGAGATTTACACCTAGATAACTGTTCAGATAACCATTCAGTTCAATTAACTCAGACAAACACACTCATTTTTTTTTGTTTGTTAGTTTGTTTTTTTTACCCTAAATTAAAGGTCCAAGTACAAGAGTTCTACTTCTTTAGTCCCAGTAGAGAAGCCCAGTCACATAGCACTCCTTCCTCCTGGTGTCTTCTGCCAAGCTTCTAGCAGAATCTTTCTAAGGCCGTCTTTAAATTTAGCTTTCTTCTAGCTAAGCCACTCCCCCTACTTACTAGATATTTCTACAAGTAATTTAAACTGCACAGCTATCAAGCCCTTTCAGTCACCTGAGATTTACACCTAGATAACTATTCAGATAACCATTCAGTTTGGTTAACTCAGACAAACACACATTTTTTTTTGTTTTGTTTGTTAGTTTGTTTTTTTTACCCTAAATTAATTGTTTTTGTTAACTATACTACATGTTGCACAGATTATTTGCAAATCTATTTGTGGTCCTTAGGACTTAAGAACACAACTCTGTTTTTTTTTTTTTTTTTGCTCCTAATGTGTTATGGCTTGTATTGTTACTGGGGCCCCTTTTGAGATATTTTGAAAGACGGTTGACTCCAATAAGAGATAATGTAACTAGAGTATTTATCTATGATAGGATACTCCCATAAGAAAGTGGTATTTTGAAAGTTAGTTAATAGCTGTTCCCCTCCTTACCCCACGTCATGATTTTGGGGGATGGGAGGACCAATGGTAGTCCAGACTGGGTTAGCTCCATCAGGTGCCTCCCTCCTGCCCTCCAATGTAAATGAATTGCCAACTGCTGGCATTAAGGCAAGAGTCAACACTGTATCTGTAATGGATTTCCTTCCTTTGTTTACCCCAGGACCCTAATCTGTGTGTCTTATGTCATCATGATGCCGCCCATTCTACCCTCTCCCTTCCAGATAAGCACTCAGTGTATCCATGGCTGTAGTGCGCATCACTGGTTAGGGAGTGGGGACTCAACTGAGCTAACCTGGAGATTTGTGACTACTATTGGTCCCTCAAATCATGGGTTTGGGGTTGGGGGCATCTTCTACATACAGTATGTTGAGGCCTTCAGTGGTGGGATGGGGGAAATGGAGACTCCATTACATCTATGATCTCAGCTCCTGCCAGAGTGCCAGGAGGCAGCAATTTGTTTGCATGGGGGTAGTGGAAAAGGAACTGATAGAGTTAACCAGGAACTTTTAGCCTCCTCAACCCAAAATCTTAGCTCAGGGGAAAGGAGGGGGGGGCCACTTATTAATTCATTGTACCCAGCAAGCCGTCGGACCCACAGAAAAATCCTCCAGTGCACAGCGGGTCAGTCGTGAGGGCCTCGGACTTCTGCCCTCCTCCCCAGCACCCAGCAAGCCGTTGGACCCACAGAAAAATCCTCCGGTGCGCAGGTACACCAAGCTGCTCTCACAGACAGCTGTTCTCTGTGTAAAGCCCCATCATTTGTAAAGTGGTCCGCTCCAGGAGCCCCACCACCCCCATCACTACCCTTGGTGAACCCTCCCTCTTATAAGATGAGTCACATGAGCCGATGAGCCTATCAGTCATTTTCCCCATTAGCAGCTTCTCAGCCATCACCTCTAGTGGCAGCTCTGTGCCTTTCCCTACCATGCAGCTGCTAAACTGTGAGTCCAGAACAGGATAACCAAATCCAACAATTTGATCGCCAGTTGCCCAGCCATTTCCCAATAAATGTAGACTATATAGCAGGCCCTACATAGCACTAGTCAGCCAATCATAACCCACTCGGGTGTCTTTTTCAGTACTAGCACGGCCAGTGCCGAGTCTTCATTGTGCCAGCCAAGTTGTATCACTGCCTTCCCTGTTTGCCTGTACCCTCATTAGCAACCTCTAAGCCATGGCTTCAGTCTGCCCTCAAGCGTCATAGCCTGGATAGGGCTGACCAAGTCTCATCCCGTCAAGCCTCCTGTTATCCCCCCTAATAGTGTGCCCGAAGACCCGCCACTACACTCTGTACCCATGACTGCAGGCATGGCCCACCATGGGCTGGCCGCGGGCACGGCTCCCATCCCTAGACCCCAAGCCACCATGTACTCTCTCACATCCTGCCATTCAGCAAAGGGCTTAAAAATGGTTCACCTGAACATTCATAGTATCCTACCCAATCTAGCTGAGCTTTACAGCTTGGGTGGCCCACCTGAACCCTGACATCTTGGGGATCTCAGAAACCTGGCTGAAGCCCCACACACCTGACTCTGCATGCACCCTCCCAGGCTACAGCCTCATCAGACAAGACAGGACTGGAAACAAGCATGGGGGGGTGCTTCTCTATTACAAGCACACCTAAATGTGTCTCTCATTGAACACACCACCCTCACACCCCCAGTCTGTGAGTTCCTGCATGCCCTTGTCCTGATAGGTAACACCAAAAAGGTACATTTGGTCTGTGCCTATAACCCTCTGAATGGAGGAGTGCCAGGGCTCTCCTCACTACTGGATAGCTTAAAAGCAAAAGTTGGCTCAAATGAGGTTCTAATCCTTGGAGACTTTAACTTAAACTGGATGGGTCACAACACCAAGCAATATGAACCTCTGCTCGCCGGCCTTGCCCTCAGACAACTCATCACTGAACCCACCAGGTTCTCCTCCCTGGGGGATAAAGGATCCCTCATTGACTGGGTATTGAGCAACAGACCTGACAGAATTGTCTCCTCAGGCATCCTCCCGGATGTCATTTCAGATCACTCACCCACCTACTGCACCTGGGACATCCCCCAGCCCAAAATTCTCAGTAAAGTAATCCAGATGAGGGACTTATCCAAACTCAGCATTGGAGACTTTCTCACGGACTTAAGGAGTGCAGACTGGTCCCAGGTCACTGCCACCAGTGACCACTCAGGAGCTCTTGAATATTTTCTCGCCGTGTTCACTCCTTTACAAAACAAACATGCCTCCTCACAAAGCGGAGGGTAAAGGGAACCATCACAAAATGGCTCCATGGCATGCTACTCTCCCTCATGAAACAGAGGGACAAATGCTGGCAGAGATACAAGACCTCCCTCAACATTAAGGACCTCACCGAATAGCGGCAGCTCAGAAACTCATGCAAAAGAGCAGTCCGTACTGCCAAGAGTGAGTTCTGTCGAGCAGCCCTGCTATCCTCAGCTAGAAATCCAAGGAGTTTCTGGCAAAATATCAAAAACACAGTTGGTGGCTCTGCCAGAGTCCAGGTCACTAACCTGCACATTGAAGGGGCCAGCTGTAACAACCCTCTCACCATCGCTAATGCCTTCAACTCCCTGTTCACTGACCTGCTTGCTCCCCCCACCCAGTCCCCCATCCCCATGGCACAAGGCCCACCCCCATGCGAGCCTTCCCCCGACCCCCCTTTTACCTAAAATGGGTCTCGGCAAAGGAGACCCAGAAACTCCTTCTAGGTCTCTCCCCTTACACTGGGGCAGGGCATGCCTGCTTTGAACCCAGGCTGCTCAGCCTGGAGGCATCCCTCCTTGCCTGGCCTGTTGCCCACATCTTCAACACATCATTAATCTCTGGTATCATCCCGGATGTCTGAAAAGTGACCAAGGTCATCCCTGTCTGCAAACAAGTCGATCCCAAAGACCTTAAGAACTACCGTCCCATCGCAATACTTTCCATGATCTGTAAGCTTCTTGAGAAGGTTGTTGCTTCACAGCTCTCCCACTATCTACAGAGCTATGGGCTTCTCTCCCCTGCCCAACATGGCTTAGGAAAAGGGCTTAGCACATCTACTGCCCTTGCTGTGGTGACCTCCACAATCAGGTCCACTACCAATCAAGGGACACTGACTGGAGCTATCTTTGTGGACTTTTTTCAAGCCTTTAATCGGGTTGACCACTCCCTCCTATGCTTCACTCTCCAGTCATTGGGCCTCTGCTCGCCTGCCCTTGCCTGGTTCTCTAACTACCTCTCCGGCAGGCAGCAATACACAAACTTCAACCGTGCCCTCTCTGCCCCCTCCATAGTAAATAGTGGGGTCCCCCAGGGTTCTGTTCTGGGTCCAATACTGTTTTCCATATTCATTAATGAACTGCCCTCCATCACAGCCCACGGGCACCCAGCCCTCTACACAGACAACCTTGTCGTCCAGGCCAGCTTCCATGATATCTCTCTCATTAACTCCAGACTGAACTCCAACTTCCACCTAATCCAAACATGGCTCGAGGGCCATAAGCTGACCATCAACCTAAAAAAGACCCAGGCAATGCTCTTCGGCTCCACAGCCAAGACTAAAACCTGCTCTGATCTCCTAAATATCCTTGGAGCTGATGGTGCCCCCCTGCAATCCACAGCCTCTGTCAAGTACCTGGGCGTAACCCTCGACCCACAACTGGACCTCTCCCAGCATATTCAGAACACGTGTAATGCTACAAACGTGAAGCTCTGTCTAGCATACAGAGCCAAAAGCAGTCTCACCCCAGCCGCATGCCTTGCAATTGCAAGGGGGATCCTCCTACCCTCCCTCTGCTATGGGCTTGTATCTTTTGCTTCTGCCCCTAAGACCACTCTCATTAAATGGGACACTACATACAACAACGTATGCCACTTTGCGCGCTCTGCACCTCACCTCATGCACCACTGGGAGCTTTACTCGCGACTTCAGTGGCTCCCTCCTGATAAGCACTGTACCTTTGTCCTAGGCAACTTCATTGACAACATCGTCTGAACTGCTACCCCTTCAGCACTTACTCAACCCCTCAAACCTGTGACTCCCTACCATTACTTTAGATCTAGAGATTCGCAGGACCTCCTGGTTCCAAAAACCCACTCCCTCATGGGCGTTCGCTGCATATGCTCTAGAGTATGGAACTCTCTTCCCGCAATCACCCGTGCTGCCCCCTCCCATCCCTGCTTCAAAGCCTCCCTATGGGGTTTCCTGAAATTGGCCTCCACCTGTCTCTGTGCTACTGCTTCCCAGTTCGACAGGTTGGGGGCGTGACGCCTAAATCCTGAATGCCCTTCCTTCAAATTGTCACTGCCTATAACTGATAGCTGCATCAAAATGTTTCCTCAATCTGCCCCGTGCCCCTTCCCTGCCCTTACGTCTGTGGGATTCCCCGGCTACCCCTTTCCTATTCACTGTCTCTCCAAGTTACCTACCATACTTACCCTTCTGAGGGCATGGCTGGCCTAACACAGCTGACACTGTTTTTCCATTGCTTGTACAAGCTCTTACTCCATCATACTGTTTATTGTGATGCCTGTAGATCTTGTTTGTTACCTTTTCCTCAGCCTGTAAAGCTTGTAATTGAGGGCTTTGCTGGCCCTATACCTGTTAACTCTGCTGACCTTGCTTGTATGTTACTGTTACTCTACCTATATTGTTTTGTGATTCCTGATGCCCTTATACGTTAACCTGTTACTCTGCCTGATGTGTTGACTGTATCTTGTAACCTCCCGGGTCGTACCTGAAAATAGGCACTTGGCTGTCTAGTGTGCTTACACAGTTAACAAAAGCAAATAAATAAATAAATTGTACTTTGGGACTGGGGTGGGTGGACTAGGTGGGGGGGATAGCAGAAAAAGGCAGTGTTGGCTGTTAGCATAGTGCTTGGAGATGGCTGTTATGTTTTACTTGTATGTGCATGTTTGAGAAGATTGGGAGGGGGTAGAAGGTTGGAAATTGCTTGGCTTTGGGAGGTGGGACCAAAGGACTAGTCCTGGTCACCCATGTGGATGATTAGGGTGTTTTGCTTTTTTATATGTTTTGTGATTGGTCCTTGCGATCTCCAAAACTATTCAGACCATAAGGGGCTTTGTCTGGTTTTAAGTTCATAGGTCTCAATGTCAAAGTTAGAAACACCATAGAAATTGTTGGCAGATAAAGACCTTTTGGCCCACCTAGTCTGCCCTATTTTCCCTACCTACAGTGCCACTGCAGACCCTACTCAATCTCGGGTCTTTTTCCCTCCTTGCCTTATTTTTAAGGTCCCCTTGTGTCTAGTCCATGCATATTTGAATCCTGTTACCATTTCAGCACCCACCACCTCCTCCGGGAGGCTGTTCCAGGCATCCACCACCCTTCCCATGAAGAAGTATTTCCTCACATCTCCTCTGAGTCCCCCCCCAGCTTCATAGCATGACCTCTTGTCCTCGAGCTTCTTTTTCTTTGTAAAATGCTACCCTCATACACTTCATTAATACCTGTGAGGTATTTGAATGTTTCTATCATGTCCCCCCTTTCCCTTTTTTCCTCTAGAGAGTACATATTTAATTCCTTGAGTCTTTCCCCGTAGGGCTGTTGATGCAGGCCCTGCACCATTTTGGTTGCCCTCTTCTGTACTACCTCCACCCTATGTCCTTCCAGAGATGGGGGCTCCAGAATGGGACATAGTACTTGAGGTGAGGCCTCACCATTGATCTATACTGGGGTAACACTACCTCCATTTTCTGCTGGTGATACCCCTCCCTATGCACCCGAACATCCAGCTAGCTTTCCCCACTGCCTTATCTCACTGCTTTGCTACCTTCTGGTCATCAGAAATGATTACTTCCAGGTCCCTTTCTTTTTTTTTTTTATATTACTCCTGTTTTTCGCCCCTGCAGAGTGGACCCAGCAATCTCCGGTCCCCGTACCCGCACCCCTGGACCAGGTCTGACACTTGGATTTGTATGCCTATACACACAATAGGGGTCACACCTCAGTAAGGGAAAAGCCTCAGGTCCAGGGGCGAGGGCAACAGCCATCAGCCACTGAGATCAGCCCACTATTTTTCGCCATTTTCTTGCCCCTAGGAGCCAGACATGCAATGGCGTCAGAGCACTGCCATGCTGACGCCCACCGCGCTCCACCCCCCCATCCAGGCATGCAGTTGTAGTGCAGCTGGACTCCGCCAGTTGCTGCTGCGGCACGATGCATTGCACCCACCCACCCCAGAGGAAGGAGAACAGTCGTGGGACGTTCAATGTTTCTTCTCCCCTGCCAGCCCCTGGCGACCCGAGTCCATTCCCGAACCCAGGTCGCCGGTGTGGCGCGAGGTGTGGCATTCAGCACCTCAACCCTCAGCGCCAACCGGCTGGCTATCCCAGGTCCCTTTCCTGTTTTGTAGTTGCCAGCACTTCCCCACCCAATTGGTACATTGCCATGGGTTTCTGTACCCCAAGTGCATGATTTTGCACTTTTTTGCATTGAAACCCAGTTGCCAAACCCTTGACCAATCTTCCAGCTTTTTCAGATCATCCCTTACTTTAAGTTTAGCACCTTAATGCATCAGCGGCCTGTTGTTGCAGATAGATGGTGCACTACCAGTCCCTCTCTACCCACCTCCTAATATGTGTGAGTGTTGATACCCCAGCCCCCTCCCTCACCTGCCCCTCATCGTAACTGTCATAGCTGGCCTTAGCAGTGGGCAGAGTTTCCTCACTTGCCCACTACACTAACTGCCCCTACAGTTAGCTGGGCCTGATTTGGATCTCTCCTCTACAGGCTTGCTCTCTGCCCTGTTTTAGCAGTTACTGTCCTACTGGAGGACAAGCCTGGCACAAGCTGCCCCCCCCCCATAGCCACCCCCACTCCAAGTCAGCTATTTTCAGTTCCCATCCCTGTTACCAGGACAAAGCCTGTACTATAGGCTGCTGAGATCCTTGTCTCTGTGTTCCCCCCATAAGCTCATAGTCATACTCTTTGGCAGTAGCTTCAGTAGCTGGTTACTTGTTATTCTGTACTTATATTCCGCATTATGTCTCTCTGTTTGCATTACCATTGCACCGTTTGCTTAAATGCTCCCTGAGTTGTTCTTATTGTGTACACTCCTTCCCATGAAGTGTGAACCACAGAGGGGGCAATTCCCCTTCTGTTGTACTGTATATGCTGTGTGCTTGCCGTGGAACCTTTGCAAAAGAGCTTTTGCTGAAAGTTTTTTTCCGAACAATGAAATAAATAAATAAGTTTGGGAGATTTGCACAGGAACGGTTTAATTTTTGGCAGCTCTCACGGATACAAATGGAAAGTAGGTCCTAGAACCAAAATACTATTTATGTGCCTTTTTTCAGCAGACATTTCAGTTCTTATAACAGTTCATACAAAATTTAGCAGTAGTAAAATACGATGGGGGAATCCTTAGCCAGATGCCCTGGTGCTTCAGGCGTGTCCAGTCTTTGTCAGGGGGCTTAACAAAGAGTGAGTACACTCGAAGCACCAGGACGTCTGGCTAGGAGGTCTTCTATTGTGTGCATTTTTGTGAGTGTTGCAAATAAATAAAGAGTTCTAGATTGGCTTGGTGAGCTATGAGCAGCACACCTGTGTTTTCTCCCCTTGAGAGCGTGAAAGACTTTTGTTTGTGGAGGTTCGCTCAGAACTAGCTTATGCTAAACTGCACGTACTGTACTTTTACATGCAACTTGTAACTTGATTTTGAATGTAAAATACTTATAACCTTTACTCCTGACTGCCTCCTGGGACCCTGTTGTAAACTAGGTGTGTTGCGCCTAAATGAGGCTGTCCCAGGATGAACATTTTAAATAAAAAATAAAATAAATACTGCGCATGGGCACTCTCCCTCTACCTGTTTCATCCCTATGCCATGTAAACTAAGATTATTTTTTATATTAGGCTACGATACTTAGAGCAGTTGGAGAAAGGAAAGTTCGTCTTAAGAGTCGAAGGGAGCAGCACCTGAGAACTGACAACTGTTGAATAGCTTTTCATTTTATTTTGTTAGTTTTTGGTAACCAGGTGTATAACTACTGTATTTTTTGTTTGTACTACTGTTTATTCATGATGTTATTAATTGTAACCCCTTGATGATGTTGCTCTTAAGTTATGTATACTGTTTGCTGTATATTTTTTCATGCCGTTAGTCTGTACTTCTCCCAGGTCATGCCTGAAAATAGGCACAGGTATGCCTAGTGTATCTTACCTGGTATCCAAAACAAATTAATAAATACGCATGCTAGGCAACAAGGTGTCTAGTCTCAGGAAACAGGACACAATAAATTTTACCTTTACAAGTCTGTGACAGAACAATATAATTGAACAACAAATTCCAGTTATGACTTCAGGTACACATACAAGACCACACTAAATCAGTAACAAGTACAGGTAAATAAATCATGGCACCTAAAGAGGGCCAGTTTAAAGGAACCATGGGAATCAGACTGCTTTTCTAGGGGAGGAAGGTAATTCCAGATCCTAGGAGCAGATAGGTTCTGGACTTACTTTTTGTGATGAAAAGCAGTGCCATTCTTATACTGTAGTTCACCCAATCCCGGAATGACTTTTTATACTTACTTATAAAGTGTCTAATGCAGTACTAGAAAAATGTGCTCAAAAGCAGGATGCAGTACAAAAAAAATCAATGTGCCCCATAGAATGTTCATTTTTAAAATGTTTTGTTTTCTCTCTTAGCAAGGAAAAATAAAAAGCTGATCAGCTCAACTTTGCAACATTTCTAGCAGACGTAACTGGGTTCTGTCTTTAGGGAGGCAGTATAGTGTAGTGGTTAAGAGCACCGAGCTGCAAACCTGGAGACCTGGGTTTGAATCCCATCAGCTCACAGTTGCGTACTGTGTGACCCTGAGCAAGTCACTTAACTTCCCTGTGCTTCCAGGTCACACCTGGAAACCAAACTCTAGCTTAGTGTGCCTTTCCTGGTTAAGCAATTCCCCCCTCCCCCTTTGCTTAAACAGACAGAATTCATCTGACTATCTCTAATTGTGCACTGTATTTTTCCTGCACTTTGTTATACTGTGTTTTCCTCATAGGCAAAGCAAGGCAAGTTTATTTATATGGCGCCTAATCCCAGACGCTGTGGGCACCTTACATAAAAGCATGCAGGTCAGAATACCAATAAAATACACACAGTGTTTACATGCAAAGATTGCTTAAATAAATAAATATTATTTTAAAACATAATTTAGTATGAGGCTCCGATTAATCTGGGAAGGCCATGTGAAAGAGGTGAGCCTTTATACCCCTTTTGAACTCCTCCACTGTTGGGGCCCCTGACTGAGATAGGAAACTTGTTCCAGAGGATGGACCAGCGACCTCACAGGCTCGGTCACTGGACATTTTTAACCTGGCCCTTGGAACTGCCAGGACGCCCCTGGTGGAGGAGCACAGGGAGTGGACTGAGGAGGCAGGTGTTAGGAGATTAGCCAGGTAGCCAGGGCCCAGTCCATATAGGGCCTTTGTAAGTGAGCAAACCCGCTTTGAAGATGATTCTCCACCTGACAGGCAACCAGTCCAGAACTTGCAGGACTGGAGTCACATAACTAGACCTTGACAGGCCTGTCAGTAACTTGGCTGCTGCATTCTGCATCAGCTGCAGCTGGCGGAGGGTCCCTCTACTGCCCCTGAAGTACAGAGCATTAGAGTAATCCAGCCTAAACATAACAAAAGCATAGACCTGTAATGGCAAGTCTTTGGGTGGAACTAGGGGTTTAATCTTGACAACATTCCTTAAGTGATAAAAGCCAGTTTGGATGACAGATGACACCTGGGCATCTAGGGTCAATCTATCATCCAGGGGGATGCCAAGATTTCTCACCCTAGGTAAAGCTATCAACAGAGCAGTCCCTAGGACAAGTCCTGAGGCCACTCCGGAGGCACTCCCCATCACACCCGCAACCCAGCTGAGTCACTGGTACCTCTGTCTTATCTGGGTTCAGTCGCAACCAGTTAGAGGACATCCAGTCATTGATCTCTGACAGGCAGCTGTTTAGAACTTCCACGGTGTCACATGTTCCAGTGGCAAAGGACATATACAGTTGGGTATCATCTGCATAGCAGTGAAAAACCAAACTGTAATGCCTAATGAGCTCACCTAGGGGTAGCATATACACCATAAATAACACTGGCGACAGGGTAGGGGCTTCGGGGAATAGGAGAAATTCCCCATCACTACCCGTTGCATCCTGCCTGAGAGGTAGGGCTCAAACCAGTTGATAACAGTACCGCTGAGTCCACAATACTCTTTACGGTGATCCAGCAGCATAACAGGATCCATGGTGTTAAAAGCTGAAGAGAGATCTAGGAGAACAAGAGTTAACATGCCTTCTCTATCCCTCACCCTGAGGAGGTCATTTTGCACCCTAACCAATGCCATTTCAATGCCATGCCTTGCCCTGAAACCTGACTGGAAAGGCTGGTAGATGTCAAAGGTCACAAGGTGCTCCTCAAGCTGCTGCGCCACTATTTTCTCAACAACCTTACCTAAAAATGGAAGGTTGGAGATTGGTTGATAATTCATTAGGACATCTGGGTCAAGAAATGGCATTTTCAGAAGGGACCTCACCAGTGCCTCTTTCAAGGCATCCAGAAAGACTCCCTCCGACAATGAACACTGGATAATCCTAGCGAACATTGGACCAATGATCTTGTCAAATCTCATTAAGAAATGAGTCGGGGCTGGGTCCAGTTCACAATAATCGTGCCTCAGCCCCGAGATCACCCCAGTAACCTCAGCCACCTCCACTGGTCTAAACTCCTCCCAGACAGTAGGAGTGCCTTTGCTGCTACCAAGCTGGTCACTGTGAGGCAATAGGACCCCCCGCTGCTTGCTTGCCCTCCTGCTGGCCAGTCTCTTGCTCACTCACTCAGTGTGAGGCACTGCAGCTCTTTATAATCACCTTGTTATGAATTTTCGCTCACACAGTGAGTTCCTCCAATCCCCCGTGCTTCTTTTTATTTATTTATTAGAGTCTAGGATTACCTTTGAGCCAAGGCTCTTTTACAAAGGTTCCACGTCAGGATGAGAACAAACAAGCAGGACATTAATATTACAGAATAACAGGTTACAGTTGTTTATCATCACATGAGTACATATAGATTAGGCGGTACTAGGGGCATGCACAGGACAGGGATAACATTGATAACGAGAACTTGGTGAGACACGAGAAGAAGATGCTGCCAGAGGCAATTGTCAAAACACACATGAAGTGCAAGTGGAAAGTGCAAGTAAGAGGAGGAGGAGGAGGGGGGAAGGTAGAGGGGGAGAGTAGGGGGGTGGATGAGAAGGGACAGGTGCCAAAAAAGGAACAGCAGGTTAGAGAAGACAGTCGCATGTGCTTGTGACAGAGAGGAATAGGCAGATGTGATCCTCTGCTTTTCATTGTTTTTCTGTTAATCACCTACCAGCACACAGGTCACAACTCACCACAGTACTTGTGGCAGTCTTCCCGGCTGCCAGCTCACCCACTAGCTCAGTCGCTCTCACCCACACAACTCAGTCAAATTTAAAGAGAAATAAATAAAAGGAAGGATCATAAGAAAAATAAAGTAGTTGGGTTGCTGTATACTATATGGGGATGCGGGAGTCCTAACAGCCACTATATTTCTGTGATTTCTTACTGGTTCAGCTACAAGTGGCCACAATAGCACAAAACACCAAAAGTCAAAACATAATCTATATCAAACCAGTGCAGGTAGAGGAACTATTTTACATTAAAAAGCAGTAGTCTGTTTTTTTTTTAAATATTTAAACACATAGATTTTAATTTTTACATCTATATAAACTATGCAGTCCCATTTCATACACACAGTACAACACTCCGAGGGTGTGCAGTGCATGGCCAGGGGCTGAAGTCACTTGATCTGCGGCCTTATGCTTCACTACACCATTGGCAGTGCATTAGAGCTGTCTAATACACACCCCATCGTGTCTTACTGCTTACTTAAACACTCTTTAGGACAGTTACACAGTGTGTCATACACAACTTATGCAGATTTAACTCTTTTCACTTGTGGAATGGAAAAGAAGGGATTTGGTTTTATATAGCACCGTACAGATGGAATCCTAAAGTGCTTTACAATCTAGGAGAGGATATGGAGGGAATGCTGCTGCCATTTTCAGTGTAAGATTCAAGCATAACAGAGCTAAATCAAGGAGAGATTATAGAGAGGTTCAGCACAGGGAGGTTATGTGACTTGCTCAGGCCCACACAGTAAGTAAGCAGCAGTTATGGGATTCAAGCCTGGATCTTCAGGTTCGCAGCTATGTGCTATAACCACTAAGTCAGACTGCCTCCCAAGCACATTAATAGCACACCCATATTGTACACTTCAAACTAGCACATTCCTTTTCATAGCATTATATACATATATATATATATATATATATATATGTATGTATGTGTATGGTATATTTATATATTTATATTCACCTTTCACAGATGTCAGCAGGATACAGCACTCAAAGCTGTAAGGATCTGACTTTCCCAAGCAGCTGATAGTACAACAATTTGTGATACTCTGTTTATGAAACACTTCAATTGCTCTACTTATGCAGTTGTCATAGGTTAGACAGCTGTTCAAAATATCACCATTTTTTTTTACTGCAAATTAAACAACACAAAAGCAGTTCATTCGCAGTAAGTGATTTGTAATACTGTAATTATTATTAGTGTATGGTATCCACAGTCAGACATTCAGTTATGTTGAAACATTCTCCTAAATGTGTATTCTGATTATTCTGTACAACAAAAATATGTTGTTTGAAGTATCATTATAAATAGAATAATAGATAGGTTACAGTGACTTACAAGGCTGTAATTCCATCGAGAGGTTCTGGGGACATAGATAACCTCGAGGCGAAGCTGAGGTATTTCCATGTCCCCAGAACCTGAAAATAATTCAACTAATCTTCACTGTAACCTATTTGTTATTTTTTGTAATGTACGGATGAGAGAACCTGGCGAGGTCTTACCTGGTGAAGCTTTATGCAGGCTGACCTGTTCAACGAGGAATCGTGAAGTTGTGCATTTTCTTTTTCTCTGGAGAGCGGAATAGGAAAGTGCAGGAAACAGTTCCTTTTAACAGTAAGAGGGAAAATGTAGTTACACTTCAACGGAACGTGTAACTGTTACTCGTCTTTTAAAAAAAAAAGAAAAGTAAGGTACTGTTTGGTTACCGCGGAGCTGGTTTTGAAATCCTTCGTGCTGACTCTTGGAAAAGCCAGCTCGCGGCATCAGGCTGCGCTTGTGCATTTGTTTCGTCGTGATGTTACTATCATTAGAACGAAACGATGGTATTATTGGGAGTGAAGTGTGGTATTATTGAGAAGGTGGTGTGTATTACAGGGTGTTTTTGCATCGTTTTCAATGCTATTATTTTAACGATCCATATATTACAAATGATTAGTATGCAGTGTGATTGTTCTTGTTTCAGTGGAGACCCCAAGTTGAATCCCACAACTGTCACTTATTGTGTGACTCTGAGCAAGTCACGTGTCCTCCTTATGCTGAACCTCTAGGTTCTCTCTAAACTATATTTGTACTGTTTGTATCTCTCTGTTCAACAGAAATGGCAGCACCATTCTCTCCCCACTCCTTCTTCTAGGTTGTAAAGCGCTTTGGAATGTGGTTAGTATGAAAGGTGCTATATCATATCTCTCTCTCTCTCTCTCTCTCCCTCCCTCTCCCCTCCCCCTCTCCTTCCTTCCTTCCTTCCTTCCGTCCTTCCTTCCTTTCTTTCTTTTCTTTCTTTCAAAACTGGTGACCAGGAGAGGCACACTGAGCCAAGGCTGATTTCTAGGTTCGACCCCAGGGAAAAGGGGATGGGAGAGTACAGTTACTTTCCTCCTTTCCATTATGGAATTTGTAGTGTACACATTGCTACAACTAGGAGGACTAAGCTTGATTGGTATTAGTACTGCAGATGTCTGAAAGCATTTTTTAAATTAGCATTACTGATTTAAGCCCATCACGGCAAAGCCATGGTATGATGCTGCAAATTGTTCACCTAAGGAAGAATAAGATTATTTGCAGGTTTTTTGGGGGGAAGCTACAGAATCTATGAGAATAGCAACAATATTTGAAACTTTTGAATACTTTAATTTTGTAGAACCAGTAAACTATTTGGCATCATTAGATACCAAAGAGGATTATCTGCAACATGACTGCACGTCAGCTGAGCCCCCTTCCCTCTGAAATTAGTGTGCCGCTCTAGGATGAAATGAACTCGTGGTGGCATTATTTACTACGCTAGTAAAGTGAATATGTGTGTGTTTGTTTGACTCGTTGCAGGCCTCCAGGCTGCTTAGTTGTCGATGAGAAAGGCTCTGTAAAAAGAACACAATAAAATCACTGACAGATGGAAAACGGGCTGGATTATGCAGAACTAGCAGGCAACTGAACATAAATGGCTACTGTACTTCGAACTAAAAGGAGCACAGCTGAAATATTTAATGCTTTGCTTTTTCAGCAGCTGTGTTCTTTAAATTGTGCTGAATGTGTACTAACCAAATGCATTATTGCAATTGTCATTATGAAGTCTTATAGTGAGCTGATGTTTTTTATTTCATTGAATGTGCAGTGCTCAGATTTTCACTAAAAGGGGCATCACTTATAGACTGAGGAGGCTTTTACAGAAGCAGCTTGAGTCACTGGACCGGTTTGTTCCTGTAAAACTAAAGTTGACGATGTCTATACATGTGACTGTGGGTCTTGTCATAACAGCCTGCGAATATAGCCCAACAAATTGCTTTTCTTTCTGTGTGATATGCCTGAATAACTACATCTAGTATCTGTTCAGAAACCTGATTCTAAAGATTGCTAATATCTTGAACCCTGTATGTAATGTAACATTTGCAGCATAGCTGAGGGATTTAATGTGGTTTTAATTAGCCTTGTGAACAGAACATTACCAAACTAATTTTATGATTATTACAAAAACATTTTCTTTCTTGAGTGATGTTTGAAAACTAAATAGTAAGGCCTAGCAGTTATACATTGTAGGATATAAATTACTTTCTTGAAGCATAATTCTCGGAATAATTTATCCCATTTTGTGTCTATTACAAAAATCAGTCAGTCAGGCAGGCAGGAACAGGAAAGATGGAAGGGAGGAAGGAGGGAAGAGAGGAAGGGAGGAAGGAAGGAAGTTTTATAAAGTGCATTTCATATAAAACTAAGTGTAATTCATGTTCATTATATGTCCCTGTAGCACTGCAGTAACCGATTACTATAATCTGAAGGACCATATTTTTTTTATTTACCGTATTTGTATACTATAACTTCTTGGGTTCTGTACATTTAGCAGAAGATCTTGTATCACTACCACTGTGACAACTAAACCACTCAACAGTCCAACAGACAGATGTTGTATGCAGAAGATTACAGCTGGGAAAACTATTTCAGTTGGCAACATTCCAGTGCAATGTGGCATACTGACAGGAATTGTGCCATGATGGAAACCCCTGATCAATGTTCATTCTCATCTTAAGGATAGCACTGAGAGAAAGTTTATAATCTTTCATCACAGTTAAGCCGAATACCAACATGAGCACTGTAGCTACAGAATTCACCAGTAACACCTCCAACTTTGAGTTCAGCCCAGGATTTAGCAACAGTAATGCAGCAGTAAACTATTCCATTGTACGTAATGTTTAAATTGTATCACCTCCTGCTTTTAAGGGATTCCAAATTTTGTTTTTGCCTCCTTTCTTGCTCTGAAAATTGTGAATAACTGCAGCAGATAATCATAAAATGTTCAGGGGCCAACAAGCATGAACCTATGCTTTCTACAGTAACAACCAGTGTCTTGCGCTACACCGATGACCTGGGTTCAGGAACAGACCAGGGTTTTCGGGGTTTGGCTGGGAGGGAAAGAGGGCAGGAGTTGGATTAAGCCACCATATGGTAGTTCTCCTCTCCTGGGGAGGGGTGAGGGTGAGGGGTTGTTTGACCAGCACAGGCAGAGGCGGGGGGTTCAGTTGCGACCAGTGCCTAAAATCTCCTGGGGGACGTGCCGGACACTGACACCTTGCATCACTTGCATCATTGTACATCATGCCGCCCCATTCACAACAACAGCCACCTCTATGAAGCCCCTCTCTCCTTGCTCCAATCACCCGCTATGGCGCTCTAGGCCATTGACCTATTATGGCTACCAGTGTGGCCGTCCTGACTCCACACCCCACCCTGGGAGTAAGACAGGGAGGCAATACCAGTAGGCTGTCCTGCCGGAATCCTTCCTCCGTCATCACATGGATTTGCATCAGGTGCATTGGCCCTGCCCTGGGGGCAATCCAGGGGGTATCCTCTGCCTAGTAGGTTAGTCCTGGGGTGTGATGGGGTCCAGGATGGGTTGGAGATGAGTTTTGGTGGTGGCAGGGAAAAAACATACTAAAAAAAAAAAAAAATAGTAACCAGTGTTGGCTTAATATATTAGACACTAAGCTATATATCTTTTTTGTAAGTAATTTGGGTACAAATAATTTTTGAATTATCCACTGTTGGCTAGTGTTTTAATGCCAAGGTGGCAGATGTTCATTTGGAAAAATGGTGATTGTTAATAGAACAAAATAGGTGGTGGCTAAAATAAATATTGGGGCTAGCCAGGTGACTATTTTTGGTGTCTAAAGCTAGCACTGCTAGCAACTAACCAGCAATCTATGAGAAGGCAGAATTGACCAGATCCCATTTTATAAAAAGCAATATCTGCTACCCATTAAATAATTGTTTATTTATTTATTTATTTCAATCTAAGATTACAATACCTTTGAGCTGAGGCTCTGTTACAAAGGTTCCACGTCAGCGTGTGCAACAGTCATCATTTTTAGTTACAAACATATAATCATTGACTTACAGACATGTAATAACCAGCATAAAGACTTGAGCTATGAGCAAGACAAGGGAAGGGGATGGGTGGGGGAAGTGAGGGTAGGAGATTGAGGGGGAAGGAGGTGCAGGGGTGAGGGAGTATGAGTGGTGGGTGGGGTGGGGCAGGAGTGGAAATACGGGGAGGTGGGCGAGGGTGGGAGACAGTGCAGCCAGGGGGTCTTGTCGAGGGAATATGACAGGTAAGGTGCTAGGGGTGCAAAGACTGATTGTAAGTGCTGGGTGCTGGGGCATGAGCAGCTGGAATGGTGGAAATGTTAAGATGGGCAATCACAGGATACAAGCAGTGAGAGGCACAGCTTGGACTTGAAGAGGCCGAGTGTTGGAGCGGTCACTATGTCGCTGCCAAGAGAGTTGAGCCAGTTGGATGCCCAATAGGCAAATGATCTTTGTCCTTGGGTTGTGTGACATTGTGGGATACGTAGTAGATGGGAATTGCATCTCCTTGTAGTAACGTTCCTATGTCTAGGCTTAAGGAGCGCACAGACACCAGGTGGGGCAAACCCCATTATAATTTTCTTGGCCGTGATGCAGGTTTGGTATTTTATGCATTTGTCCAGTTGAAGCCATCCAGATTGGGAATAAAGGTCACACGTGTGGGTAGGGCGATGTGAGCCAGTGATGAGACGACAGGCCTTATTCAGGGAGGTTGTGATACGTTTGAGAGCAGTGGTAGTTGCAGACCCATATATGATAAGACCATAGTCTATGATGCTGACGATGGAGCTTTGGATGGCCACTGATAGTGCCTCTGGGGTTATGTGTTTCCTGTGCCGGAATAATATGCCTAACCTCGCATTGGCAGACTTTGCAACATTGCTGATATGGACAGCATAGGAGAGGTGGGGATCAAGGGTGATGCCGAGGTACTTGAACAATTGTGTTTGCTCTAGGATGGCTCCTTGTTCGGTTGCAATGGAGAGGTGGAATTTGTTTTTGTTGTGGGGGCTGCAGAAGACCACAGCCTTGTTTTTTTTCTGATTGAGAAGCAGTTTATGATTTAGGAACCAGGATTTGGTGGAGGAGAAGGCCCGCTGAAGATTATTTTGTAATTAGATTAGATCAGGGTCTGAGGTGAGTATCACAGCATCGTCGGCGTAGAGAATTATTTGTTCTGGGCAGTTGTCCGGTAGTGAGTTTAAGAATAGGCTGAAGAGGAGGGGTCCCAGAATGGAGCCCTGGGAGACTCCTGAGCGGACCAGTCTAGGGTCTGAGAGTGTATCAGCGATTCTTACTGTTTGGGACCGTTCTTCAAGGTAGCTCTTAAACCAGCCAATGGAGTTGGTTGACAGCCCAGTGTTCTGAAGCTGGACAAGCAGGAGGCGGTGATTGACGATGTTGAAGACTTTAGTTAAGTCAGTGTTGATTGAGCCTAGTAGTTCGCCGGAGTCAAGTGCATTGTGGATTGTGCCAGTCAATTCAAGTAGGGCTGTGGAGGTGCTGTGACCTTTGTGGAGCCCGTGTTGTTGCTTGCACAGGATGTTGTACGTCTCCAGGTATTCTGTGAGCTGGTCCGAGATGATGCGTTCTAGTGCCTTGGAGAGTGGGGGTAGTAGAGAGATAGGTCTGTAGTTATTGTGGGCAGTTTTGTCACCACTTTTATGGACTGGGGTGACAGTGGCAGATTTCCATCTGTCTGGGAACTGGCTAAGGCTGAGGGAGAGGTTGAAAATTTTGGTCAGAGGACTAAGCACTTCATCAAGTGTGAGAGACAGGATCTTGAGATCGAGGGAGTCATTACTGAATCTTGATTTACCAAGCTCTTTGGTAACATATTTGTGTACTTGGTGAGCCTTGAGTGCTTTGAAGTAGAAGCGGGGGGAGCTGGTGGGGGTAGTGTTCATTGCAGACAGAGGGGCTTCACCATCTTTGAAGTAGTCCTGGGGTAGGACAACGCTGAGGTCGGTAAAGGCTTTATTGAAGGTATCCGCAATGGTTTTTGGGTTGAGGGTTGTGGTTCTGTTGATGTTGAGTATTGATGGGGGGAGGGGTTGGGTGGATTCCAGGTGAGTTCCTTTATATTCTTCCAGAATTCCCTACCATTGCCCCAGAAGTTTGTGAGGGCATGCTTATAGTAGGCACAAACTGTCCAAAATAGGTCGGCACCTCAAACCAAACGTTTTCACGTCTGTACCAGCTTTCTCAAGGCTCGAGAAAGCGTAGTTGTGATGTGAAAATGTTTGGTTCCGTGGGGAGGGGCAAGGTGTATCGAGCTCACATCTTTTATGCTTGCTGACTATTTTGCCTATTTTGAAAATAAAAGGCTTTTATCCTGATACATCGTATGTGGATTTCATATCAAAGAGCAGATGGTTATGAGGTGCCGATCTATTTTGGACAGTTTGTGAGTACCCTTTGGACTTGGTTTTGGCCCCATTTCCGTGGTGTTTGCAGCCGCCTATGTATGCTTGTGTGATTATAGTAGGCACAGTTCATTTGCCAGATGGTTTTGGTGCAGTCATTGTGGGCACGTTTGTAGTTTTGGATGTCATTTTGCCTTCCAGAGTTTCTGGCCAGCTCCCATAGGTGGTCTCTTGTTTTTAGCATCCTGAGGAGGTCATCTGTGAGCCAAGGGTTACTGAGTGATTTGACTTTGCATTTCTTAATAGGAGCATACGTGTCACAGGCCACAGTGAAGATGTTTATGAAGTGGTCAAGGGCAGTGTTTACGTTGGTTGCATTGAAGATACGGGACCAATCTTGATGGAGGAGGTGGAATTTGAGCCTAGGAAGGTGCCCACGGGGTAGAACCCTGCTGGTGATAGTTTTTGGTGGTGGTTTGATGAATTTATTTGACCAGGTGCGGCTAACAGGGGAATGGTCGCTGAGAGAGTCAGGGAGGACATTAGTGTTAGATATCTGTGATGGGTTGCTGGTAAGGATCCAGTCCAAGAGTGTGCTGGTGCCGGTCCTGTAATTTTTCCTGGTTGGTGAGTCAGCCATTTGTGTGAGGTTCACTGCAACAATGGTATCCCTGTGTGCACCAGCATCGGCCGCAGGCCAGTTGATGTTGAAGTCACCTTAGAGGGTGGATTCGGTGTCCGGTGAGAGTGACTTTACAAATTCAAGAACAGCTATTAGACCAGTTCCCTGTTCTTTGGGAGGGATGTAGATGGTGGCAACAATGAGGGTTTTGTTTTGGGCTCTGAGGAGGATTCTCACTGGCAGTATCTGAGCAGTTGTGGGTTGGAGTGAGGTCATGATGTGGTGCCCCTGTATGGAGTCTTTTAGGTAGAGAGTGCAGCCCCCCCACCTCTTTTGGACAAGTGATCCAGCCTAAAGACGTTGTAGCCAGAAAGGCTGATTGCATGGTCCGGTACTGATGGCATGAGCCAGGTTTCGACAACTGCCAGGATGTCAGGGCAGTGTTTGCTGGTGAAGGTCTGTAGGGCATCCATTTTAGGAAGGAGGCTGCAGATGTTGATTGATATGAATGAGAGGGCACCCAAAGGCTTGCTCAGATTAGTGGCTTTAGAGCAGAATGGGCCAGGGTTTGGGTGCACATTGCCTGACAGCATTAGGAGGAGGAGGAGGAGGACTAGCCTCAAGGATCTGCGGCGTATTTCTTTAAGGGAATGCTTTCGCCTGCTAGCATCTCGGAAAATTGCCGAGCATCGACGATGGTGGGTGAGGGTAAGTGTAGACGGGGGGGATTAGAGTTGAGGGCTAGGACCAGTGTGGATGTAGGACAGTTTCATGGAGGTAGGATGGACCCTGGGCAAGGGGCAGTGACCAGTGTGCAGCGTGCCTATGTGGAGGAAGGATGTAGGAATGTGGAAGCTGTGGGGAGGGAGGGGAAAGCAGGCTTTTGGGACGTGCAGTAGGGGAGGAAGACAGGCAAGGAGAAATAGAATAGGGGGTAGAGAGTGGTGGAGGCGCATAATTAAGGTAGGATTCAGGGTATAGTTACAATTATACAATATAACATTGCTTGTGTGGTGACATACTATAAAACCACAGTATATTGCATAACATCACTATGTGTGATACAGGAGCTGGATGCCCACTATAACAAGCAATGTTATATTGTATATTTGTAACTACACAGTGTAGTACATTGTTCTCAATGAATAACTTAAAGGGAAACAGTGGAAAAGGCACAGCTTTACTCAGGCACTACAAAAATGTCTGATTAGTGCTTTCAAACGGTAACATTTTTTGACAAATAACTCTCATTGATTTTTTAGTGAGTTAAACAGTGGCCTTCAACTTTCACTTTCTGTTGCTGGGAGCCACCATTTCATGAGTAGCAGAGAGCTTCCAAGGCTGCTTTATGCTAATATGTCCTGACAACCAATAGCTGAGGTCAAACAGGCATATTAGCATACAGTGAACTCAGGAAGCTCACTGCTGCTCATGAAATGGCTGCTGCCAGCAACAGGAAGTGGAAGTTGTGGGTAGCTGTTCTAAATAATTAAATAAAGTTGTTACTGTCTGAAAGCACTAATTGAGAGTTTCTGCAGTGTCTGAGGAAAGCTTTGTCTTTTCCATTGTTTCCCTTTAAATAACTAAGTCTTTGCTCAGTATGGAAGTTTGTTGCACCTAGTTTCAACCAAGAGGGAGAGATAGACAGACAGACAGACAGATAGGCTGATTGATTCACTCTCTTCATACTTAAAATAGTGGTGTAAGTGGATACGTTGATGAAAAAGATTTTTAGTCAGCGTTTGGGGCACTTTGAGATTTGTCTTTAAATTTATAACTAGTAGTGTGGGGAACCTATAGTAGCTGAAGAACTTAATCTTGGATCTGAGTAGATTAAGAAGTCCCTGTGAATCAAGTGCATGATGGGGGACTTGCCAGCAACTTAGTGCCTTCTAACAAGAGCACTATAAAAGATTCCCTTGCCCAGCATGTCCCGTCATGCTTCTGTACCAGCGCATGAGTGGAATAGTGCAGCAGTGGGACATCTACTGTAGGCATCTGCAGGATTCTGCTGATAGTCTACAATGCATGAATCCTAAAAAATTCTGGACAATTATAAAAAATTTGTCAAATCCTGGAGGGCAAAATGGACAAATAAAATTAAAATTGAGAACAAATGAAGATATAATAGAAGATCCAGGGGAGGTATCAAATATTTTAAATGGTTACTTTGTTGATTTACCCAATTTAGGATTAATAGGAGATACTCCAATAGTAACTGACATTAGGTGTGAAGAACATTATCCAAATCAACATCCTCCTTTAGATTCAAACGGTTAACATTACGGGAAGTTACTAAGGAATTATCTAGAATAAACCCATATAAATCTGCAGGTCTGGACAATTTAGAAGGACGTTTTAAAATAGCTGCCATATATAGCACATACGATTTTAGCTATATTTAATTGGAGCTTACAAGAGGGACATTTTCCTACTTTATGGAAGACAGGGAAGATAGTACCTATTTATAAAACTGGAGATAAGACATCTCCTAACAATTATCGTCCAATTACTATCTTACCTGTATTATCCAAATGTTTAGAAAGGTTGGTAAACCAACAAATGGGAGTTTATTTAGAAAAATATGATTTATTAACAAGATATCAATCAGGTTTTAGGAAGGGTTTTTCAACTACATCGGCTTTGGTCGAATTTAATGATCTGATATGTACATCTTTGAACAAAGGTAAGGATACAGCAGCCATCTATATTGATTTGTCAAAAGCATTTGACTTGGTGAGCCACTCCATTTTGTCTGAGAGGTTGGTCTGTTTGGGTTTCTCTGGAGATCCACTAGTATGGTTTAAGTCATATTTGATGGACCGATTCCAGAGAGTACAGCTAGAGAACCATCTCTCGCAATCTAGGATTATTAAAAGGAGTTCCACAGGGGTCCATTTTGGGACCCTTGTTATTTTTGATATTCAATAATGATTTACCATCAGTGATCCGGCATACAGATATTAGAATGTATGCAGATGATACGGTTTTGGTGGCCTCTGGTAGCGGTTTGGTGGATCTCCAGAGAGACCTACAGGCTGACTTCACTAGGGTTCAGGAGTGGTTCACCCAGTCACAATTGATTATGAATGTAAATAAGACAAAATTAATGTGCTTTGGTACTAAAAAACAGGGTGTCTCAGATGTACAGATCACATCATTGAATCAAACTTTGATAGAACAAGTTTCAAATTATTGTTATTTAGGAGTTAATATTGACTCTTTATTGACCTTTAAGAGTCACATAGAGTCTGTTATTACAAAAACACATAAAAAATTGGAAGCTTTGAAGAGAACATCTAAGTCCTTAAAACTGCAAGATAGAAAACTGATTGCTGAACAGCTCATACTTCCAGTAATAAAATATGGAGAAGTTATCTATAGGGCTGCACCTAAACAATTTTTGATTAAATTGGATAAATTGCAGTATAGGGCGGCAAGATATGTCTTACATTGTAATATTAGGACTCATCACTGTGAATTGTTGACTAAGTTAAACTGGTTACCTCTTGACCTAGAATACAGGTATAGTTGGTCCTTATTTATATATAAATATAGGATAATTCATTTGAATCATAATATATCAAAATATTACAGGTAAAGATTCTGCTCTTAGGAAACATTCAGTTAGGGCTTTGTATCAAAATAGAATAGATCCAGATAAGCGTAAGAATAAATTTGGGGATAGAACCTTGGCACAGCAGCAATGTGTTGGAATACTCTTCCTCCTTCATTGCGATCAGAGAAAATTGAAAAAAAATTTCATAAGGGGTTAAAGATGCATTATGTATATTTTTGTGCATGTGCTTGATTTAATTTTTAATATTGTCTAGATGTGTGTGTTCTGTGATTTTGTGTTTTATAATTTGTATTGATTGTTTGAAATTGGTGTGATTATATGAAACTTGGAAAACTTGCACAGGACTGTCTTGAAAACTGGATTATTTTATCCAAATGACATGTATTTTTCCTGTATAAAAATAAAAATTTTCTACTACTACTACTACTGCAGTAGACTCTGCAAAAGGAGCACCAGGCTGTGGTAAGAGATAGCACACTACTGTGTCAGTTATACTTCATGTAGGTAGATGCAGGTAGTGTGTTAACACCTAGCAGGAAAAAAGTAGTAGGCACCAGTATAAGATAGGTAGGGGTAGGAGGGCTGAAAAAGTAAATCTGGATACTCCCTATATAGGTAGGGTAACAAATAAGGTTCAGTCAAGGGGATACGCAGCTCTAGATATCCAGAGCAAATTAGGCATAGGAAGGTGTGTTTAAAAAAGGTAAAACAAGGGACACCCTATCTATGGTAGGGTACCGAATCAATTTCCAGCAAGCAAAGGGGAGAGGTAGGAATTCAATTGGTGTAGAAAGCAGGCAGCAAGATACAGGGAGGTTTCAAGAGGCACTGAGGAAAAAGACAGAAAAAACATGGGAGTGGTGCAGTGCAATGGTTGTGGAGCTGCTGTCTTTTGGGACACTTTGTGAAGACTGAGATGCAACCCCATTTGTTCTCATCTCTATTGGTTAAGGACAGAGGTTGCTGGACTCCTGGTCAAACTGGCAAGGGTGCAGAGAACCCTGCTGCCACTCCCTCAGAGGATGCCTGGGCACAGGCATAGTAGTTGGACCATGGTGGGCTCTGGGAGGGTGGGATGGATATACACTGCTCAGCCTGTAACAGTGCAGAATTCCATCACCATACTGATGGGATGGGGCAGTCAGGAGGAGGCATCCATAGCAGTGGGAAAGGTGGAAGTGGGGTTTCTCATAGGCAGAGGTCCCAAGTGGGAGGAATAGGCCCACAGCTGAGGAGGAAGCTGCTGCTGATGGGAGACTATTGTTAAGTGACTAGACTTGGAGAGGTGGGAGGATGGGAGAGGGAGGTGAAGTGCCTGAGAGGTGCTTTGGCTTGGAGGGATGGAGAGCAGATCCAGAGGATCACTAGAGCAGCAGGTGATGGGAAGGAGCCAGATATCACTAACCACCTGGGCACAAATTACCTGACAAGGGACAGGTTGGGGGTAGTGCAGGGAGATTTCAGGGAGCTGGGAAGGGGCCTCAGGTAGGTGGCATACACAGTGACTTTTGTCGAGGTATTACCTGTATATGACTTGGGAGAGAAACATAGAAACATAGAATTTGACGGCAGATAAGAACCGCTTGGCTCACCCAGTCTGCCCATTTCCCTACCTAATGGATAAGCTGCAGATCCTAGTTAACCAGCAGCCTACTTCTTCCTACCCCAACCCCCTAGAATTGCCTCATGACTGTCCCATGCATGCTTGAATTCCACCACTGTTTTTGACTCCACAACCTCCTCCGGAAGGCCATTCCATGCATCCACAACCCTCTCTGTGAAAAAATACTTCCTTAAATTACTTCTGAGCCACCCCCCAATCTTCAAATTGTGCTCCCTTGTTCTTGCACACCTCTTTTTTTGAAAGATGCTACCCTCTTGGACTTTGTTGATTCCCTTGAGGTACTTGAAAGTTTCTATCATGTTCCCCTTCCCCCTCCTTTCCTCAAGGCTATACATATTAAGCTCCTTAAGTCTCTCTTCATATGTCTTCCGGTGCAGACCCTGCACCATTTTAGTTGCCCTCCTCTGGACAGCTTCCACCCTGTCTATGTCTTTGCGGAGACTGGGTCTCCAGAACTGGACGCAGTACTCCAGATAGGGTCTGACCAGCTATCTGTACAGAGGGGTAATGACTTCCTGTTTTCTATTGGTGATGCCTCTCCCTATGCATCCCAGTATCCCCCCAGCCCTCCTTGTTGCCCTCTCACATTGCTTGCCCACCTTTAGGTCATCTGATATGACTACCCCCACGTCCTTTTCCATTTTTGTTGTTAGTATCTCATCCTCCATTGTGTACTCTTCCCCTGGGTTTTTGTTTCCCAGGTGCATTACCTTGCACTTCTTAGCATTGAATCTAAGCTGCCATACATTTGACCATTCCTCTAACCTTGCCAAGTCCCTTCTCATCCTTTCCACCCCACCTTGTGATCAACTCTGTTGCAGATCTTTGTGTCATCTGCAAAGAGACATACTTTCCTTCCAGTCCCTCTGCAATGTCGCTATAAAGACATTTAAGAGGACCGGTCCTAATACTGAACCCCTGCGGTACCCACTAGTAACCCCTTCTCTTCAGAGGGACTCCATTTACTGTTACTCTGTGTCCTATTCTCCAGCCAATTCTTTACCCAGGCTGTCATCTTGGGACTCACTCCCAGGCTGGCTAACTGTATATTAATCTTTGTGTGGGACTGTGTCAAATGCCTTGCTAAAGTGTAGGTAGACCATGTCCACAGTCCCTCCCTGATCTACTACTTTGGTCACCCAGTCAAAGAAATCTATCAGATTTGTCTGGCATGACCTTCCGCTATGAATCCATGCTGCCTTGGGTCCTGTGCCCCTCTGGCCTCTAGATACTGACAGTTCTTTCCTTCAGAAGTGATTCCATCATTTTCCTATCACTGAGGTTAAACTAACAGGTCTGTAGTTTCCTGCTTCTGCCTTGCTCCCACTTTTGTGAAGGGGAATCACATCTGCCCTCCTCCAGTCCTCAGGTACCACCCCATCCTCCCATGATTTGCTAAAGAGGGTAGTCAGTGGTGTCACTAGTTCTACCCTTAGTTCTTTTAGAATTCTGGGATGAATCCCATCAGGCCCCATTGCTTTGTCCACCTTCAGTTTTAAGAGTTCTTTCAGAACCCTTTCTTCTGTAAATGGGCTGGTATCAACTTCTGTATCCAGAGTGTTTCTACTGTTTGTTTTAGGTACCTCCCCTCTTCATTTGTAAATACTGAGCAAAAATATTTGTTTAGTATTTCCGCTTTTCACAGTCACCCTCTGCCCACCCTCCCTCCCTCCCTTTATTAAGCCTCACTATCCCTCCTTGGTTTTCCTTCACTCCCTGATGTACCTGTAAAAGGTTTTATCCCCCTTCTTAATTGAGTTGGCTATATTTTCCTTGGGTCTTTGCGGTTCTGACTGCCTTCCCAGCTTCCTTTTGCTTTAACTAATACAGTTCTCTGTCCTGCTCCTTCTGTGATTCCTTGTACTTCCTGAATGCTTTCTTTTTCTCTTGAACCTTCACTGCCACTTCCTTTGAGAGGAAAGGATGCTCCACACCAGGGCTTTTAATGGTTAAATGCATGGTGCATGGAGGAGGGCTTTAGCTACATTGGGGACTGGGAGCCAAAATGTAACGATATAGTTCTGTATAGGAGAGACATCCTGCATCCTCCGAGGAAGGAGATCACAGTCCTTAGTGAGAGGTTTGAATAGTACTTGGATGAGCATTTAAACTAACCTTGGGGAGGCTGTAAACTAAGGGTGGCAACAGTCCCCCTGCCCCCCCACCTGATGATGAAGCAGCCGGGAGGGAGGGAGGGCCTGAGGGGAGTAAACCTCCCTGGGGCAGGGGCACAAGAAGATGGGTGGGGATAAGGCAGATGATAGGGGGGATTTAAATAAAGGAAACAAGAAGGAAGGAGTAAAGGAGAGAGGTAACAGATAAAATAGAAGGGAAGAGGTGGGTCAGTGAGAGTGACAGAGAACAGCACAGGCAAGAGGAAGAACAGGGAAGCAAGCAGGGAGTAAGATATGGAGAGCCATGTGTGCCGGTGCAAGGAGGCTGGGAAATAAAATTGTGGGAGACCATCATGGCGAAGGCTAGCAAGGATTCGGTGGTCATAATGGAGTTGTGGTGCACTAACAGCTACTACTGGAAAAATGGCCATACCTGTCTATTTTTTGTTCAGGAGAGACCAGGAAGGAAGGAAGGGAGGAGGGATTGTTCTGCATGTAAGGGAGGGAATCAAGGCCCAGAAGTGCGGGGGCACCCAGAGGGAAAGGAAGGGTTGGAGTTGCTGTGGGTCATCTTGGAGACAGATGATGGTGCCGCTGTCAATACAGGGGTGGTATACAGACCTCCATCACAGGGAGAGAAGTTGGATAAGGCACTTGGGGAAGCCATTATCAGGATGGCAAGTAAGGGGCAGGTGTGCTAACTGTTGACGTCAGTCTGCCGGATATGGATTGGAGTCTTTCAACTGCAGCTTCAGCAAGGAGCAGGACTGTCCCTGACTCCCTACAATGGACTTTTCTCAAGCAGCTAGTCAATAATCCCACTAGGTATGGGGCACTGCTTCATTTGGTGCATGTAAACAGAGACAGCGTTACAGATGTCACAGTAGGCAGTTCTCAGGGTACCACTGATTCTCAGGGTACCACTGATCACAGAGTGGTTTAACATTAAGTTGGGAACAGAGGCAAACCACATGAGGGTGAAGGTCCTGGAGTTTTGGAGGGTGGGTTTTAAAGAAATGGGAGACTGCCTTAGAAACTGCCTCATAGGTGGGGATTACCAGGGAGGGGCAGAGGTACAGTGGGGAGAAATAATGGAGGGAATAATTAAAGCAGCCACCTTCTACATGAAGGAAGTGAGTAAAAACAGAAGGAAAGAGAGAATGTTATGGTTCTCGAGGGGAGTGGCCAAGGTGGTAAAGGAAAAAAAAAGAGTGGCATTCATGAGGTATAAGGAAACGCAGAGGTGAGAAGATAGGGAGGTGTACCAAGTAAAACAGAGGGAAACAGGAAAGGCAGTGAGAGGCGCAGAGGCAGAGACATAGGAAAGGATAGCCAAAGGGGTAGCTAAAGAGGATAAGACTTTCTTCAGGTATGCAATTAATAATAAGAAGGGAAGAGGAGAAGTAGAGTGGATATGGAGACGATGCAAAAGAGGACCAAGAGAAAGAAGACATCCTGAACAGGTACTTCTACTCAGTCATCACAGTGGGAGGGGGGGGATGAACCACCAGAGTGCAGCAGGAACAAAGGCGGGGAGGTGGACATAAGTCCATTTTCAGAGGAAAGAGTCCTGAAGGGACTTGCAGGTGTGAAAGTAGACAAGGTTATGGGACCAGGCGGGATACAACCGAGGATACTAAAGGAACTCGGGGAAGGGCTAGATGCCCCACTGACAGCCATATTCAACAGCTCTTTGAAAATATGGTTCCAGAGAATTGGAGGAGAGAGAGTAGACATGGTCCCTCTACATTAGAGTGCAAGCAGAGATGAGGCTAGCAACTACAGGCTGGCTAGTCTAACCTCAGTGGTGGAGAAATTAATGGAAATCCTGTTAAAGGAAAGATTGGTAGAGTATCTTGAATCCTATGGCTGCAAGACCAAAGGCAGCATGGATTCAAGTGTGGGGGGGGGGGTGTCCTGCCAGACAAATCTGATTGATTTTCTTGACTGCGTGACCAGGGAAATAGTTTAGGGGAGGGCAGTGGTTATGGCCTATCCAGCCTTTAGCAGGGCCTTCAGTACTATGCCACCCATGAGACTGATAAAGAAACTGAGCAACCTAGGTGTGGGATCCAAAGTGACAATCTAGGTTAGAAATTGGTTAGTGGATAGGAACTGGTTAATGATAGGAAACAGAAGGTGGTGGTTAATGGCAATACCTCTGATGATGGGAGAGTGACCAGTGAGATGTCACAGGTCTCAGACTGGGGAGATAGGGGGAATCAGTCAATTCTTGTCCTCCTAGATCTCTCATCAGCATTTGATAACGTGGACCATGGGCTTCTGTTGGATTGGCTTAGGGAGTATACTGAGCTCACCAGCAAGGTCATCAGCTGGTTTGAGTCCAATCTAAGAGATAGAACCCAGTGGGTAGTGTTAGGGAGATTCTCCTTGTGCCCGGTGGTTCTGTCCTGTGGCATACCCCAAGGCTCCATACTGTTGCCCATGTTGTTTGCAGTCTGTATGCTGCCCCTGGGTGAGGTCATTAGGAAATATGGACTTGGGTTTCAGTGATATACAGATGATACCCAGCTCTGTATGTCCTTTGTACCTAGAATGATAGGAGCATTGGAAGTGTTTAACAGATGCCTAACTGAGATCCTGGACTGGATGTCATCAAGCTGGCTGAGGCTTAACCCAGAGAAACTGAAGTTCTAGTGATTGAGCCGGTCATGGGGGGGGGGGGTTGACAGCTGCTGTAGGAGAGACTGGACTTCGGCTTGGTCTCTCTAGGCTTGTAGCTGCCAGTAAGGTGAAAAATCTGGGTGTCACTCTGGATGAAGGGCTGACTATGAAGGCTCAAGTGTTGGCAGTAGTCTGGAGTGGCTTTTTGCATCTTCAGAATATCAGCCAGAATGGGTCCCTTGTCTTACCTGTGTCTTGGCCACACTGGTTCATGTATTTGTGACCTCGGGACTTGACTCCTGTAATGCTGTCTACCTCATGGTCAGTGGAGGTGCACTATGATGCCTGCAGCTACGGCAGAATGCAGTACCCCGGTTACTAACAGGCCTTCCAAGATTATGCCACATTTCACCGGCACTGCAGGATCTGCACTGGCTGCTGGTCACATGGCGTATCTCTTTTAAAGTGGGTCTTTTGATCTATAGTGCCCTACATGGACTGGGCCCAGGCTACCTGGCTGAACTCCTGTGTCCTTATATGCCCTCTCGTCCACTCTGCTGAAGGAAGTCTTCTGGTAGAACTGAGGTTTGAGGTTGAAGACATCAGGGGACCGGGCATTTGAAGTGGTGGGCTCTGTCCCCTGGAACTCCCTTCCTCGTTGCTTCCAGGGGGGCCCCATCATTGGAGGCCTTTAAGAGGGACCTGAGAACTTACTTATTTCAGCCGGCATTCAGGGGTAGTCACTTAACATCTGATTCACTTTTAGTTATTTTAGTTAGTTATTTATTGGTTAGTTTTATATGTTGTGTTTAATAGGCTGCAGTTTTATTCTGTTTAAATTAGGACCCACTTTATGTAATGGCACCCTGTGCCTCTGGGGAAGTGTGCCACAAACAAATAAATATTACTACTACTACTCAGTACTGAACCAGTCTTCTTCAATGTCTTCATAAATGATGTTGCAGAAGAACTAGAAGGGAAGGTATTCCATTTTGCAGATGACACCAAAATCTGTAATAGGGTAGGGTAATAGGAAGCAGAGGGAATGTGTAAGGACCTTGGTAAACCTGAGGAGTGGTCAAGAGCGTGTCAGTTGGGATTCAGTTCTAAAAAGTGCAGAATCATGCACCTAGTACATAGGAACCCAGGCGCTAAGTACAGCGTGTGGAGAGGTATTAACAGTCACTAAGCAGGAATGGGACCTTGGGTATATCATATCTGATGACCTCAAGGTTTCAGGGCAGTGTGACAAAGCAGTTGGTAGGACCAGTGGGATGTTGAGATGCATAGGGATGGGTATCTCCAGCAGGAGAAGGAGGTAGGTGGTGTTGCCATTATATCACTTGGTGGTGAGGCCCCACCTGGAGTATTGTATTCAGTTCTGGAGGCCACACTTTAGAAAGGATATATGTTGGCAAGCTGCAGGCCAGGAAGCAAAGGAAAATCAGGAGCTGTTATAAAATTTGCAAGTAGCATTTTATTATTTTCAATAACAATAAAATAAAAAAAAATGTTTATGATAGCCATTTACAAAGGCAGTGCAAACAAAGTCCTTCATCTGAAGAGATCTCTAATTGTAAATTTCAGTCTCTCTCTCTCTCTGCCCCAAAAAGATTGGTTTCTTTATATATAATGCCTTTTGCTGCCAATTAACTTCTGCATCCTGAGCTCGTTAAGAGGCATACTGTTTCTTACAAAATGTACAGAATTCTTGTCAGTTTCTTTCCTTGCAGGTGCAACAAAATAGAACATGGTGTTCCAGAACTAATCTCCTGTTGACAGCTCTGCAAATGTTTGTGGAGTTGAAACTACATCTTAAAGTTAACCCCCTGAGTTCCAAATATCTTTTTGTAATCATTTCAACAATATAACATTTTCAAATCAAAGGATCCCACTTTCACACAAAGATCCACATTTATTTTTATGACCACAGATAAGCAAGGGGAAAAATATAGAAACAGCAAGAAACAGCAAGTGAAGGCAGGAAGATAGCAGGACAGGAAGAATTGCAAGACCATCAGAGTGATCATTTCCTAGGTCTCACAAGAAAATGTGATTGTACAGTCAGACAGAAAAGGAGAGGACAGAACAGATCATTGCTTTAAACTCTTTTTGCATAACAAATGGAATCCCAGTTACACAAAGAATCCCAGTTTCACACAAAGATCCACCTTTATTTTTATGACAACAGATAAGCAAGAGGGAAGAAAACAGCTGGCCCGGTGGTGCTGAGGGTTGAGGCGCTGGATGCCACACCTGGTGCCATGCCAGTGACCTGAGTTCAGAAGCGAGCTTGGGCCACTGGGGTCAGCAGGAAGGAGAGGATCAAGCATCCATTGACAGCTCTCCTCCTGGGTGGTGGGTGGGCATGTCATCCCACTCCCAGGCTACCCAAGGTGGAGGATGGGAGCAGCACCAGGCCACAGGAAACTAGTAGCGTAGCATCATGACATGCACATGTATTCATGGCTGCGAGGGGTAGAGACAAAGAAAAGTGAGAAAATGGCTGCCAACTCCATGATGTCCCCACCCATGTGGAGTGACACCCCGGATTGCCCATACTGCCGCAATCAAGAGCTCGCCGGAAGGGGGTGCAACTGGCCGCTGCTGGATATCGCCAGCAGGCCCGAGGATTAATACAATATGTATAAAAAAAAAGGGAAGAAAAAGATGGAAACAGCAAGAAACAGCATGCGAAGACGAGATAGGAGAAGGGGAGAATTGCAGACCATCGAGTGATCATTTCTAGTCTCACAAGAAAATTTTGATTGTGTAATCAGACAGAAAAGGAAAGGTTAGAACAGATTCTTGCTGTAGTGGGAAATCCCATCGTTTCAAAGTGTAGTAGTATTGCAGCCTGACATGCTTTTAACACAGTAGTTTATTATTTGAAAGTTCTATAATTGCGTTATCTGAACATCATGTCGAAAGTATTGAGCGATAAAGACGCACCAGTGATCGCCATGAAGTGTTATGCTACCGAGGGCCAACAACATCCGCCATTTCTGTTGGCAGCCCTCATTAGCATAACCTTCATGACGGAAGTCACCCGGTGTGCGAGATGTCTGCCCGGGCTCTGGCGCCATTATGGAGCAAATGGATCTTTCAATTAAAATTCTGGGGCAATTAGAACAGAAAAATTACTTACATTAAAAGCCCTATTCATGTTTCTGCAGCCGCTGCTGCATTTAGGGACTCGATAGGAGTTTCCCTTTAAAGACTTTCTATCAAATGGGACAGGGTATTATTCGACCCTGTCACAATATAGATAAGGTAGAGGCACTCCAGAGGAGGGCAACTAAAATGGTACAAGAAAGGCACCAAAAGCTCTGTGAGAAAAGACTGAAGGATCTCAACATGGATATCCCATTAAAGAGTGAGTCACTATGTGCAAGTAAAAAATAACGAGTGCTGTGTGAGTGATGTGGTAATTATAGCGAATGGTTAAGTTAGTAGAGATTCACCTATGTAGATGGAAAGTTGAGAAACCATGTAGGCACTTATCTGTGGCTAAGGATCTGTGCTGGCAGCATAGCGTACAAGATAGAGTCACTGCTTATGTGCTCCCTTCCTACGGCCGGCAGACCTGGGTTTGAAACTTACACAGTTCTTGGCAGACATGGGTTTGAGACTTATACAGTCAAGTGTTTGTTTTTTTTTATTTGCGGCTGATTTTGGCCCCCCCACCTCGGAGTAGTAGTGTGTAATTTGCAACCCTCTCACTTTTTCCCTGTCCCCAAGTTATGCCCACTACCCAGAATAGTAATATTTTATTTTCCCCCTCAAATTTCTCCCCATCCCTGAGTTGCATCCCCCTTGGTGTTGATTATAAATTGTTAGGGGGGTGTGAGGGGTAAAGCCCCTCGCAGACAGTCACTAACAGTCTTTTTTCACTTTTTTTTTTTGCTCCACGCTGTAGTGCAGGTTGTAGTCTTGGCTTTTGCTGTTTTTCGTTCACTGCTTTTGTCTGTGCAGTTTTGCTGGCACTGTTTTCACATGGAACCCTCAACATGTACACCTTGGAAGAAAGAAAAGTGAGAGGGAACAAGATAGAGACCTGACCTACAAGTACCTCATGGGGTAAACAGTGTACAGGAGAGGAGTTTCTTTCCATTGAGAAAGAGCACCTGGGCCATAGGGCATGCAATGAAGCTGGAGGGGTATAAGTTTACGATGGATATAAGGAAGTTTTACTTCACTGAGAGAGTTGGAAGAGAGAGGAACAGACTGCCAACTGTAGTGGTGGAGGGGAAAATGGGGGCTCCAACCATCATGGGATAGACATGGGGTACATTAGTAAATAGACAAGGAGGGGGAGGGTCGCTGAAGGGCAGTTTTGGTCTATGGAGACAAGCTAGGCAGGGGCCATCTGGGCAGACTGGGTGGGTCAAGCAGTTCTTTTTGGCTGACAAATTCTATGTTTCTATTTGCTAACATTTTATATATCTGTATCTATATGTCCATGCCCTATGCTATCACCAGTTTTATTTATCAATTACTATGTGTATAGATGGTCTCTGCTTCTCTGATGCTCACTGCCTCAAGGTACCCCAAGACAAAGAAGGACATGGGGCAGCACTTATTTACTTACAGTATGCTGAGACTTGATACTGTGCATTATATGGAAAAAACACTTTGAACTGATATGTCAGTCCAAATTCAAATGTAAAATAAAAAGAACTGAACTAGTGTTTAGATGTTCTCTGACAGTGTAGGTAGATGTAAAAGTTACAAACACATGAATTTAGGAAAGAAGGAGCCCATTAACCCATTGAATTCCTTCAACCACCAGCTCAGTGGTAACGAATAACCTGTCATCACATTTTCTTCTATCTACCCATCGAGTCCGAGTTATAGTATAGACTATATGAGCAGGTTCACTGTGTAGACTGGTCTTATATTGCTGAAGCACAAGTGTCGCACATTATTACTGGCTGGTATTTCAGCACTGCCTTAGAGTAGATGCTGTGCATATGAGCCACCAGTTGAAGTTGTTTCCTAGTTAGGTTGCTGAATGTGGGGATGTTGTGCAGCACAGAAAGATACAGAAGGAAACCAGGAGCTTGCACAATATTTAATTACAGTTCAAAATGTTATTTTCCATATTACATTTAGGAGTGTGCCATTCTATTTAGAAGTTGTAAGGGAAAAGACAGATACATCCATAAGTAATGGCTCTCCCACAGTTTCCTGTTTTGGGTTTCCACTTGTCACTTCAGTTAAGTGCCTTGTGAAGTGTTAGTAAACAGATAAGTTGATGGAATGTAGCTCTTGATTCTGGGCTTGTGTGATGCAGCATTCAGTGACAGTCTGAAGGAGGCTGTGGTTAAAAATAACACTGGACACATCTGCAGTTGTATTTCCCACATCGTATTAGTGGCAGAACTGGAAAACTAGATAAGTGTGTATGTGCGCGCGCACCACAGCATGTAAATAAAACAGAGCATTAGCCTCATATTTGGAGGCATTACTTGTCTGAAAAACAGGTTTACTGATTGTGAGAAGGTAAAATAGAATGGCAGATATGTTTTTCATTTGATGTATTGATAAAAAAATCATTATTGTATAAAAAAGAAAATAAAAAACAACGCACGTTCAGTGGTTCATATGGATTTCAGTCTTTGATTAAATGAAGGAGAGTTTCTAAATTTGAAGCAGTTTCATGAAAAAAAAAAGTGGCATATGCATCTGGTGGCAGTGTGATTCCGGTAGCCTAAATATTTCCATACATTTAATAATAAGTTATTTCATAATATAATATAGAAAAACATTACAGTACTATCGTACTGGCCTGTGTGTTTGTGTTACCTCATAAGAGGCATCCTTAAATTAATTTCATAAAAGCAAGGTAATCCTAGGTATATTGAGCTGTTGCAATACCATGATCAAAACTTACACCACCACCACCATGTAGCACTCCTCCCTCCTGCATGAAGCATTTAGTGCAGGCTTCAGGTGTCCCACCCAAAAGTCAAGTACTTCATATTGTACTATCAGACTGAACCCTGTCCTTGGTATAAACATGAGCATAGGTTAAACATTTATCAGCTATAATTACACACTCTTTAATGCTTACCTTCAACAATTTGTTACGGTCATGTTTTTCAGTATTTTTACAATTACTTAGTATTTTATGTATTTAAGGAAGCTTCCTATGTGGTAACACAAACACACAGATCAGCATTATAATTAATTATTAATAATATAATATTATATATTAATATATTATATAATATTATATAACTATACTATTATATATTATTATGATATATATTATATTGTATTATATATTATAATGTATAATATATATTATAATTATTAATTATATATTATTTATAATATAATTAATCAGTATTATACTACTTTATTTGAAGGTACATGCCATGCATCTTTATCTGTGATGACACATTTATAATATGAATAAAATATAATTGAAAGAAAAATTTGTTGCAGTCCTGTTATGTAGCAGTAGCTTGACACACAATGATATTCTTGGTGTTTTATTATTCACAATGATTTAATTATGAATCCTAAAATGTATTACTAACCTGACTTTATTTATTTGTGTCTTACGTTTGGATCATGAAGGACTTAGGAGATGCATCTTCTTGTAAAAGAGCATTCAGCATAGTACCTGTTGACATAGTTTACATGCACAGAAGTGGGCAGTGGATCTTTTTCCCCCTCAATTCAGACAGGTTAGAACATTGACATCTGAGAGCTAAACACTTGCTTATTTAGGTTAAGGAGCTCCACTGTGTTAGGGAAGTGGTCTGGGCCAGTGGTTGGAGCACAGTCTTGTGAATAATGGGTTTAAATCCAACAACCGCCATTTTCTCACTGTGTGACCCTGAACAATTCATTTACCCTCCCTGTGCTTAATCCAATTTCTCTTTAAATCTCTTTCTTAGATTTTTGAATTTCCCTTCACAGTAAAAAGAGCAGTACCATTATTTTACCTTCCTCTCCTTTATTGTAAAGCACTTTAGGATACATAATGTATGAAAAGGAGGTGGTATTGCCCCTGTATAGGTTGCTGGTGAGGCCTTGCCTCAAGTACTATGTCCAGTTCTGGAAACCCCATCTCAGGAAGGATATTGAACAGGCAGAGGCAGTGCATATAAGGGCTACCAAAATGGTCCAGGGCATGCAACAGAAAAACTGTGAGGAAAGGTTCAGAGAATTAAATATGTACTCACTGGAGTTAAGAAGGGGCGGGCATGATAGAGGCATTTAAATATGTGAAGGGGATAAATAATTTAAAGTACATGAAGGCAGCCTTCTACAGAAAATGAAATGCACAAGGGCAAGGGGACATGACTTGAGGCTGGGGGGGGGACTCAGAGGTATTGTGAGAAAGTACTTCTTCACAGAAAGAGTGTTAGAACCCTGGAACAAGCTACCAGTGAGAGTTGTGGGTATAAGCACCATAGCGGCATTCAAACATGCATGGGATAGGCACAGGAGACTTATGGGCACAGGGAAGGGGGGAAGTAAGGATGTATGTCTGACAGGTCGGTATTAAGGAGGTAGGAACTAAACTTGAACCAGGGCAGACTAGAGGGACCATGGGGTCTTTTTCTGCCAGCAACTACTATGTAGCTATGTAAAGGGGAGGCAAGGCAATTTTATTTATAAAGCGCCTTTCCCAAGGGCTCAGTGTGCTGTACAAGGTTTAACATATAAAATGATCACACCATACACATTAAAACATATTAAATAAAACCATAAGTATGGTATATTTAGTAAAAGACTTGCTAGCTGGGGAAGGCTTGCTCAAATAAGTAACTTTTTAGTAGTCTTTTAAAGGCATCCATTGTGCCCATAGACTGGATACTTTCCAGGAGGGAGTTTCACAGCTTTGGGTCTGCAACCCTGCAAGCTCTGTCCCCTGGTTGCTTCACCTGGGTAGAGGAGACAAGTAGCCTGGCATAAGTAGAATGGAGGGGTTAGGTTGGGAGGTAGGAAACCAGAAGATCTTTCAAGTGGTCAGGTCCCAAACCATGCAGGGCCTTGTACTGTAACAAGCATACCTTGAAGATTGTGTGCCAGTGCAAAGGCAACCAGTGCAGTGCATGCAGCACCAGTGTGATGTGGTCCATCCAAGAAGTTGTCATCACCAGCCAAGCTGCAGCACTCTGGACCAGTTCCAGGCATCACATTGAACTTCTAGATAACCCTAAGTACAGAGAGTTACAGTAGTCCAACCCAGAGGTAATGAAAGCATGGACGATCATTGCCAGGTTGGTAGGAGCCAGAGGCAGTTTGATCCTGGTAATATTTCAAAGATGATAAAAGCTGGATCGGACCACCACTGACATCTGCTGGTCTAGTGTCAGTAAAAGGCACTATATGAAACCAAATTCCTTTTCATTGTGCTCCTTTGGTTAAGAAACTTCAAAAAAGTGATGTTCTCTAGCCATAATCATTATTATTACATTTTGTGCTTTTTTACAGCTGCTTAGCCGGAGCTATGCTAGCATATTGCTATGAGGTGATAGAAAAAGGGGACTCTGAGAAAGAGAAAGAGAAAGAAGGAGGCAGGGAAAGCAATTAGGAGTGCAAAGGTGCAAATGGAGGAGAAAAACAGCCTAGGCAATAAAGAAAGAGGACAAGACATTTCTCAACCGTGTAAGTGAAAAGAGAAAGACAAGGGGAGGGATAGTAACGTTTAGGAGGGAAGGTGGGGTGGAAACCAAGAAAAAGTAGCCATCTTGAACAAATACTTTTGTTCAGTGTTCACAGAGGAAGGGGAAGGTGAGGGACCACAGATAAGTGCCAGGAGCATAGAAGGAAGGGAGGTGTACACAAGTCCATGTACAGAGAAGAGTCCTGAAGGGACCTCTCATATCTGAAAATGGACAAGGCAATGGGGCCAGATGGGGTGCATCCAAAGATATTGAGAGAGCTCAGAGAGGTGCTGGCTGCACCTGTGATAGCCCTGTTCAACCACTCAGTGGAGACAGGAGTGGTTCTGGAGGACTGGAGGAGGGCAGATGTAGTTCACTTCAACAAAGTGGTAGCAGGGAGGAGGCTGACAATTACAGGACAGTCAGCCTGACTTCAGTGGTGGAGGAGTTAATGGAATTACTACTGAAGGAAAGGATTGTGGACTATCTTGAATCCAGTGGCTTACAAGATCCGAGGCAGCATGGATTCATTGGTGGGACTGGAGGTCATGTCAAACTAATTTGATAGATTTCTTTGACTGGGTGACCAGGGAATTAGATCAGAGTGGAGCAGTGGATGTGGCCTACCTAGATTTCAGTAAGGCCTTCGACACTGTTCCCAATAGGAGACTTGGAAACAAGCTGAACAGCCTAGGAATTGGTCCAAAGGTGGTAAACTGAGTAAGGAATTGGTTAGGCACAGGAGACAGAGGGTGGTGTTAAATGGAGTTCACTCCAAGGAAGAGAGGGTGACCAGCGGGGTCCCACAGTGATCAGTACTGGTACCGGTCCTCTTTAATGTCTTTATTAGTGACATTGCAGAGGGGCTAGAAGGGAAGGTATGCCTTTTTTGCTCATGACACTAAAATCTGCAATAGGGTAGAAACTCTGGGAGGGATGAATAGAGATCTAAGAAAGCTAGAGGAGTGGTCATGGGTGTGGCAGCTAAGTTTCAGTGTGAAGAAGTGCAAAATCATGCACTTGGGGCACAGAAACCATGGGACAGAATACAAAAAGGGATATGTAGCATTAACAACAACCAAACAGAAAAGACACCTGGGGTAATCATATCTGATTACCTAAAGCAGAGGGGAGAGCTATCAGTTAATCAGTTTTATTTGTATACTGGAAGGTATGTAAGCAAAAATGCCCGTTTTCACAAACGTCCAGTGTAGGAATACAACAGATGAACAAATACATAGGCCAATGGAATACATAGGACATACAATGAACTGCCTACGACATATCACAAAGTCAATACATTATATATAGAGGTATATAGAAGTACATTATATATACAAGTGTATAGAAGTACAAGGAACAAACAGGTGCAAAATATAACTAGCATATTATGTGGGTAAAATTGTACAAGAGTCAACCAGAAGGCTGACCAATAAACTGATATGTTTTCAAGTATTGTATAAGGGAAGAAGTTTTAGAGTGCTCGGTGGGGAGAAGAATAATGCAGGTGATGCAGGGGAGAGAGAGCTGCTGAGATTTACCGAGATGGCAAGGGAGGAGGCCTATCAGGACAGCAACAGGTGAATGATAGGAGAATGTGCTCCTTTAGGGAGAAGATGAAAGAGTATATGGATCTGCGAGCCTGGATTTTGGGGAGTAGTTTGTTGCAAAGCTTTGTTCCCTTGAAGGTAATGGAGTTCTGGGCATGCTTAGTCCTGTAGAAGGGGGTGTCAAAAACCAGACATGAGGCACCTCTAGTCAAACACCCAGGCACCGTGAGTGGGAATAGGGAGATAATACTTCAGGGGGGAGAATAATGAGGTATACCTTATGTAGGAAGGAGAGCATCTTTAGATGGAAAGATCCCTTCTAAAGTGGGACACTCAAGGGAGGAATAAAGTGAGCAGTAGTGTGTTTTCCAGGGGAGACTGGTGACAAAACATGCTGTGCTGTTGTATGTGTCTCTAAGTTTGGAGAAAAGGAGGGATGAGGTAGGGGGAGAGAAGACAATAGATCCGTAGTTGCTAAGGGGCAGGAGTAGAGAGCTAGCGAGGTGAAGTCTTAATGCAGGGATGAGGAACTTTCTAATCCTGTGGAGCAGACCAAGTCTGACATACACCTTCTGTATGAGGAAACCTATGTGGGGATTGCATGAGAGGTGGGGGTCAAGGTGGAGACCTAGGTATTTGAATTCTGACGCCTGTTCAGTGAGGTTGCTGGAATTGTTGAGGAGTTTAAAACCAGGGACTGGGGCTTTCCTCGGTCCTGAGAAGATCATCAGCTTGGTCTTTTTGGAGTTGAGGACAAGGTCATTACTGGAGAACCAGGAGTGAAGCTTCATGAAATCAGACTGCAGATTGTGGAACTTCATGGCAGGGTTTTTGTCACTGTAGAAAAGGGCTGCATCATCGACGTAAATGACAATTTGAGTGGAATGGCATATCGAGGGAAGGTTATTTATGAAGAGTTAGAAAAGAAGGGGGCCCATGATCTATCCCTAGGGGACATCATATTTAATTGGACATTCTCAGTAGAAGTGGCCTTTGATTGCAATCTTGTGGGATCTCCCAAAGAGGTAGCTACCGACCCATTTTATGGCATCATCAGAAAGATGTAGGTCTTTTAGGGTATTAAGGAAGAGGGCGTGGTCCACAAGGTCAAAGGCCTTGATAAGGTCGACAGAAACTGAGTCAGTGTACTGGCCTTTATCATCAGCTTTAAGGATTTCGCTGGTGAATGGGACCAGGGCTGTTTCGGTGCTGTGCCCAGATCTGAAACCATGCTGTGCACTAGACAGTAGGTTGTTGGATTCCAAGTAGTCGGTGAGTTGAGTGTTCACAACCTTCTCTATAATTTCTGAGAGAGGGGCAAGGAGGGAAATAGGACGGTAGTTGCACACTTCGTTTCTAGACCCGGACTTGAATAAGGATCTGATAGTGGCAGTTTTCCAGATGGTGGGGAAAAAGCCAGAACAGAGGGAGTGGTTCAGTAGGTTGGTGATGTGGACTGCCAAGGCATTGATGGAGAGTTTAAGAATTTTATAGTCTATACCGTCGCCACCTTTACTGGATTTGGGGTTATTCTCGTGGATGAGCTTTTTGGTGTCAGCAGGTTTTAGGGATTTGGCGTAGGAGTCGGGAAAGTCCTGCCTTCAGGGTTTGGGTGGGGGTGATGGGGGTGGGCATAGGGGAGGAGGGGTAGGTTTGTATTTTCCGAGGTCACCGAAAAAGTTGTTGAAAATGTTAGCAACTTTAGTCGGGTCTTTAGTCTGTTTGGTGCCATGGTGCAATGTGATGGGATCTGAATTTTTGATCTTGCCTAGTAGTGAGTTAAGGGTCCCCCAAAACTGACGGGGGTTAGAGGATTCACTGAGTTGTTTGTCATGCAGGAAGTTGATTTTTGCTTTTCTTACGGCTGATTTGCACTTGTTTCGGAGCGACCTATGGAGGGAGAGCTCGGCTGGGTCCCTGTGCTTTTGGTAGCGGGTTCAAGCTTTGTCCTTGGATCTCATGAGTTTGATGTTATTAGGTGAGATCCATTCATTAATTTGACCCCTGGTCCTGATTTTTCTCAAGAGAGTGTGCCTGTCACAGACACTGCCAAGGATCCTGTAGAATTTTTCTAGGACAGAGTCACAGTCACCTGGCCCCTCTGTGAAGGACCAGTCCACTAGATTGAGATTATGGGTTATCCGCTAGATTTTCTGATTGGTTAGTCTCCTGGAGAAAAAAAAAATTTTTTTTGGGGGGGGGTATGGGTAGACGGGCCTACCATAAGCAGAAAATGGCACAGTGATAGCTGATACAGTTAGGCAAAACACCGAAGTTGATGATGTGGGAGGGGTGCAAGGCAACAATCCAGTCAATAAGTGTGTGAGTCCCAGTTTTATAGTTGGCTGTAGTAGGTGAGGAGATGAGCTGGTGGAGACCTAGAATCGCGATACAGGATTTACATAGAAACATAGAAACATAGACTTTGACGGCAGATAAGGACCGCTAGGCCCATCTAGTCTGCCCATTTCCGTACCTACAGGATAGGCCGCAGATCCTAGTTAACCAACAGCCTATTTCTTCCTACCCCCCACAAGAATCGCCTTATGTCTGTCCCATGCATTCTTGAATTCTCCCACAGTTTTAGACCCCACAACCTCCTCAGGAAGGATGTTCCATGCATCCACTACCCTCTCTATGAAATAATACTTCCTCACATTGCCCTAGAACGCCTCCTTCTATCTTTAAATTGTGTCCTCTTGTTCTTGCAAGTCTCTTTTCTGAAAGATGCTACCCTCTTGGACTTTGTTGATTCCACTGAGGTACTTAAAATTTCTATCATGTCCCCTCTCCTTCTTTCCTCAAGTGTATACATATTAAGCTGCTTTAGTCTCTCCTCTTGACTTCTCTTGCAGACCCTGCACCATTTAGTTGCCCTCCTCTGGACTGCCTCTATCCTGTCTATGTCCTTGCGGGAGATGGGGTCTCCAGAACTGGACACAGTACTCCAGATGGGGTCTCACCAACTGTCTGTACAGAGGGATAACAACTTCCTGTTTTCTGCTGATGATGCCTCTCCTATACATCCCAGTATACCCCCAGCCCTCCCTACTGCCTTCTCACATTTGCTTGCTAACCTTAAGGTCATCTGATATGATTACCCCCAGGTCCCTTTCCTTTTTTGTTGTTGTTACTACCTCCCCACCCATTGTGTATTCTTCTCCTGGGTTCTTGTTTCCCAGGTGCATTATTTTGTACTTCTTTGCATTGAATCCTAGCTGCCATACTTCTGACCATTCCTCCAACCTTGCCAAGTCCCTTTTCATCCTTTCCATGCCTCCTTGTGTATCAACCCTGTGATTTGGCAGTGTTGGCATGGCTGAAGTCCCAATTTATGTTAAAATCACCAAAGAGAATCCACTCTCTATTCAGTGGGAGGGAGTGTTTAAGGGCTAGTAAAGACTCAAGTTTAGAGTGCAGGGTTCCTGGAGAACATAGGTGGTGGTGAGGGTGATGGTTTTATTGCGGCTGAGAAGGAGGTGGATTGAGAGGGTTTCAAGATACATGTTGGGGGGGTCAAGATGTAAGAGGAGAAGGAGAAGGATTAACATGTTTATTTATTTATTTATTGATTGATTACAAAAGGTTTCACGTCAAATTGGAGAAACAATACAAACATAATAAAATTTGAAATAAGCAGTTCAAGCAGATTGAATACATACATTTGAGGGGAGGTATGTACAGGACAGAAATTTGAATAAGCAATGCAGAGCATGAGATTCAACACAGTCACAAGCAGTGGAGTAAAGACAATTGAGGAAGGGATGGAAACAGGGCCGGGAAGGTTTCACAGGGAAAGTTGAGAGATAGAGGGGAAAAACAGAAACTGAGGAGCAGCCCAGGGCCTAGACAGGTTTCGAGAAGTGCTAAAGCCAGGAAGGGAAGGGGGGGGGAGAGGGGAGAGAAGGGGAGAGGGGAAGGGTGTGAGGGAGAGGAAGAGGTAAGTGATAGTGGAGATAGCAGATTAGGAGAGACAGTCACAGGAGCTGGCGGCAGAGAGGTCGAGGCGGAGGTAGGTTCTGAACTGGCCAAGACTTTGCAGTGAGGTGATGTATTTGTTGATTACATTAAACCAGGAGGGTGCCCGGTGAGCAGAGGACCTTTGTCCCAGAGAGATTTGGCACTGGGGAATGTGCAGAATTTGTTTGTCATAGTAGGTGCAGCGAAACAGATGGATGGAAGAAAATGAGAGTGAAGTTAAGAACTCCTGTGTGAGAGTTGACAGAATATAGGGGTGTTGAGTAGGAAGGTTAAAGGTCTGCTTAAAGTGTTAGGTAATTAAGGCTACCAGATGGAGTAGTGGTTAGTGTCACAGCCTTTAATGCAGAAAGTGCAGTGTTCAAAGCCTGGTTGGTGCCAGAGAGAAGATTCCCTGGAAGAGTGGAGTACTGGAGGCAGACAGAGGAGGGTAGGGGTGAGTTTTAGGTCAGATGATTCAAGGTGGTAGAGGAGAAAGGATTGGGGGAGAACAGCAAGTATAGACAGTGACTCCTAGTGGTTGGACAGTATAGGGAGCAGGTGGGAAAATGAGTTGTTAGAAAAAAACAGCCCAGCATCATATGATGTGTCATGTGACATGAAGAGCACATAAAGGAAATGACAACCAAGAGTGGGTGGGGGCAGTTGTGTGCCAATGGGCCAACACATTCACAGCTTCCACGGTGCCGAGAGGCTGTTTTCCAATACCTTGTTTGTTTCTGTGTGCTGCAAGCTGCTCTGTGATGTACATTCCACTGGGACTGGTAAGGTAAATTATACAATGGCAAGAACATTTCCTAGACTCTGATTGGTCAGTGTGTGCCTGAGACAGTGATGATATTACACAATAACATCACAGTGTTGATTTTATGGAGCTTGCACCTTTTTTTTTTTCAGAAACAAAGATATGCTGCCTCACTAAAAATCTACTAAAAACATTGTTATTTTTATTTTTGTTTTCTGTAACATCGAGCCATTGTATAATTGCAATAAGGCACTCCAAGGTGTGTGTTATCATGTAATAACGTCACTACTGGGGTGGTAGAAGCACTCAGCTTGCTTCGTGCTCAACCCACCCCAGTAGTAACGTTAATCTGATAACACACACCTTATCGTCTACTGTAAATGGAGGATTCTGTGAGAAGCAAGAATGATAAGTTGAGGTATCTGAAGGGAGACAGAGATCAGTGGGATGCTAGCATGCATAGGGAGAGTATCACCAGCAGAAACAGAGGTGGTGTTAACACTGTATACTGTAGATCACTGGTGAGACCTCACCTAGAGTACATTGTCCAGTTCTGGACACCACATCTCTGGCAGGACAGAGTAGAGGTGGTCCAGAGGATGCAACTAAAATGGTGCAGGGTCTGCATCAAAAGCCCTATGAGCAGAGACTAAAGGACCTCATGATGTATACCCTAGAAGAGAGGGGGGATATGATAGAGACTTTCAAATACCTTGTGTATAAATAAGGTTAAAGAGGGAAGCATGTTTCTAAAAAAAAGATGCTCACGAACAAGGGAACATGCTATGAAGCTGGGAGGGTAGACTCAGGGGAGACGTGAGGAAGTACTTCTTCACAGAAAGAGTGGTGTGTGCCTGAAACGGCCTCCCAACAGAGGCGGTGGGGAAAAAACAGTAACAAGATTTAAGAAGGCATAGGGTAGGCATAAGGGAACCTTAGTGGTAAGGAAAGGGGGGATAAAGCCAGAGATCAAGTAGGGTCTGTGGTGTCACAGTAGGTAGGGAAAATGGGCAGACTCGGTGGGCCAAGCAGTCCTTATCTGCTATCAAATTCTGTGTTTCTCTGGAATATTTCCTAACACATCACAGCCTGTCTGCGTGGGGTTGAATCGCATCTCACCACATGCTCTCCTTTTAGTACAGAGTAGTCCCCCCCCCACTGTTTTACTGCTAACAGGAGGTCATCCTTCTGGTGCAGATGACACCTCAGGAGCAGACAACTCATAGGAGCTGCCTGCTACAGGACCTAAGTTAGCCAAAAACTTATTTTTCTTTTTACTGAAGGATTGTCTAGTTTTTCAACTTACAATAACTGCAGTCTAATGTCCTTGTTGTAGTGAACACCAACAGCCCATCGCAGCCCCACCCACAATACCTCATTTGGATGATGCGAAGTGGGGAAGGGGCTGCAAGGCTATAGATAGCATTACAATGCTGTGGTGAGCAATGGTAGCCTTTGCATATTACTACAAGTTATAAGACACTGGCACACGTTACGGGGGGGGGTTAGTACATGTAATTCTACCCCACTTAACATGTACCAGTATCTTTTAGAACTTGTAGTAGTATACAAAAGCCATTGTTGCCCATAATAGCATTGTAATGCTATCCATAGCCCTGCAGCCCCTTTCCCACTTCACGTCATCAAAATGCTGTTTTGCGGGCTGGGCTGTGGCAGGCTCTCAGTGGATTCACTACAACAAGGGCATTAGATTGACATTATTGTAAGTTGAAAAATGAAATAATCATTCACTAAAAATATTCTGTTTTGGCTAATTTAGGTCCTGGGGCAGGCAGCTACTTGGTGTGAGCTGCCTGCCCTAACTACAGAATCGTGTCACTACTCCCAAGAACCATTAACACCATCCGGCTCATCTCTTCATTGGTGGGTCTCCTTGGTGAAATGTGGTAAGCTCTCCTCATTTGTAGCCTGAGTGGTATTTCTAACTGTCCCAGGAGCCAGCCTTGCAGGAATGTTTTTAAATTGTCCTCCTCCACTGCTTCAGGCAATCCAAGGAGGCTTATGTTGGCCACCTGGGGAAAGTTCTCCAGCTGCTCAAGTGGGGCATGGAGCATGGTATTCACTTTCACTAAGCCCATTCATGTTAGTAGGGCTCGATCCATAGTGCTTCCTGTTTTGCTGCATCTGCTTGCACTGCTTCAGCTTTATTTTGAGGAGAGCAGTCCTCGTTTTATGCTTGGGTGAACTTCCAGATTCTGACCAGATTATGCAGTGTAAATTATAGTGCTCTGCATGGAAAATGAAACTTCTCAGGAGGACCTTGCTATCCAGATTTACAAGCTCAATTTTTAAATAATATGGGCATTTCCTGTCTGTGACCAGATGTGTTTATATTGGATGCCATCACGCTGATACTTTTATTCATAGAATCATAGAAGCTTGACAGCTGAAAAGGACCATACCGGCCCATCTAGTCTGCCCTATTTTTCCTCTTACACCTTACATTATTCTTGGTTCTGTTGTGGGCTATGCTAAGCAATGTTTCTTTGATGTGAACTTGTAATAACTGGATGCCCCAAATAAGTTGTGAGGTTCAAGGAAAAGCAGAGTGCCTTTAGCTCCCAGGTATTGTAGTTCTCACAAACTGCATATTCTGGATTGTTATCATACTTAAGATGCTTAAAAAACCCACACTTATTGCAGTAGCAGCCGTTATGACTCTGACCAGAGTTTGTTATAGGAGAGACCCTAAAGGGGAAGGAACCTCATCAGTGATCCATATAATATAATCAGTAAGTCCTGATTTCCCAGATTGCCAGTATAAATCTTATGACTTACTTTTTATAATTTACAGCCATATAGCTGGCTGATTTTGTGAAGATGATGTAATAACGATGTGTAATGAATGATTATCAGTTATGTTCAAAGATCATATTCATACCTCAAAAACTATCATTGTGATCATGGCTAACAATGATTAAACATGAACATTAAATAGCTGCCAATCAAAAACCACAATGATATGGAAATAATGATTGTGTTTAATGATCTCATTATTATAATTTTTCATGACTGGCCATGGTCAAGATTGCTAAAATAAATTAAAAGAAAAATAAATAATTTATCTTCTATACTCATACTCATCACGTTTTTATGGAATAAGGCATTTTTTGATTTGCTGTGATTTTAATTATGTTTTATTGAATTATTTGTGAATATGTGAAGCTCCTTGATATTGTGAAAGGCACTCAATTAAATAAAGTTATTATTATTATTACTCACAGAATGCATCTTGCCTGGTAATTATTTATACTTTTTTTTTTTTGCACCGATGGGTAGCTCCGGCCCTCCCTTGGAGCGACTCATTCTCTGACCCAAACGTGTCGGGTCATCATGGACCCTGTCGGCTCCCATCCTTTTTCTGCTTTTCTCTCCTGGGCACTTGAACCATGCAGTGGGCAAGGCAGCTGTCCTGTTCCCACCTCTGCAGAAACAGCCATATGCCCTGGATGGTACTTTCCCCTCTTCTGGATGATACACCTGTGCTGACACCCAGCCACTGCTGGGTATCAGTCTACAGCATGCTGCACTGTCCCCCTCCCTGAGTAAGGAGAGCTGTCTACAGATGCGCAATCCTTCCTCCCTCTGCTGACCCCCGAGTGACCCGAGTCCATTCCTGAACCTGGGTTGTGGGTGTGGTACAAGGTGTAGCATCCAGCACCTCAAACCTCAACACCACTGGGCCGGGCCAAATCGTGCCTGCTAATTAGACATGTTCATTGTAATTATCAGTTATGACACATCTTCTACACCAACACACTGCTTTCAATTATACTTACTCTGACTCCTCACTTCTTATTGGTGTTGTAAAGGCTGAGACTGATTTATATAGCTCCATTCAGTGGTTCCCTTTAGAGTGGTGGTGAGTTCTTGCAAGTACCTGGTTTGTGCTTAGAAGCTTTCCTAACATTCTGCAAACTAATACTCTCAAGGCAAAAATATTTAAACAGTACAAATTATCACTGTATTAGTCCATAAACTGTGCTTTTGAAATTTGCATAAAACATGGAAAATAGTTATGCAAATATACATACTATACTGAACATCTTATTTACTCTTCTGAAAGGGATTAAAACTTAACTTCAGATTTACATGATAACATGCTTAAACTGATAGTTGACATTGATATTTTCATTTTAGTAACAAAACTGTTAAATATTACTAATATGACTTACAGTAAAATAATAAAGGAATAATGCAGGACAGGGTGGGTGTTGTGCTGGGATAATGTCCCACCTTGGGTGGTTGAACATGAGGCCGCAGGCCAAGTGAGTCCAACACCCAAGAAGGGACGTTATCCCAGCACGACACCCACCCTGGAGTGGAGTGCATTATTCCTATTATACAATAGCTTGAACTGAAAGAAAAAGAGAAAATTATCAAAAGGTTTATTAAAAGTAGATGTTTGTGTCATTTTTTGAAAGGGTGGGAATACTTAGTAAAAAAATAGTGCTTATTTGTTTTGGCCAATATGTGGAGTTGCTGTGATGTTATTGTGAGTCTGTGGCTCTGCAATCCACCCTCACCCTGTTGTTCTCCTGGTACAGTTGGCAGAAGAAAAGGGAGAGAGTCTGTTCTGTATTTTTTTTTTTTAATTTTGAAGAAGGAAGGGATTTTGTTGTTTTGTCGTTGTTAAGTTTGTCTGTGTATGCCCCCACACACACACTCTGTTAATGTTTGACTGTGGCTGTTGTTCTTCCAGTTAAGTTGGCATGACTTTTGGGGGAGAAGAAAGATAACTGAAAGAGAACATGAGAAAAAAGGGCGAGTAACTGATGTTTTTTATTTATGTTGGAAAGTCACACAGCCAGCTGTCCGCCCTGCTTGTTTGTGTAAATTTTGTGTGTTCAGTTAGGATGTCACATGTTCAGATGCCCGCCTCTCAGCGCTTATGCTCCGGAGTGCCATTCTGCTTGTGGTTCTCCTGGTACACTTGTGTGCTTTGTACCGGAAAATAAAAAGTAAGTACAACATGTCTTCAGTGTGTTTACGGTGGGTGCGGAGCACCGATTCTGAGTGGGGTGAGGAGTGCTGGTCCTGAGCAGAGCAGAGAGTGCTGAAGCCGATCATAGGGATAGCTTTGGAGTGATATTTTTAACATTTAATTAGTGTGCTGGCGTTACATCTGGGGTGTTATGCTGGAATAACATCCTGGGTCTAGCCACCGACTGACCTATCGGAGGCCAGCATTCTTTCTTGCCATTGTATAATACAGAACCAATATAATCATAAATGCTCATCAATGATAATCTCTTGGTCATCCACAGATTATCAAAAACCATCATACTGACTTAAGCTTACAAAAATAATCAATAATCATCAGTTGGTGATTTAAAAGTTACAAGTTTTATGATTAAATCATGATCTAGATGATGATCTTAGATCACAATCTGTCTTGATGATCATGTGGTAACATTTGATGATTAACAAGGATTAAGCATGACCTTCAAAAAACATGATTGTGATTTACTAATTCACCTGCGGGTACAGGCCATTAAGGTATGTCTGGGCAAATTACTGCTTACCAAGGGAATCACTGGGTGTAATAGAGTGGATACAGAATGCCTATAACTTGATACATGTTTTTGCACAGAATACTTATTTCATTCTTGATTACGAAGTAGGAGTGGACATGATGGACCTAGAGTCCCTTCTAACCCTATATTACTATGTTACCATGTTAAGTTACTATTTTCTTTTCTTTTAGGCCATACAGCTTGGCATTAGCACACCTACTCACCGGTGTATTCATCATTTTAGCAATAACCGTCTCTTTCACCTACCCAAAAATCAGCTCTTCTGAAGTTTTGCATTCTGGTCTCATCCCTCTGTCACTACAAATGTAAGCCTTCACGTAAATGCAAAATAGCTTGTTAACCCCTGCAGAACACCAAAATCTGATTATTTACTTTGCTCTGTGTACAATCCACAGCATTTCTTGATTTTAGTGTATCATATTTTTGTAATCTCATGTGTAATGGATGCGGGGCTGCTTGCACATATGTTACTAATACAGGTTTTGGCATGTTCTACTGCCTAGGGATTGAGCTTACTATGAATTTACAGTCCAAAAATGTATGTGCATGGTATTTGTGGAAAAATCCCCCAGGTCATGTCATGCATTGCAATAACAATGCTGAGCTTTTTGGGTGGACTTGTTTACATAAATGTAGACAATGCGTTGATACTCCAGTACAATGCTCTACATGAAAGATCTCTGTCCTGTTTTTTATTACAGTATGTAGAAGGAGTTAACAAGGTACAGTGTTTGGATATCTGTAGTGTCAGGCAGTCTGGTCACACAGCAAGCTTTAATAACGTTTGTCTTCGCCATTGCTGGCCTCCATAATATTAAGGTTATTTTTATTTTACTTATTTCCCTTTGACCAGGAAGGAGGACTGGCTCAAAAGGATCCGTTTTCAGCCACACCTGGAGATATTGGTAGTGGTCCAGTTATACTTCTGGGCTTTCTAGGCAGTAAATGTGAAACACTGTGAAACAAACCAAAATGTGGAACACATACTTCTAACTGTACTAGTTTTCATCTGTCCTTTCTGTCCATGCAAGAAATATATATATATATATATATATATATATATATATATATATATATATATAAAATAGATATACCTGTAGGTTATAGCATCTTAACTGCATGGTGGCATATTGATAATGAATTACTAGGAGCCTGTATGTTATATTTATGCTTATCTCTTACACATATTACCAGGCCTCTGGCTACCTAATCTGCCACTGTCAACCCCCATTCCAAGTCATCATCCGGCACATGGTCTCTTAGTTCTCTGCCTGTGACTTTACTTCTCAGCAGGGAACCTCTACATCCATCCAGAATACGATGTGGAGGTAGGGATTCCTGTGGCCGTTTATGGACCACAGGCCCATAGGCATCATCCTGTATATTGTCACCACCGTTTACCGTATACTACCTTCCTTTTCCTTGGACTTTGACGGCCCCTCTGTGCCTGACCCCTGATTTCAGGAGTGATAATGCTGTGAGATCAATTCCACTCCTAGCCTATCTGGTTGAATAGTGGACTGGCCTTCACACTCTTGCATAGTACAGGAGGACAGTGTTGTCTCGGCAGTGCACATTGTACTACACTGGCCTTCACTCTGCCCCAGAGTACAGTTGGAGTCGGTTGCCTCTGTAGAGCCTGCAGGCACCCTGTACTCCACTGTACATTACGTTGCCCCAGAGTACAGCAGGAGTGGGTTGCCTCTCAAGAGCCTGCAGGCACCCTGTAATCCATCGCCCGTTACTCTGCCTAGAGTTCAGTAGGAGTGGGTTGCCTCTGTAGGGCCTGCAGGCATCCTGTACTTCACTATCCATTACTCTGCACCAAAGTACAGTAGGAATGGATTGCCTCTGTAGAGCCTGCAGGCATCCTTTACTCAACTGCTCATTACTCTGCACCAGAGTACAATAGGAGTGGGTTGCCTCTGTAGAGCCTACAGGCACCCTGTACTCCACTGCCCATTTCTCTACTCCAGAGTACAGTAGGAGTGGGTTGCCTTTTTAGAGCCTGCAGGCTCCTGTACTCAGCTGTCCATTACTCTGCACCACAGCACAGTAGGAGTGGGTGGCCTCTGTAGAGCCTACAAGCACCCAGTACTCCACTGCCCATTACTCTGCCCCAAAGTACACTAGGAGTGGGTTGCCTCTGTAGAGCCTGCAGGCTCGCTGACCTCCACTGCCCATTACTCTGCCCCAGAGTACAATAGGAATGGGTTGCCTCTGTAGAGCCTGAAGGCACCCTATACTCCACTGCCCCAAAGTATAGTAGGAGTGGGTTGGCTCTGTAGAGCCTGCAGGCATCCTGTACTCAGCTGTCCATTACTCTGCCCTAGAGTAATGTAGTAGTGAGTTGCCTCTGTAGAGCCTGCAGACACACTGTAATCCACTGCCCATTACTCTGCCCCAGAGTATAGTTGGAATGGGTTGCCTCTCCTAGAGGTTACTGGTACCCTGTACTCCACTGCCCATTTCTCTGCACCAGAGTACAGTAGGAGTGGGCTGCCCTTTTAGAGCCTGCAGGCTCCTGTACTCAGCTGTCCATTACTCTGCACCAAGGCACAGTAGGAGTGGGTTGCCTCCGTAGAGCCTGCAGGCACCCTGACCTCCACTGCCCATTACTCTGCCCCATAGTGCAGTAGGAGTGGGTTGCCTCTGTAGATCCTGCAGGCACCCTGACCTCCACTGCCCATTACTCTGCCCCAGAGTACAGTTTGAGTGGGTTGCCTGTGTAGAGCCTGCAGACACCCTATACTCCACTGCCCATTACTCTGCCCCAGACTGTTGTAGGAGTGGGTTGCCTCTGTAGAGCCTGCAGGCACCCTATACTCCGCTGCTCATTACTCTGCCCCAGAGTACCATAGGAGTGTGTTGCCTCTGTAGAACCTGCAGGCATTCTGTACTCCACTGTCCATTACTCTGCCCTAGAGTACTGTAGGAGTGGGTTGCCTCTGTAGAGCCTGCAGGGACCCTATAATCCACTGTCCATTACTCTGCCCCAGAGTACAGTAGGAGTGGGTTGTCTCTGTAGAGCCTGCAGGCACCATGTATTCCACTACCCATTACTCTACCCCAGAGTACAGTAGGAGTGGGTTGCCTCTCCTAGTGGCTACGGGCACCCTGTACTCCACTGCCCATTTCTCTGCACCAGAGTACAGTAGGAGTGGGTTGCCTCTTTGGAGCCTGTAGGCATCCTGTACTCAGCTGTCTATTACTCTGCACCACAGTACAGTAGGAGTGGGTTGCCTCTGTAGAGCCTGCAGGCACCCTGTACTCCACTGCCCATTACTCTGCCCCAGAGTACAGTAGGAGTGGGTTACCTCTGTAGAGCCTGCCGGCACCCTATACTGCATTGACCATTACTCTGCCCCAGAGTACAGTAGGAGTGGATTGCCTCTGTAGAATCTGCAGGCAAACTATACTCCACTGTCTATTACTCTTCCCCAGAGTATAGTAGAAGTAGGTTGCCTCTGTAGAGCCTGCAGGGACCCTATAATCCACTGTCCATTACTCTGCCCCAGAGTACAGTAGGAGTGGGTTGCCTCTGTAGAGCCTGCAGGTACCATGTATTCCACTACCTATTACTCTGCCCCAGAGTACAGTAGGAGTGGGTTGCCTCTCCTAGTGGCTATGGGCACCCTGTACTCCACTGCTCATTTCTCTGCACCAGAGTACAGTAGGAGTGGGTTGCCTCTTTGGAGCCTCTAGGCATCCTGTACTCAGCTGTCTATTACTCTGCACCACAGTACAGTAGGAGTGGGTTGCCTCTGTAGAGCCTGCAGGCACCCTGTACTCCACTGCTCATTACTCTGCCCCAGAGTACAGTAGGAGTGGGTTACCTCTGTAGAGCCTGCCAGCACCCTATACTGCATTGACAATTACTCTGCCCCAGAGTACAGTAGGAGTGGGTTGCCTCTGTAGAATCTGCAGGCAAACTATACTCCACTGTCTATTACTCTTCCCCAGAGTATAGTAGAAGTAGGTTGCCTCTGTAGAGCCTGCTGGAACCCTGTACTCCACTTCCCATTACTCTGCCCCAGAGTACAGTAGGAGTGAGTTACCTCTGTAGAGCCTGAAGGCATCCTGTACTCCACTGTCCATTACTGTGCCCCAGAGTATAGTAGAAGTAGGTTGCCTCTGTAGAGCCTGCTGGCACCCTATACTCCATTTCCCATTACTCTTCCCCAGAGTACAGTAGTAGTGAGTTGCCTCTGTAGAGCCTGAAGGCATCCTGTACTCCACTGTCCATTACTGTGCCCCAGAGTATAGTAGAAGTAGGTTGCCTCTGTAGAGCCTGCTGGCACCCTCTACTCCACTTCCCATTACTCTGCCCCAGAGTACAGTAGGAGTGAGTTGCCTCTGTAGAGCCTGAAGGCATCCTGTACTCCACTGTCCATTACTGTGCCCCAGAGTATAGTAGAAGTAGGTTGCCTCTGTAGAGCCTGCTGGCACCCTATACTCCATTTCCCATTACTCTTCCCCAGAGTACAGTAGTAGTGAGTTGCCTCTGTAGAGGCCTGAAGGCATCCTGTACTCCACTGTCCATTACTGTGCCCCAGAGTATAGTAGAAGTAGGTTGCCTCTGTAGAGCCTGCTGGCACCCTATACTCCATTTCCCATTACTCTGCCCCAGAGTACAGTAGGAGTGAGTTGCCTCTGTAGAGCCTGAAGGCATCCTGTACTCCACTGTCCATTACTGTGCCCCAGAGTACAGTAGGAGTGGGTTGCCTCTGTAGAGCCTGCAGGCATCCTGGACTCGACTGTCCATTACTCTGCGCCACAGTACAGTAGGAGTGGGTTGTCTCTGTAGTGCTTGCAGACATCCTGTACTCCACTGTCCATTACTCTGCCACAGTGTATAGTGGTAGTGGGTTGCCTCTGTAGAGCCTGCATGCACCCTATCTGACTGCGTGTACAAGCACACACTCATTCATTGACAGCTCATTGAGTGACCAGCCGTGACTGAGAGAGGAGGGCTGTGCTGGTTGCCTACTCGAGTTCAGAATGGGGGGCAGAGCAGGGTGGTGGGACATTACCTGCTGGGTAAGGGGCGGGGGGTGCACTAGACCACCAGGGAATATCTGATTAAATTCACGGACTGGGGATCAAGGATAGGAAGGGAGGGTTCACTTGACCGCCAGAGAGATGCTTATTTTGACTTTAAGGGCGATCGGGATGGGGGGGTTACACTGTATTCTAGCCAGGGCATAATGTCAGTGTCGGGCAGGTGATTGGGTTGGAGGAGGGATCACCAGCCAACAGGGAATTCTTTTTTTATATATGGGGTGGGTGATCGGGTTGGGGGGACCACTAGCCACCAGGGAGTTATTTGTTTCATATGGAATGGGTGATCGTGTGGGGGGAGGGACCGCTGGCTTCGGGTGGGTAGGAGTACTGGACACATGGGAAAGTTTGTTTTTAGTACGCATTATGTGAGCAGAACAAGGTTACAGTTGTCCGAACACATTCGAAGATTTCTGAACTGCCACAGGAAGAAGTTCGGAAACTTCTGTGAAAGTTGTGAAATTTCGTAAAAGTTCCGCTCCGGCGGAAATCGCAACTTTTGCCCACCTCTGTCAGCAACCTGTAGATGCTGCCATCCATTTTTAGAGTTCATTAGTGTACTGATGGGCCATTGTCATTAGTCAGAAAGAATATTAATGGGGTTGAGGCAATAACTACAGACTTTATCATTAAAACTGGGGACATCAGCCTTCAGCCAGTGCCATAGGATTGATGGCAGTGGGCTGTGGACCCTGCAGTAAATTACAAAAAACATCACTAAATTGACTAGAGATGCATAAAAGATGCTCCTGTCCATATCTAGCCATATCACTAAAGTACAAAATGTTTGCATGCATGTGATGTGAATATGATTTTCAAACATGCCATATAGGATATTTTTCTAAAAATGACGCCATTTTACATCATTATTGTAAATGTAGTACACCTTTTTCAAATATTATGTAGTGATTTAAAGTAGTAGCTCTACTTTGTTTTTTTTTGGTTTTTTTACTCAGAACCAGTTGCTAGTTATAATTCATTTAAAATACCTAGTCTTTTTGTTTTCTAAACTACAGTAGGTTTATGGTCTCGTGGTACCTTACTAGACATAATCTCATTCAGATCGCTACCAGGTCATTCTGCCTGTCCAAGTAACTAGGGGTGTGAGAATTTCAAAAGGTTCTGAGGTTCTAAAAGGTTCTGATAAGCAACAAAAGGTTCAGATAGTTATCCAAACCTTATCTGAACCTTTTAGAACTGTGTTGTACTATGGTAACTGTATGTAAAAAATCTGTGTGTTAAAAATAATTTAAGCAGCTTTATCTAATCCACATATTTGTAGAAAAAGCAATCAAATCACTATTTAGTAATTCAGCAAAGGTTGGCTATGTACATTTATTCTGGTTCACATTGGTGCTCTAACCAGTGAGCTGCAAGATCCGGTGTCACCCATTGCTAATGCCACATCAAGGGGTCAGCAATTGGGGGAGGTACTATCAGTCACTAAGCAGGAAAGGAACATAGAATTTGACGGCAGATAAGGACCGCTTGGCCCACCCAGTCTGCCCATTTCCCTACCTAATGGATAAGCTGCAGATCCTAGTTAACCAGCAGCCTACTTCTTTCTACCCCCACCCCTTAGAATTGCCTTATGGCTGTCCCATGCATGCTTGAATTCAACCACTGTTTTTGACTCCACAGCCTCCTCCGGAAGGCTGTTCCATGCATCCACAACCCTCTCTGCGAAAAAATACTTTCTTGCATTACCTCTGAGCCCCCCCCCATCTTCAAATTGTGCCCCCTTGTTCTTGCACACCTCTTTTTTTGAAAGATGCTACCCTCTTGGACTTTGATTCCCTTGAGGTACTTGAAAGTTTCTGTCATGTCCCCCTCTCCTCCTTTCCTCGAGGCTATACATATTAAGCTCATTTAGTCTCTCTTCATATGTCTTCTGGTGCAGGCCCTGCACCATTTTAGTTGCCCTCCTCTGGACAGCTTCCATCTTGTCTATGTCCTTGCGGAGATTGGGTCTTCAGAACTGCACACAGTACTCCAGATGGGGTCTCACCAGCTGTCTGTACAGAGGGATAACAACTTCCTGTTTTCTACTGGTGATGCCTCTCCCTATGCATCCCAGTATCCCCCCAGTTCTCCTTACTGCCCTCTCACATTGCTTGCCCACCTTTAAGTCATCTGATATGACTACCCCCAGGTCCCTTTCCATTTTTGTTGTTGTTAGTATCTCACTCCCCACTGTGTACTCTTCCCCTGGGTTTTTGTTTCCCAGGCTCATTACCTTGCACTTCTTAGCATTAAATCTAAACTGCCATACATTTGGCCATTCCTCTAACCTTGCCAAGTCCCTTCTCATCCTTTCCACCCCACCTTGTGCATCAACTCTGTTGCAGATCTTTGTGTCATCTGCAAAGAGACATACATTTCCTTCTTGGGGTTATCCTATCTAATGATCTCAATGTGGCAGGGCAGTGTGAGAAATCACAGGGTAGGGCCACTGTGATGCTGGGATGTACTGGGAGAGGTATCTCCAGGAGGAGGGAGGTGGTGTTGCTACTATATCACTCACTGATGAGACCCAGCCTGGAGCATTGTGTCCAGTTCTTGAGGCTGCACTTCAGAAAGGACATATAGAGGGTGGAAGCAGTCTAGAGGGTAACTAAAATGGTGCAGGGGTCACACCAAAAGCCTTATGAGGAGCGATTGAGGGATCTAAACATGTACACCCCAGAGGAGAGAAGAGGAGAGTGAGAGGGGACATGGTAGAGACCTACCTAGAGTTCATAGGGGTGAAAAAGGTACAGGAGAGGAAGCTCTTCTGAATGAAAAAGTAGCACCAGGACCAGTGAGTGTGCAGTGAAGCTGGGCAAGAGAGCCCTCTTGCTTCCTTGCCAGCTTGCTTACATTCCAGCATGCCCCCCCACTTTCACTCCCACCGTTTCTTACCCCAGAAGCTTACCACAGTCACCATCAAACTCATTACCTTGTTGCTTCTTCTAGAAGGTGATGTCAAACTCAATCCTGGCCCAGCACCATCCCTTTCTTCCCTAGTCCTTCGTGGGCTGAAAATAGCCCATCTAGACATTAGGAGCCTCCTCCCCAAACTTACTCTGTTTCAACCCCTAGCCTTAGACCTCAATCCTGACATTCTGATCATAACTGAAACATGGCTGAAGTCTAACAGGTCCACCTTGCAAGTGAGCTTGACTCGATGGTGTTTCACCTGGTAGAATAAAGATGATTGATTTTAACATGAACTGTCTCTCCCCCACCCAAAATAAAACCCAGAACGAGACAGCCTCACTAAACTTGACCCAGTTAATAAGCAAACCAGCCTGACTAAACACTAAAACGCAAAATCACTCCTTATTTGACTGGGCTGTCACTTCCCACCCGCATCGCGTTATCGCAGTTGGTATCTTACCAGATGCCTAAGTGATCACCACTTGATCTACACCATTCGCAAAATCCACCACCCTATAGCCCCACCCAAAGTCTTACTGACTCAGTCATTCAAATCCTTAGATCTGGCTCCTGTACTAAATGACCTGTAAACCCCTGATTGGTCCCTCATCCCCCTTGCTTCCTCGATTGACTCCACACTGGAATATTTAAATTCCAAGCCTCTCACTATTTGGGACCACAATGCCCCTCTAAGATGCACCCAGTTGCATGGCTCCCACCTCTCTTGAGTCACTGCCGAACAAATGACATGCCTACATGCCAGAGATCTGGCACGGAAGGTGTACAAACCCATTGGCTCTCACATTGCCCTCCAGAAGTACCGCACTCTCAGAAATGCTTGCACCAGGGCAGTTAGACTGGTCAAAGCTGAATATTTCACAGCCACGTTTAAAACAAACATAAACCACCCATCCAAATTCTGGAAGGTGGTTCAATCCTTGTTCTCCCTTCCATCCGAGCCCCCAGCACCAGTCCTCAAAGTGGGCTATGTCTCCCTGTCCAATTCCCTCTCTGTGGCCAAAGAGTTTAACACATTATTTTCCTCCTGCGCCTCCTCACTCCTCTCTACCCTCCCTTCTTCATCACTTCCTCCCCGAGCCCTCTCAATTGGGCTGCCCCCATCCCTCTCTTTCTCCTTCTGTCCTATATCTCCAGCTGATGCTCTCAAAGCTCTTGTCCTTAACCTCTCTAAGGGTAGGTGCCCCTCTGGTCTCGACTCCAAAATTCTATACCTGTCTACTTCTGCTATTGCCATCCCTTCCCCCTTCTTCTCTATTAAATCTCTCTTTCTCTCTTGCATCTGTCCCATCTGTCTGGAAACATGCCACTGCAATCCCCCTCGCTAAAGGTAGTGATCCCTCCTCCCCTGGAAACCACTGGCCTATATCCAAGGCCCCTAGAATTCTGCGGCCACAGGATTTGGCGCGAGAATCATGTACCCACCGCAGAACTTCTGTGGTGCGCAGAATTCACTCTTCTTGTTGATTTTTTATTAATATTTCTGTTTTTCCATAGAATCTGGTTTCCTTCCCCTCTTTTTATATCCTAAAACCCCTTTATGCTCAGAATGTTATGTTATCATTGCTATAACATCATACATTAGCTAATGAAATGGCTGCATTCTGCAACAGAAATGAACAGTCACTTGTCTACCACAGCTCCCACTGCCAGAGATGGTGGCAGAGCACATCATGCATGGTGATATTTGCTCAACCTGCACTACAGCCTAATACAATTTTCAGTCTTACATTATTGCACTAGGGCCAACTTAAACAAAACCTTGTCAATAGCACAGACCTGTTAAGTCCATACCTCACTTTGTAGAGACCTATTTGTGCCTTTAAGGTATAGAGATGCCATCTGAAATGAATAACTGGTAAAATGAATTTAACTGTCATTTTTAAGAAAAATAAAGTAATTATGCCCAGAAAAGTGTAATGTAATTATGTGTAGACCTGTTAAATAATTGCACTGTATGCATTTTTGCCAGAGTTATTGATTACATATTGTCATTGGTTGATAGAATTACCTAAAAGTTATGGAGAAATGTTGTGTGCAGGGACAGCTGTTGGGCTAGAGGGTAGCATGCTGTGTTTCCGTGCAGGCAACTCAGGTTCAGAGATTAGCTCTGGGAGCTGGCTGGGCAGCACAAGGATAGGTGGAACACATCATTGCTCAGAGCCTGGGAAGGTACGGTGCAGTGTTCTGTCACATGGTGGACACATTGTGCTGGTCTGGAGAGCTGTATCTCACAGTCGGTTCACATGCATGTCATGGCCTGATGGTGTTACGCAGTGTGTCAGGAAAAGCAGGTTGACATCAAAAATGAGTTCTGCAGTAACTCCTCTATTCCATTTCTAATAGGACATGTATGAATGAGGATACAAGTTCATGGAAATTAAATATATATATATACAATATACACACACACACACACGGTATCTCTGTCTCTCTCACACCCCCCCCCCACACACACACACACATTTGTATGTATGTTAGAGATTGCATATAAATATATAAGTGATACACAGTGGGAACCTCATAAGTGGTGTAGAAAGCACATACAAATATATAAGTGATAGACAGTGGAAATCTCATTAGTGGGATAGATAGCATGCATATAGAAATACTTTATTTATCACATAAGATCCCCTCTGCATATGTCATTTATTTAACAGGCTAGGACCTTAAGGGAGAGACATTTGTTTTGTTTTTTTAGGCATAAAATTATTTTTATAATTCTGTTATTTTTTTAACTAGTGTTACTGTGCTTTCCACCATCCTGATTGCTATAACCACTGCCATGAAAGTGAAGTCAGGATGACAAGCTGTCACTGTGATGTGGTAGTTTGTTAGTGCTGCTCAACTTCCACAGAAATTACAAACCAACGCTGCAGAAGTTCTGTGGCAAATGGTAGTCTTGCTGCAGAACTTGGTCCCACTGTGCCTCAGAAAAGTAGGGGCCCTGCCTATATCTTTGCTCCCCATTCTTGCCAAGCTTCAGGAGCACTTGGTGCTATCCCAACTCTCCTCCTACCCTGACTCTTCCTCTTTCTTCACCCCTTACTAGTCTGGTTTCCAGAAATGTCACTCCGCAATCTCCTCCCTCCTTAGACTCACTGACTCCATACTTACTGATATGGACCAGGGTCTCATCACTGCTGCTATCTTTGTCAACCTTGCCGAAGCTTTCGACACAGACTCCCACCCCTCCTGCTTGCCAGACTTTCAGCTGCGGGGCTCTCAAATGCAGCTACCAACTGATTCCACTGTTACCTAGAGTGGAAAAACACAATCCATTTGGATTAGTGATTCAATATCCCCCTCCTCTTCCCATCAGCACTGGAGTTTCTCAGGGTTCTGTGTTGGACCCCCTACTATTCTCTGTCTTCCTAAATTACCTTCCCACTGCCTGTCCTCTCACCTCGATTCGCCTGTACAGTATGCGGATGATACAGTCCTGTATACATCTGGTCTCTCCCCCATTGAAGTAGCATTCAGAATTCAGCATGACTTTGATAAGGTTCAGCTCTGGTTTCGCTCAAATCAGTTATTCTTGAATGCCAAGAAGACAGTTTCCATGACCTTCTGCATGAGGCAGAGACTCTCTGAGCTCCAATCCCTCCCCTCCTTCCACACTCTAGATGGGACTTTACTTGAGGACAGTTCCTCCTTTAGGTTCCTCGGGATCTGGCTTGACTGGAACCTCACCTTCTCTGGACATATAGATGCCATCCACAAAAAACAACAACCCAAACTGGCTGCCCTATACAGAACTTGTGGATGTATTCTACTGCTGGCCCACCACGCTCTTGTCCAGAAAATGATCCTACCAATTTTTGACTATGGGGGTATAGTCTACAGTGCCACTCACAAATCTTCCTTAATCAGGCTGGACTATCTTTTCCTCTCCTTCTGCCATTTTGCTCTTGACTGTCCTCCCCATACTCATCACTGCATCCTATACCAGTCTCTCTCCCTTTCCTCCCTAGCGGAGATGCGCCATATCTACTGTGTCAACTTTCTAGCTAAATTCTGGTTTCACTCGCTTCCCCCTTACCTCTCTTCCTCTATTTCCCTCAAACCACCTCCGTCTTACTCCCTTAGAAACCTTGACCATAGTACCTTAACTATCCCACCCAGGTCCACCTCAGCAGGCCAGGCAGCATTATCCCACTGCTTCCCCAAAAAAATATAACTCCCTTCCCCCACCCATCCATCACGCTGCCTTCCCTCGGGTCCTCACCTCCCTCCTAAAGGACATTTTCTCCCCTTCCTGCAGATATGCTTAATTACCACCCTCACCATATTTGCCTCTCTGTTCATTACACAGATTAGCACTTACTTACTCATTCGACTGATGTTTAATATAGTTTCCTAGCACTTTTCTGATTTACTAAATGACTTGTCAGTTTTGTCTTCTTGATGCTGATTGTATCTCTCATCCATTTATTATATCTGTATCTGTCTACTGCTGATTGTATTTGCTGTTTATTCCCATCCCCTCTCCCCAGTACTCATCTGGAAATGAGCATTCACTGCTCAGCATGCCTTTCCTGGCAAAATGCTTAAAACAAATAAATAAAAATGAGATGTGAGGAAGTACAACTTCACTGAAAGAGTGGTAGACATCTGGAATGGATTGTCAGCAGAAATGGTGGATGCAAAAACAGTAGAGGGCTTAAATCTTGCATGGGACAGACATAGGGTAGTATTAGTAAATAGGCAGGAAGGAGGTAAGGTTGCCGGAGACCAGTTAGGGTCTGCAGAGACAGACTGGGCAGGGACCATCTGGACAGACTAGGAGGGCCAAGTGATCCTTTTCTGCTGACGAATTCTATGTGTTTATGTTAGCGTAACCCTTTCTGAGTCTAGGGATTATTTTTTTATAATCGGCTACAAACGATACACTGAGCACCACAGATCTCAAAGTAATCTAATTTCCAATTCTTATCTCTCTCTTTCCTGACCCTTTCTCTTTTCCTTCCTACCTTGCCTAGTAAGAGAAGCTGTAGTTTTAAGGAGGACTCATCAAAATGTCTGTCTGCTTATTATATTAAATGATGTTTCTTTACATCAGTTTCTGACTGGCCTAAGAAGTGAACTGTAGCACCAGCAGGCCAATTAGTATTTAAAGCCTGTCTGCCAATTTAACAAGCTTAGCTCAGTCTTTCCTCCCTCCTCCACCCTCCAGTTTTATGCCTCGGGGAAAAAGCAAAACACATTTCTTTTGATTATCTTTTAGTATAGTTTTCTACCCCAAAAATATTTATCTTCTGGCTAATAAGAGACAAGTTTGATGGTTAGACAGATGGCTGCCCGAGTTGTTGCTTCTGAAGAGACCTGAAATGTCTACTGCGCTATTGCACTGATGGAGACAGGCTTGCTGCACTGGGAAACCACATGGGTTTTCTGTGCCACAGACCAGTCAGGTCTCCCCTTACTATGCCCAGATTTCTTTCTTCCTCCAATCACGCTGCTTCAGACATAAGTGTCTCTGTCTCTTTGTGTTGAATTTGCTCCTCTGCTGCTCTTATGCTATCCTGCACTCCCTCCCACACTGTTACATTTTATGGCTCTTCTTCTCTCCCTCATAAAAGCACAGCTTGCCTCTCCACCATGCCAAGATGTCAGGTATGTCTTTTCTGCAACACAGTGTGGTTAGGAAAAAAATTGCAATCCGAAGCACTCTGAACGGCAAAAAATGTTTGAAAGTGGCTTGAGTGCCACAAATGCAGCTGGTTTGGGGGAGGTTCATATTTTCTCCTGAACCAGTTCACCCACCCCTAAAAGTAAATGTCCCTGGTCATGTTGAGGTATCTCTTGACCAACCTGTTGCTGGGTCCTCACCCCAACATCCTGTGCTTGCCCCACAAGATGCAGCCCAGTCTATCAGCTCTGAAATAGCTGCATTCTTTATTCAGGATACAGCATCCCATAATTTATTTATTTCAAGGTTTGATAACCAGGAAAGGCGCACTGAATTGAGGCTCGTTTCCAAGTGCCCCTCGGGGGAGGGGGGATGGGAGTAGGCATACAGGTCATTACAGTCATCAGAAGTGCAACAAGGGCATGTACAAGTGCAAAAAAACACAATTAGCAACAATGTAAAACAGCAGATGTACAAGGGTTGCAAATGAGCTAAGATTTTCACACTGTGCATGGATTGACTGTACAAAATCTAATGTGTGTGTATGGGTGAGTTTAATCCTCAAGAGAGAGCAGACTGAGGGCCAGGGTTTTGTTTTGGGCACTCAGTATTAAGTGTCACAAATTATGGGGCATCATTGGGTAAAACCTTAATGTCTAATGGCTTTTATTGCCATATAAATTTTGGATGCACAATTCCTGATTATTAATAAAATGTAAACAGGGGTTCAGATCAAGTTTAACTGCTAGAATTGATCCAAAGCAATGATTATAACATTTAGTAGGGCCTCACTACCCTTTTGAATGATAAACATGTCTTTTAGGACTTTAGTGTGAATTTTACAGGATGCAATTAGATCATGTGGGCTTGTGAGGTACTCTGCCTCAATAAGCTGTTTAGGAATAGGTCACTGGTTCTTATCTGCAATACAATGTATGGTTTGGGCTTGTAAGAAGACCCATACTTTTAAAAAGAATAATAAGCATAAAAACAAGCATCTCTTTCTCTGGAACCTAAAAACAAGGAGAAAAGAAAAACGTAGTTTAGTACTATTCCTCCCACTGGGGTATGGAAAAGTAATTTAATCTCCTTTAAACAGGTTCATTTGATTGACATGTAGCCATTTATCAATGACTGTTATAGTGAGGCAGTCTAACTTGGTAGACTATTGGACTGAGTTTGTTTACAATTGAATAGGGCCCATTCCATTTGTTTGCAAACAGATATGTAGGTGGTGCAAATCTGAGTACCATTACCTGGTCCCCAGCTTGCCAGTCTACAGGATGTACAGTTTTGTTACATTGGATTTTGGCCTGTTGTTGGGCCTTACCCATGTTTTGTGCAGCAAACAAGTGTACCTTTTGGATGTCTTGTTTAATGTATTTAATATATTTATTTACTGATGCTCCATCAGCAATGGTAGTACACAGGTCCAGAAGTAACTGTTCTGGGGTACACTGTATATCTGCAGAGGGGAGGTGGCACCTGATAGGACTAGGGTTGCCACCTATCTGGTTTTTGACTGGATAATCCGGTTTTAAGGGTCCTTATCCAGTCATCCGGATTTGGTTACATGCAGTCCAGTTTTTGGGCTAAGTGAAATACTGCCAATACCAAAAGCCTTAGCTAGAATAAATATGAAAATTCATACATTTAATAATTGGTTAAGAACATGGACAGCAAGGCAAGAGATCCAGTGCTTGACCCACTGGGAAGTGTTTTATCTACAGGATGAACTATATTGCAATGATGGACTGCATTTGAGTAAAACTGGAAACAGTCTTTTAGGGAAACGCTATCAACTCCCACGATAAACATTTAAACTACTATGGGGGGGAGCAGATTTCTTAAATGATCATGATACAAAACAGGATTCTAATTCATCCTTATCTTACCCCCAGAACTCTGTATCGCATGATGAATCCTTACAACCTCATAAGTATAACAAGGACGTACAAGTTCTCTTACTCAATGCCAGAAGTCTTACTCATAAAATGGATGAACTAAAGTATATAATTAAAAAGGAAAATATAGCTATTTGTGGGATAACCGAGACATGGTTTCAGGACGACAGTTGGAATACAGATATTCCTGGTTTTAATAAAATAATTAAGAATAGGAAACATAAACAAGGGGGATAACTCTGTATATTACTGAGGACTACACATCATATTGTATTTCTCCTCTAACAGAAGAAAATGAAATAATCTGGGTAGAGATTGATTTAATTACTGCTCCCTCAATTAAAAAAAACTATGTATAGGCTTGGCCTACAAACTTCCAAACCTAAACAAAGAACAGAATATTGAATTTCTTAGAACAATAAATAATTTTGAACCAACTGATAATTATATATTAACGTGGGATTTTAACTTCCCTAATATTGACTGGGTAAAACACAGTTGCACTGGAAGTATAGATAAATATTTCTTGGAAATCATAGTTAATCAAGATCTGGTTCAAATAGTACAAGAAGGAACTAGAGATAACAATATTTTAGGTATTGTTTTAACAAATATGAGATTAGTAGTACAACAACCTTTAACCTTAGAAACTCTTGGAAATAACGATCACAACATGATTATGTTTCATATTCAAGCAAAGACAATGGAAACCAAGGGAAATACCTTAATTAAAGACTACAACAGAGCTAATTATCCAAAAATAAATCCATATCTGTCTGCATGGGATTGGGATACAGAATTGTTAGGTCTTAATGTTCATCAAGACTGGACTCTATACTGACTAAATTTAGCCATTGCTTAGAGACTTGAGTCCCAAAAAGGAGGAAATATAAAAAGGGAGTCAGAAATCCAGTTTGGTGGAACAACAAAATTAAAAGATTAATAAAAAACACAAATACTATTACAATTATAAGAAACAACCATCTCAAAATTTATGGAATAGGTATAAAAAAATGTCAAATAAGTTAAAACAAATAGGTAAGATAAGAATGATATAGAAAATAAATTATCAAAAGATACACTTGATAATAAAAACACATTTTATAATTATGTGGGTTCGTTAAAAGGTTCCAAAACTACAATAGGCCCTTTACAAACAAATAATGGCATCATCAGTGAGGAATCTCAAATGGCTAAAGAACTTGATAATTACTTCCTTACTACGTTTTCAGTTAAGGAACAATTTACCCGCTCCAAAATGGAATATAATAATGTTAACGTTAAACCTATTACCACAGAAGTTCTGAGGGATTTACAAAAATTAAAAACAAATTCATATGCAGGCCCAGATGGTATTCACCCAACTTTCCTTAAAGAAATACCAACACGCATTGCAGGCCCTCTTTGTAAGTTATTTAACCTATCTCTGGATACAGGAGAAAATATATCAGCATGGAAGGAAGCAGTGGTTATTCCTATTTATAAATCTGGAAATAAAAACTTGCCATCTAATTATCGACCAATAAGTTTAACTTCAGTTATTGGAAAAATCTTAGAAAGGTTAATTTGACATAGATTAGAACATTATATGAATCTGAATAACCTCCAGGATATAACACAGCATGGGTTTGTAAAGGGAAGATCGTGTTTAACAAATTGACTACACTTCTTTGAGAACGTTAGTGCTGCTCTGGATGCCGGTCTTCTAGTAGATATAATATTTCTGGGTCTAGCAAAAGCATTTGATGGAGTTTCCCACAAAATATTACTAGAACATTTGACAGACTTAAAATGTCCGCCTAGTTTGATAAATTGGATAGAATCTTGGCTCCACAATCGTCGGCAATGTACAATGATAAAAGGAGCTAAGTCACCATGGGGGAGAGGTGAGCAGTGGGGTGCCCCAGGGTTTTGTACTGGGCCCGGTACCATTTAATATTTTGATCAATACTATGAAGACAGCTGATAAAGTCTGGATATCAAAATATGTAGACGATTGTAAGATAGGCTTTATTGGTAACTCCAGTGAGGCAATTATAACATTCCAAAAGGAAGTAAAAGGTTTAGAAATGTGGGCACAAGATAATAAAATGATGTTCAATGAAATATAGTGTAAAATAATGCACTTGGGTCACAATAATTCAAAACAGTTATCTTATTAATAATGTAAAATTACAAGAAATTAAAAATGAAAAAGATCTTGGGACAAATATTGATCATTTGCTTAATTTAGAAAATAACACATTATTTAAAGTTAAGAAATGCCAAAGAATAATGGGCTGTATATGGAAAAATATCAAAAGCTCAGGTTATATTACCTCTTTACACTAGTCTTGTAAGATCGCACTTGGAATATTGTGCACCTTTTTGTACACCTACTACAGTTCTGCGTAAGAAACAAATTGAAGGAGAACAAATAAAAATGACAAAAAAAATCAAGGGTATGAAAGATAAACCCTATGGTGAAAGGTTAAAAAGTCTGAATTTATATTCTATCAAATACAGACAACTATGTGGTGACCTTTGTTTGACTCTCAAAGCCATAAGGGAACCTGGACTTTCTGAAACATTAGGAATTGAAACAAATTTTTATACTGTAAATCACAAACAAGATCTCATAATCATAGACTAATTGGGGTAAACTGCAGAACTAAAAAGAGAAGTCAATGGTTTTCTCAAATAATTGGTAATTTTTGTAACACTTTACCAGCTTCAGTTGTAGAGAGCAATACCATTGACACCTTTAAACATAATTTGGATCAATTTATGGGTGACTTTAAATCTGACTATATATAATACCTCACCTTTGAGTGGCAAGCTCATCAGTAGGCTTCGGCCTCCTGAGCTTGTACTAAACTATGAACCTATGTCACAGTTTGTTTGTACTTCAAGAGTCGAATTAGCAGTATTGAAAACAGTACTGTGAGCTCACGTTGAGTGTAGTGCAAGCTAGATTGACAGCTACTGATTATAACCACCTGGTTATAATGCAAAATATCAACAGGGCAGTTGTAACGTAGAATAAAAGTATGGTTATCTATGTATAAAAAAATAATGGCCAATAATTACTAATTTCTTATGTCCACTCTCCCTTATGATTATGGAAACACCATGGTGAAACATGGATAAACCTTGGTTCAGGATGGTGTTTCCATGTCTGCAGTGGTAGAAATGAAAAAATATCAGTAGAGGAAGCTATTTATTTTATTTTAATAATTTATTGTATTTAACATTTCTTTACCAAATAAAAGTTAATTAAAGATAAAATTATCCTTTTACATGAGTGATCTGGGTGTTATGAGTGACTACAAATACAGAGTAATAAGTACATTGACATGAGATGGTACGTGCATCTTAGTACATACATAAATAACAGTGCTCAAGATACTGTTATATCAACATGGTTAAAAACAAGCATTTGTCAATGCTGAATATTAACCACTTGCATTACTGTTGTATTGGGTCTTGCTTGTACATATTTTTATGATATATTTTCTCAGGATAGACCAGATGAGATGCAATACTGTTTTGACTCTCCCTGAAATTTGCTCTCTGCTAATTTGCAAACTTGTTTGCTCCACCATCTCACTGTTACATTCATTCTGCTTTTTTCATTCAGTTACTTTCTACCTGGTACTCATCATAGTTTTGCACTATGTGTATCTGCCCTTTATTTGATTGCGCTGTACTGTGATCCAGTTTTGTATGTTGTCTATCCTGATTTTCTCTCCCATGTACGCTTCCCTCAGGTCACACTTGGAAATTAGCCTTGGTTTAGTGTGCCTTTCCTGGTCATCAGTTTCCAAATACATGTGTCAGTAATGAAAAAATATAAGGTACTGGAATTCAAATGTTTCGTGATGCTAATATGAAAGATCTGCTGATGTCAATGGTGTATTTCTGATGGAGACCAGAAAACATTTTTTAAAGCTAGTAGTGTCCAGAATAGCAGGTAAAAATGCTATTGATTTTCAAATGCAGTCAGCAGCTACTTTTAATTTCTGCAATATTTACCATATTCCATTTGCTCGTTAGAAGGATTTTCACCTGACAGCAGAAGGTGTGATGTGAAGAGCAGTACCTTATCCAAACTCTGACATGTCTAATTCTGTTCCCATTCATACTTGACCAGCTTTGTGTCCTCACTTATAATGACATCAAAAGTGACTGTTCTTTCAGCAAGAGAGTGGCTCTTCTTGTTCAGGTGGGATGTCACAGTTACTGTAAAGGTCACAAGGTTGATGTTGTATGAAGAGGAGGAGAAGACTAGACACTATATATCAGCCCCAGGTTGTGTACTATTCCGTACATCACACTGAGTACTGCCATCTATTTATTTATTTAATTTAAGTTTATTTATTTATTTATGACTTTGTTAACCGGGTAGGTGCACTGGTCCAATGGACCATTCACAGGTATGACCTGGGCCAAAAAGCACAGGTACAGACATTGTTACAGTGCAGGTGCAGATGTATTTACAGTGCAAGAAAACAGCAACAATAGCATTAATATGACATTACTGGTCAGATCAGGGTAGGGCATACAATAAATAGCTGATTACATAAAAAAAAGTTTCAGGAAGTAAAGTAATAATTACATTCATTGTGCAAATAATACAAGCAAGCAAGAGTAACAACGATCTATGGAAAACTAGGAGACCTTAACCCCCAACTCACTATTCCCCCAAAACATAGTAGTAAGTTCAAACTAACCCAGGGACCCAGCAGAGAATGGAAAGGAGCAAGAAGAGAGGTGAGGACAGATTGAGCGGGAGAGATCAGAGGCTGGAAGGGGGTGCTACCTGTGGAAGCAGTTGCAGACATCACGAGCAAGGAGCCCGGTTTTGTTTATTTTATTTATTTATTTATTTAGTGGAATCTCGGATTGAATACCTTTGAGCGAGATATATTTACATAGGTTCCACATCAGAACATAGAACATTCAGGGTAAACAATAACAGATTAGATAGGATACAAAGCATGTGTCAGTAGGCCTAGATATAGATATAGATATTTACAAGAGTGAAAGAATTTGGCAGAATGACACATATAGAAGCTAATAAAGATAAAGTTAGATTGAGATAGTACTTGGCGCAAACAAGACAGGTGAATGACAGAGTAAACAGGGTACAATGTCCACATATCTGAGGCATTGTGCAATGTATGCCCGAGTCAGGTACTAGTTAGCTTACGGCAGTAAGATAGGCATAATGGGGAGGAAGAAAGGGGGAAAAGTGTAATTTTAAGGTTCTGTTTGAAGATATGATATGTATTGAATGATCTAAGGGGTGCAGGAAATGTATTCCGGAGTGAGGGGGCTGCAACCAGTAAAACATTGCAACCCAATTTTGGTGGAGGTTCTTGGAATCACCAGGGGTGGGACAACAGAGGACCGGAGACTTTTTGCCGAGATGCAGTGCTCACAAAAGGAAAAAAGGGGGAAAGCAGGGCCACTAAGAATGATAGTATCTGTGAGGCTTCCAAGGGTAAAATCAAACTGGCCTTGCAGTGGGAGTCAGCCGAGGGAGCTAGATAGGTTGCAGTGGTGAGTGAAATAGGGGACAGACAGTGAAGCAGCAGCCACTATTGCAAACTGTTGAGTCTGATCCAAAGAGCAGTACAAACGCGGGTATAGATAGGGGAGCAGTGGTCCAGGATAGGGAGCAGGTTGCCAAGAGCTATGGCTCTAGAAGATCATCTAATTAGCAAAAGGGAAAAGAAAAAAATACTTCAGATAAAATAAGTAATTTTTGACTACTTTTAAAAGATAACATTAATTTCTGTCAGTTTACTACAGTAGCTCTTTAACTATCCCATTTGATCATACAATTATGAAATGAATGTTGATGACAGATCTGTTGAAAGAAATGTGCTATTCTTACTGTAGGTCTGTGCCCAAACTAAAATAACATGATGAATTTTTTTCAAAATGTATTACCACTAGTTTGATAAGAATGGATTTTATAAATCAAGGATATGCTCTTGACCTGCAGGAGCACTCTTTCTGCCTATATGCCAGGCATTCTTGTTTGGACAAGTGTGTCTCACACATGCATTTGTTACCATAGTAATGGTAACAAGTAGGGCACAATTGCAGCACATTTATCTGCTTTTTATGCTTTTTTTGTTTTAATGCTCATTTTTTTGGCCCATGGATGTTGGTGGAGGGAGGTGATCCACCCCCCATATCGGCTAGGTCCTGGCATATGCTGGAATCTGGGCATCATGGGGCTTATGCCGAGGGTTTTTTTTTTTTTTCATATGTGTCCCCCCTCCCACCTGTCAGTGGCAGGGCCAGTCATGCAATGACCTCGGTGCACGATCAGATGCACGCCCACCCCCAATGTTTTGACATCTACTGGTCCCTCTGATGTCCAAGCTCTGCTCCCGAACCCCGGTCGTCGGTGCCACAGGCAGAAGTGCTTCCACTGTACCGGTGGGCAGGCCCTATTTATGTTTTTTTAAGCAAAGATGAATAATTTGTGTTGCCACTGCGTGATGTTTAATGGGCACAATGAAGCCCAACTGATTTATCACTGCAGTACTCCTGTCTTCACTGCTTTGTAGTATTACGTTTTTGTTGTGCAATGCAGGTGTTAGTAATTTGAGACCTGTTATTGTTTTGAAGAAATAGCTCTATGCTGGTTAAGCTAATGTCAGATTTTTGTAGCTTTCCTCAATTACTGGTGGTGGTGAAAAAGTGAAATGCCGGTTTTGTAACGATGAACATGTTAAAATAATTGCATAATTTAAGTTTGTATATGGGTACATCTTGCTTGTATGGGAACCCTGTGTATGTTTCTATTATCTAGAAAACATGTTTCCCTAGTACTTTATGCTGTATTGTTATTTTTAATAAATGGGACATTAGGTTTTTGCTAAATTTCGGGTCTGCAGTTTTCAAACATATTTTAATCTAATTCCCAACACCAGCAACATAATGGGAACTACTTTGAATCTAAGTGTCTCCTTAGAGACTCTGTACTGTTGCTAGTCTGCAAGGAGACACATGGAACAGAATTTGAACTACACTTTATCTAATAATGATGAGCAAGGGGCAATACATATTCTTAAATTGCATTTTTCTGTATGCTCATTGCATAAATGTACTACAGAGTTTATTATAATCCCTGTACCTTTTCCCCAGGACACATCTGAAAATGAGCTGGTCCTCAACTCAGCATGTCTTTCAAAGTGAAGAATTTTTAAATAAAGTAACGAAATTTAGTTTTTGAGACAGAGATCAGAGCAAACCCAGGCAAAAGGGAAGGGGTAAACAAGCTCTCAACTTCAACAAAGTCAATTTCTGCAAATGAGAAAGATTGGAGGAAGGGAAATAAAGGCAGTCAGTAGAAATGGGGTGTGTTCACAGGGAGGGGTTGGGTTTAGAGGGTGGGTAGGGTGGTAGGGTGGGAGGGAGTGTTGTCGTATTTGTCTTGTTTGTATTTTCTGTCTTTCAAAATAAGTGTATATGCTGCATGCTGAATTTGTGGAAATGATTTGTTATTCACAATAACATTTATTAAGTTGCAAAATAAAAAAGAAACGGGGGATGTTGATGAGATATGAACTTGGCTGAAATCTGTAATTGAGATGTCAGTGACGGAATACATCTCCAGAGGGAACATGACCAGGAGGTCAAAAAAAAAAAAAAGAGGTTAACTTGAATGAGTTAGGTAGTGAGGGCAAGAACTGAGAGTACAAAAAAAAAATTAGCTCAATGGTGCTGTACTTTGGACAGCTAGAACTTGGTGTGAATACAGAGTGCACCTCCTGTGCCTGGCCGTGTCTGTCAGTCAGCCTGCAGTCCCATAGCTGTGGTCACCAGTAACACCTTCAGCCAGCTCTGCTCCAGCGACAAGGACTCGGAGCAGCCGCAGCAGTTCTTTCCCAGCTGCAACATCAGCAAATGGAAATGGCCCAGTCCTGAGGATGTGACCCCTGAGGAACAGGTGACAGACACCTTTGGCCGCTTGTAGGCACCTGTCAAACAAGTCCTGCGCCCTGTGCTACAGGAATCTGAACATGTAGGCCATGAGGCAGCGGTATAGTTTGAGCTTCTTGGAATGTGGATGATGGAACTTCAAACTTCTTTAATGACTGGGAATTCCATTGTATTTCATGTGTCAGTGCCCCTCCTTTTCCGTTAAATCTTGTTTAAATGTATGACCAAATGCCTGACTCCTCAGATCTGTGTGGGGCTGGGGGAAGGGGCAGTGGATGGAAGTCAGAAAGAAGAGATTAAAATACTTAGAATCCGAAAACAAAAAAGTTACTGTGCGGAGTAGAAGCCAGCACCGGGGATTAGGTACCACCTCCAGTGTCATAAACGTAGGAAGGAGGAAGTGATGGGAGGCGGGAGGGATACTTGGCAGACGGTGGAAGGGTTTGTTTTTACATTGTGGGGGGAGGACCCCAGCAGGCTGATAATGACACGATCAGCTGTGCTTGCTGGGTGGCATTATGTAGATCAAAGGAAAGATTCAACCTATGATTGGGTTGGCTCTTTTCTCTGAAATACATGAAGTTTGCGCCCAGGAAGCCAGAATACTGTCATGATTAGCCTGGTTGATTATTGGTGTGACACTGACAGGCCCCTCGCAGACCACTCTGCATTGAATGGACAGTGTCACACCCCTCAAAAGTCACTCTTACAGCAAGATGTTCACTGCACATGCACACACGGTGAACATAATAATGGCATTAGGAACAGGTCAGTATTTTTTCAATGTAATCTTAAATTAAATCTTGACCATGAATAGTCCAGTACACATTGGGGTGTTGAAACACAAGACCAGCAGGATTTTGCCTTTTAAAACTTATAAATAGCCTTATACGGTAGTTGCCTACTTAAAGAGCTACTGACACCTCAAAGAAAACTTTAAAAAACATAATAATTTGCATGAATATATAATCTTTATCACTTACAGTTCATTTAGAGTCCATCTGCCTCTCTAGCCTACTCCCTACTTCAGGTCATAGTTCTCTGTTGTGACATAACAATCTGTTGCCATGGGAGTAACTGTGACATCACAGCAGTGCTTAATGACTTCAGGTAGGGAGAAAGCAGCAGGCACAGACAAACTCTTCAGGAGCCAAGATCCTGTGTTCATACAAATGACCTCAATAATAACTAATGGGGAGGAGGAATACAGCACTGATGGAAAATACAAGCTGGACTGTGTCTAAATATTAGGTTTTGTTAAAGTTCCACTGAACTTGTCACCAGCTCTTTAATTAAGATATGTTAAGGCTGATATGTTGCCATTAGCAACACCTAATGAATCTTTGGGTAGTAAATTGATCCAGTCGTACTGGCCTTTGTCACTTTAATAATGGCTCATGTGAATTAATGATCTTATTGAAATGTGCTCATAACAGTTATGTGACTACTAGATAAAACAGTCAAATAAGACTGTACTCTGTTGTTTTTAAAGAGACATTGTCAACCCCTTTAGGCCTCAAACTGTCGCTAATTTAAAATATACATTTTATGACTGTTCACATTCTAAGGAATGTGCTGATATGGGGGCGTGCCTAGCTACCGGTAATGGCAGACGTGTGTTAGCTGGCTTCTCGGGGTTTAGAGTTTAAAATGGATTTTTGCCATTTTTTGTAAATATCTTTTTTCCTATACTTAATATGTTTTGTATTTTTTTGCTCTCCCCTGCAACCTACATGGAATGGAATTTTTATCCCAGACTTGCAGGGGACATGTGTCATGTCCTAAGGTAGTGCCTCTGACAGGTCTGGTGAAAAAAATATTAAAAGGTTCCCTAATTATAGGGATTTAAAATTTAGTGGTTTCCGACCTGCGCATGCACAGTAGAATTTTACATATAATGTTCTGTGGCTAAAGTAAAAATTTGATTTCACAAATGCGCATTTTTGATTTCACACCACTTGCTTGGCAGGGCACCAAACACTGTTTGTGCCGTGCCAGCCGCCATCTTGTTGATGTTTTCCATGAACTAAGAAATGTGGAAAATGCATAAAAATGCAGGGATTTTAAAAAACAAACATCAGATCCTAGCTAAACAGGACCCAGTTAGCTAGCTTTTGATTCTGATGTTTGTTTATTAACATTATGGCCACAAATATGTTTTCTAGGCACCCAGAATCCCAGGTGCCCAGCTTAATGAGAGGAGTGCTTCCCCAACAAGAGAACAGCACGAATTTCTTCACTTCTGCAGCCACAGCTGAACTCGTTCTGCGTGCTGCAGTGTAAGCTGTGAGCCACTGTTTCCCTGGTGTTTGGTGGTTTCTCCCACACAAAAACACCCACTACATTGTTGTCCCTGGCAATGTGTGATGTTGCCCTGTTGTTTAGTGCCCCCCCAGATCGTTCTCCCCATGAATAAGTAAATATATTCCCTGGTGTCTAGTGGCACCTCCACCCACCGATCTCTATCCCTGTTAACAAGTCTTATATTCCATGGTGTCTAGTGGCAGCCCCCACCCGCTGATCACTGTTCACAATTTCCCTGATGTCTGGTGTCAACCCCCCCCCACTCACCGATAACTGTCCCCATTATCAAATTTTAGATTCTGTGGTGTCTAGTGGCACCCCCCCCCTTCCATTTGTGACACAACCTGAAATGAAGAAAATGGTCTGTCGTTTTTTTTTTTTTTTTACAAAGCCCCTCCCCAATCAGATCCCCCGTCCCACGTGGTACCCACAACCCCACACCCCCCAGTACACCCCCACACAGCCTCACTCACCTGAACAGGTCCCAGGTTCAAGATCCGCTCTCCAAACAAAGACACGTCTTGCTGCTGGAAACTGCGACTGCAATATGAGAAACTAAGATAAATGCGATTAAATGTATTTCAATTGGGTTTCAACTTCTATGCATAATTTAGCCATTTGTTTACATTTTGACCCAGATTTTCAACATGGCCTTTTGGGAACTCCACCTTATGAACACCACGACTGTATTTACCTAACTCTGGCCTGAAAGGTGATTTTTGTAGTTGCTTGGTGAAGTCGCCTTTTGGTCGGCATCTGAACATTTTCCTGCATGTATTCATGAAGTGGGGTCATAAGAAGGCTATGTTGAAAATTTGGGGTCAAAATATGTAAAAATGGCAACGTTATGATCATTTGTTGCAATTTCCTTACACACACTCATAACTTTGGAAATTTTCAATATTTTGACCACAGATTTTTAACACGGCCTTCTTATTACCCCACTTCATGTATGTCACAGCTGTCATTTTTTAAATCCTGGCCAAAATGTGTTTTTACACCTGTGGCGTAGAATGGCGTTGCATATGAACAGGATTACGTTTTGGCTGGGAAATGAAAATTATCAGTACTGGGTGCACGAGGTGGGGTAATAAGATGGCTATGCTGACACTTTGGTTACTGTTGTCCTTTAAATGGAAGCACAGAGCCCTCATAGCTACATAGACATACGCATGCATCAAGGGATGGGAGCACAGGGTTCGGAGGGCCACAGGCAAATAAGGATACGATTATACTATCTCAGAAAGTAAGGAAATAAATTGCAAAAATCTTTAATAGTCTAGTTAGGGTTAAAGTGACAAAAGTAGGGAAATGAGCTGTTAAGAGTTTCCAACCCTAACATTCTGCCCTCAGTCTGCGCACATCAGTAGGCATCGGGTGTGCCTTGGGGTCATCAGCCATAATGCTCACCCTGTTCTCCTATACTGTACCCATTTCGGCTTATTTACTTATGGAATAGAGTGAGTGTTAGGGCTGACAACCCCAAGGCACACCCCTGACGCCTTTTGGTGTGTTTAGGGTGGGGGTGGAGTGTTAGGGTTGGAAACCCTAGCGCCACATTTCCTACTTTTCTCACGTTAACCCTAACTAGAGCATTAATGACTTCTTTTTGCAAACTATATATATATTTTTATACAGTGTATGTTTAGGGATAAATCAAAGTATAAAAAGTATTATCTGAGCTAGCCAATGAAGATATTATTGATATCTTCATGTTCCTATATGGCACACTAATATCTCCATGTTCCTATACCTCATAGAAATCTCTTCAAATTCTCACACGTCATTGTTTCACAAATCAGCAACATTCCAACACATTGCCCATTAATGGAAAACACAACTTTCACTATCGGACCTCTCCGTGTCGTCAGACAAAATTCTCATTACCAAAAACATTAGAAACACATGGCATTACTACTATCAATCCAAACATATTGCTAAAGAAACACTTTGCCACCACCTCAGCTCCCATAATATCATACTGTACCCAAAATTAAATATGGACTGCCCGGATTGCAAACAAACTGAACCTACCCAATCAATATTTTCCACAGCAACATAAAGAGTAGCTGATTTTCAAAAAACAAAAACAAAACGGTGAACATCACTCACTAAATACTAAATGTAAAGTAAAAACACCAGCAGTTCAACGAGTAATGACCACACAGCTGCCAACCACAACCTTTGACACGAAGTCAGAGTATGCATGACAACACAATAGTCAGACTCACTTCCAATTTCACAGCAACTCTCCTGCTCGTTCTTGCACAATTCGAAAACCACAAAGAGCAGTTCAAAAAACATTTGTGATGGGCCGCTCGAGATAAAGATGAGCAACCCAGGGTCCGAATTATATTCGGATAGGATAACTGCTATCCGGACAAGGAGAGGCAGGAGTCAACTTAGTATTTCGATGCCCGCAGGGTGGGCGTTTATTTGGTACCAAGGGGTAGACAGACACAGTCACAAGAAGGAGTAGGGGATGCCCGATTAACAATAGGGCAATTATACAGGGAAATACTGAAATACTTTCGATCTACCACTTTTATGGTTACCACTACAAGCATAAACTTTAGGCCTACTGCCACTCTTATTCTAATACTAGTTTATACTGTACTTCTAAACTCTAAACAAGAATCCAGTCTTATTCTGGTACTAGTTTATACTGAATTTCTATACTCTAAACAATAATTCAGTTACATAGGCTACTCAGCACTACATTAGGGTGATCAGCATCACACTTCTACAAAAGAGTCCAGATTTTACAAGAGTCCAGAGATTCATGCCTTGTACACCGCATTCTTTCACAGGCTACAAGGAAATAAAACAGAACTGTAGAACCCTAATCTCAATTCCCAGCAAGGACCTAGATAAGGCCACTGGGGTGGTGAGAGGTCTGTAAACAGACGATATATCTTCGGCCAAAGCCCACTCTCTCTGAGGCTGCCGAATGTAGAACCAAAGCAACTGGTTCCTGAAATAACACACACTGAAGCAAGAGGTTCCTCGGCCAAAACCCACTTCTAGGGTTGCCAAAGATGAAGAAAGACCAAGATCTGCGTGGCGATGAATCCAGTGGAGGACTACCACAATCCGACTGATGCTGCAGCACTCCAAGGGCCAGCTGGACTCAGAAGGAACTCTGACAGGACCAGGAACCATAAGAATCTGAAGAGATGATGGTTGACTCTGCAATCCTAGGATCAGGAACTAACACAAAACAAAGAAACGGCGGACACATCCCGGACTGGGCTTCGACAGACTCGACTTTCGGCGAACGACCAAGTGGGGGCGCAGAACAGGTTCTCCAAGATGAGCTCTCTCTCTTCTGTAGAGGCCGACCAACTTCGGGACATCTGGAACAGGTACCATACGGAACGACATTGGCACGGCTGTCGTGATGCGTTTCAGCGGACATACTTTCAAGCTGTGAAAACAAGAAAACGACGGGAACGACTGGTACGACTGACGACAGACTTCGACTTCGGCGGATGACACAAACGGATGGGATGTGTTGATGGATGATCTTCCTGAAGTGAAGAATGTTGGAAGGATGTCTTCTTCTGAGTAGAGACTGATTCTGAGCACGTGGTGCAACAGACCACACTAGGAGACTGCAGTGTGGTAGAAGATTGAGACTGTCTTCGTACAGTAGTAAACATATAACTGAAGAATGCCCAAAGAACTGTGGAATAGTATAATAATTTGCCAGGGAAGGGCACATTATAACTTCAGGGGTAATTGTTACTGATAAGGGCCCATGTCCAGGTGCTTAGAGCAATAGTTCAGGTACTTGGACCAATAGTTCAGGTACTTCGGACAATAGTTCAGGTACTTAGGGCAATAGTTCAGGTACCTCGGACAATAGTTCAGGTACTTAGGGCAATAGTTCAGGTACCTCGGACAATAGTTCAGGTACTTCGGACAATAGTTCAGGTACTTAGGGCAATAGTTCAGGTACCTCGGACAATAGTTCAGGTACTTAGGCCAATAGTTCAGGTACCTCGGACAATAGTTCAGGTACTTAGGGCAATAGTTCAGGTACTTAGGGCAATAGTTCAGCATAAGCAGTACAGTAGTCACAGTAATTTCACAGCATAGGCAAACAGAACAGTCTCAAATGAACCCCTGTTTCTATAGGTAGGGTATTCTTGGATAGGATCCCTTACTGTACATTGTGGCTAGGGAATCCTGTAGTACCACTAGGCTGGCTTGCCCTATTCCGCTAGGCCAGGGCCTCCCTATAGTACCACTAGGCTGGCTTGCCCTATTCGGTAGGGCCGGGGCCTCCCTATAGTACCACTAGGCTGGCTTGCCCTATTCCACCAGGCCGGGCCTCCCTATAGTACCACTAGGCTGGCTTGCCCTATTCTGCTAGGCTGGGGCCTCCCTTTAGTACCACTAGGCTGGCTTGCCCTATTCTGCTAGGCCGGGGCCTTCCTATAGTACCACTAGGCTGGCTTACCCTATTCCGCTAGGCTGGGGCCTCCCCTTAGACCAGGCTTTACCTTGGGCCTAATGCCCTACCTTTACCTCGGGCCTGAAGCCCTACGTTAGCTTGGGCCTGGTGCCCCACCTTAGATTGGGCCTGGTGCCCCAGTTTTCAATGAGCCTGGTGCCCCTCGAAATACTGGGCCTGGTGCCCCACTTTATACTGGGCCTGATGCCCCTCGTTACCTTGGGCCTGGTGCCCCACCTTAGAGTGGGCCTGGTGCCCCTCGAAATACTGGGCCTGGTGCCACACTTTACAATGGGCCTAATGCCCTACTTTATAATTGGGCCAGAATTGCCCTTTTAAATGATGTTGCCCATTTAAATCTGCAGGCTTCCAGTGCCTGCTGTCATTTATGTGCAGCAAATCCCGCCTCCACTCTGCCCCCTTTATTAATATTCATAGGCTGCTATTTTGGCCTCGCTAGTTGGCCCCTCCTTTGGGCGTCGCTAACCCCGCCTCCCTCTTAAATATTAAAATACAAGGGTCCTAGTGACCCGATGCCCCTGTGGCGCTTGGCCACCTTTATTAGTGCCTCCTGCACTTTTTAAAAACAAGTCTTTGTTTTTACGGGCGGTCAACTGCGCAGGTGCTGCCGCGACTCACCAGCTCTGCAGGCTGCTCCGGAGGACCGGGAGGTGGGAGTGAGCTGGCAGTGGAAGGGAAAACCGGACAGGCAGCTGGGGGACGACTCGGGGGCCTCCGATGGCCGAAAGGGAAATGCGGCGTTTCTCTGACGCCGGCGTGGGACCGGGAGGTGGGAGGTGAGCTGGCAGTGGGAGGGAAAACGCTCGGGGGGCAGAAAATAAATAAACGGAGGGCTATTAAGCCCTAAAATGCGGTGGGATGGTGTTTTCATCTTCCATGGACTAACGCAGCAGAGGAAGTCTTCGGGCAGGGGAGGCAGCACAGGACCACAGCAAGTCCAGAGGGACGGCTCCAAACAAAAGGTAAGCCCTAAACTGTCCCCCTGACTTCTGGGTCTTGGCTCCTCAACCTCTGCCCAGGGTTAACTGTCTCCAACTGTCTCACTGTAGAATCCTTGTTTAAACTTGAACCTCCCCAGGGTTCTAGATCTGCTGGATTGGAATGCTGTGCATGAGCCACCTAGCACAGCATTCCATCCAGGCTATTATGACACACATTGCTTGTAAATTCTAACTTTTTTACAACGCTGCAAGTGCACAGGGCACTTTTCTATTATGTACAGTATTTTCCCTGTAATGGCCAACTTTGGGGCATTACACATTTCTCTCCCCTCCACCTGTTGAAAGAACAAAAAACCCTCTGGAAATAAATGGGGGAAAATTCATTCACTCCCTCCCCTTCGCATACCTGAATACACACAGTGGCTACAAATGACAGCACAGGCAACATTCATTGTAAAGAAAGCGCTGCATAGTTCCCATGCCTCCAAATAATATACACAGCCTTCCTGAGTTTAAGTACCCTATTCTTATGCATACCATTTGCAGTTTAAAAGCGTGCAAAACCCTGCATTCCACACAAACCTCTGCAGCCAGACACAAGAACTGAATTAAAAAAAAAAAAAAAAAAACATTGCGGCGTGCGACCAGAGTGTGAGACAAGTCTTGAACTTGTACACATGTGTCAATCTAAAATTGCCAAAACATGGAAATAATAAAAAAAAATGGTCTCAGCATTGCACTGGGAAAAGCTGTAAAACACTACCATTCATGTAATAAGTCCCTGCATATAAACAAACGGCTCCATCGTTAAAAAACCTGGTCGGAAAGTTTGCTAATACAATATAAGACTTCAAAAATATGTAGTGCTTATACAATTCATGTCTGTTAGGGCATCAAAGAGTTAAAATGACTACAATTTAATGAAGTTGCTGTTTTCTTTGTAATAAAACAAATACCACAGTTAAAATGTTTTCATACTTATCAAGTTCTCACAATAAAAAAACACTTTTTACAGACTATACTGTTTTACTTCTGCCTATATTGCTTATAACATTAATTGACTACTACTACTACTGAAATGTTCACAATAATAAACAAAAAATTAAAAAATCCTCAAGCATACATTGTATAAACAGAGAATGACATGGCCTGACCGAAGTTATCATATTTATCTTCACTCGAGGCCAGTGACATCAAGATATCTCACTCGTGGCTTCGCCACTCATGAGTTGTCATGATATCACTGGCCTCTCGTGAAGATAAATTTGATATCTTCAGTCAGGCCATGTCATATCCCCTGTGTATGTATGTATGTATGTATATATGTGTGTGTGTGTGTGTGTGTATGTATATATACATATATATGTGTATGTGTATATATATATATATATATGTGTGTATATGTATAGAGAGAGAGAGAGAGAGAGAGATAGAGATATATATCAGGGATATATCTCGAATATTTTTTCATTGCAAAACTTCATTAATGCATCAGTTATGGCTGTTACTAAAGCGACAAAAGCAGGGAAATGGGGTGTTAGGGTTTCCAACTGTAACACTCCACCCCCACCCTGCAGAGACTGAGCTTGGGAGGTGCCTTGGAGTCATCAGCCCTAATGCTCACCCCATTCTCCCATACTGTAGTGATATCGGCTTATTTATTTGGTGAATGGTGAGCATTAGGCTGATGACCCAAGGCACCCCCCATGCCTATCAGTCTCTGCAGGGTGGAGTAGGATGTTAGGGTTGGAAACCCTAACACCCCATTTCCCTGCTCTTGTTGCTTAAGTAACAACCCTAACTGTTGCATTAATAAAGTTTTTTTGCAATGAATTTCCTTATTTGTTTTTAGATAGTATAATCATATAGTTATCTGTCTATTTCATTTTTATTTATTTCATCTCAGATTACAAATACCTTTGAGCTAACCAAAGCTCATTTATAAAGGTTCCACGTCGGTGGGATTAAGGTAACAAACAGATGAAGGGAAGCTAAAATAAGCGATATACAAGCAACAAAAATTGGCAATAACAAAACATCATTAAACAGCAAAAGTAGAAATATTTTGATTCCAGCAAGCACTAGTAATACAGCATACAACATAGGTAAGGCAGTATAGTGAGCGGAACTGATAATTGAATGTGTTGAATACCTAGGGTATACTGTTAGCAGCAGGTGGGTGTCACAAACCCACTCAGCAGGTCAGGCCCTCTGCTCCCAAAGTGCCAACCTCTGAGTGCAGTCTTGTGAACAGTGTAACAGACAAGGTAACCCTCTTGCTTGTTTTGGTGAGTTCAGATCAACCTTTAGTCTCAAGTTCTGGAGGGATTCAAACTGTTAAACCTCTTGTTAGCATACCTAATGCACAGGCTCAGATATCTGTCTTTGGGGGGCCAGATATCTTTGCCTACATTCACCTAACCAGGTATACAGAGATGAACCCTTTAAAAACTTTATTAAAGACCTCAGATTTTAAAACGCTTCTCTTTCCAGTTTGGTATCACCATTCAAGCTTATGTTTAGTATCTGCAATAACCATATACTTTTCTTACAACTAAAAAGAAGTTAAAGACAGACCAAGTAAATGCTAAAAAGAATTTTACTAAAATATTTAAAAATATGTAAAACACAAAATACAGAACTGTTTTATCACAAGACATACAAATCTATTAAAAGAACAAGGTTTTAAACAGTGCAATTCCTACTACAGTACTTAGTCTCTAAATACTTGCTTAAAAGTGCTCACAAGATGTTTCGTGGTCAGAGTCTACTTAAAAATGTGACTCTGTGAAGTAAAAGACTAAATTAAAATATATCTTATACAAAAGTATTACATTCTGCAACTTCAGCATAATTCATGTCCTTTAAATGACACTGTTTGATTCCATGCTGTATCCTCCCTCACACAGGCTTCACAGGGACATTTGCAACCTTGCACCCTTGTGTAACAACCTAGGTTCCTCTCCAATGTCATAAACATTCTTTTTGATTTCTCTCTTTACAAAATTAACTTAAACAAGTCTGTAATTAACTCGAAGAAACAGGATCCTTGATTAAAGTCTTCCATGTAACACATTGTCTCTAAAAACTGAGTGTGTGTGAACTCACATGCTGTCAGCATTTCCTCATGGCTTCCACCTCTCAGCTGAAATCTGGGGGGGATGAGTGAGGTCACTCCTAGAGCATTTGATTTTCAGCAGGAGATATTCAGTAATACATTTTATATTAAAAAGAAATTATACAGCACTCAGAACTGGCTCTCTACATCACAGTGGGTATAAAAGTAGCTGAGGGAGAGAGGAAGATAGGGAGGAGTGGGGGGGAAGAGAGAGAGAGGGGATTTGATGAGAGGTGAGTTTCAGCAGGAGGGGAGGCAGGAAGCAGGTAGCCACATGGAGAACAGTACATACTTTTCTTACACCAGGAGTCCTTTAGCATCAGCAACTTCAGCAGCTAGCTGGCTAGGTGCCCCATCACTCCATACATACGTATATGCATGTAGCTGTGGAAGCACAGGGCCCTGAGCTATTCATAGGAAAACAGTGACCAAATTGTCAGCATAGCCATGTTATTACCCCACTTCATGTACCCTGGTACAGAAAATTTTCGAATCCATGCCTAAACTTAATTCTGCACAACTGCAATGCCATTCTGTGCCACAGGTATGAAAACACATTTTGGGCAGGATATGAAAAATGACAGCTATGACATAAATGAGTTTGAGTAAGAAGAAGGCTATGTTGAAAATCTGGGGTCAAAATATTTAAAAATTTCCAAAGTTACGAGTGGGCGTGCCAAAATTGCAACATATGGTCCTAACTTTGATATTTTTTTCATATTGTTACCCCAAATTGTGAACACAGTCTTCTAATGACCCCGCCTCATAAACCCCATAGGTGAACATTTTGAAATCCATGCCAAAACACCATGCTGCACCACAGGCATGAAAACATGTTTTGGGCAGGATGTGAAAAATGACAGCTGTACTTTTCATGAGGTAACGTGAAAAAATGGCTATGTTGAAAATTTGGAGTCAAAATATTAAAAATTACCAAAGTTAATCACGTGCATAGAAACATTTCAACGAACGCTCATAAATCGGCCATTTTTTGGAATTTTTCTACCAAATTTTCAACATGGGTTTTTTGGGATGCTCCCTCATAAACACTGGTACAATTATTTCATTATTCAATCCCAAAATGTGATTTCATGCAGTGACCATGAAATCACCTTCTGGACCCCCGAGTAATGAAATGAAAGTCAGTGTTCATGAGGTGGGGCCCCAAAAAGCCCATGTTGAACATTTGGTGAAAAAAATTCCAAAAAATGGCAAAAATATCAACATAAGTTCAAAACACCATTGAAATACATTATACAGCACTTACCTTCATTCCTCAGTTTGTGGTTCAGCTTTAAAGAGTGCAGATGTGTCCCGGTCCACAGAAGATGACAGCAGACAACCTCCAGAGGTAACTATAGGGTAAGGGAGTGTGCAGGGAGGTGGGTGCTCAGTGGGAGGGTGGGGATGGGGAGGAGGTCAGCAGCGATGACGAGCAATGGTTTTCTTTGTTTCAGGTTTAAAACAAAACTAAAGACGTCACAGGACTTTTTTTTTTTTTAGGTAAGAACCAATAACTGCAACTGTTTAGGGACACTTGGAGTGGGCTCCCCAGTGTCCTATGCTGCAGTTGGGGGGGGTAACAAATATAAAAATTATTTGGGGACTCTGGGAGTGGGCTCCCCTGTGTCCCACACTGCTGGGTTGGGGGGGCAATAAAATATTAAAATTATTTGGGGACACTGAGATTGGGCACCCCAGTGTCCCACACTGGTTGGGGAGGGTGTGTGTGAATGCTGACATGGTGATTGGGCACCCCGATTTCAGCAATTATTATTAAAACAACAGACGGGTTGGGGAGGGGCATCCGACACCTGGAGTGGGCATCCCGGTGTCAGATTATTACTAAAAATATAAAGAAAACAGAAAGAAGGGGATGGCCATCGGAGAGTGGGGGGTGCCAGTAGACACCAGGGAAAGGGTAGCTCACATGTAGAACTGCAGCCGGCAGCATGACTTTTACTAAAAATATAAAGAAAACAGAAAGAAGGGGATGGCCATCGGAGGGTGGAGGGTGCCAGTACACACCAGGAAAAGGGCAGCTCACATGTAGAACTGCAGCCGGCAGCATGACTTCTAGCTGTGGCGGCAGTAGTCAAGAAAATCCCCCTGTTCTCATACAGAGAACACGGAAAAGTGCTCTTCTCCATAACATAGCCGCTGATTCACACGGGGAAATGCTCCTCTCCATAACAGAGCTACTGATTTCTGGTCACAGAAAACCTCTTTCAAGCAATAATTAAATAAAAAAAAAAATAAACATCAGAATATAGATGAACGTGTGCTGTTTACCTAGCTTCTCACGTTTATTTTTTAAAATTCATTCATTTTTTTTCTGTTTTATTTGTTTTGTTTATCTCGCCAAGTGGAGAAACAAAATGGCAGAGGCGTGAAAACGGATTTTGCTCCTGCGACACAGGATGGCCCTGTCTGTGAACAGGGATTCTTGTCTGCGAAAAGAGATTCTCTCCTGAGACGTAGAATCCATTTTTGTGCTGGCTCCTGCAACATAGTCCATTTTCATGTGGGATATCTATTTTTCCCCTTAGGAAACAATGGGAAATTCTAAATTTAGTAACTTTTGAAAAGATTAATATTTGTTCACTAAACCTTCAAAAGGCACATCTGTGAGGCAAAGGCTTGCTACCCTGAAAATGTCAGACCACAACTTACAACAGTTTCTGAGATATAGGTGAACAAAAAAAAAACTGCCAAAAAGCACAAAACCTTATTTATTTTCAACACTCTGTATCTCACAGATCACAAAAACAACTAAAACAAAATTTGGCACATGAACAGATCTACTCCCAACTCTTACACATACCAAATTTCATGCAAATCAATTAAACCATTACAAAGTTATTAACCTGCAAAAATTGCCCTTTAACATTAAACACCTTCATCAACCCTAACTATACTGGTGCTACCACACCAGTGTAATGTAATATATATATATATATATATGGAGGGGGAGAATGAGAATATATGCTATTTGTATGAAAATGTAACTGTTTCTCCTTAATTTCAACTGCTGGCTTCAGAGCTGCACATGGTAATTGTGATGTCATCAGCACTGTGAAAGCTGCTCTTGGATTGGTTCAGTATGCAATGTGACATACCCAACTTTGCAAGATAACACTTATCTTGCTGTTTATCAACACCTACATGTTGTGACAAAGGATATGCAGGGTGAAGGAGCTTTATGATACCTGATTTATCTGTACAAGTGCTGTTTGATCTCGGGCGACTAGTGGTGGGCAAAGTGGGTTAAATTTGTTTTGTGGAGAAATCCACAAAATTCCATCCATTTTGCATAGCAAAATTTCGCCTGGTGGAGTGGCAAAATTTCACCGGGCAGAACAGTGAAATTTCGCCTTCTGTGTACAGGCAAAATTTCACTTAGACTAGGGTATAAGTTAAATAAGTAGATTCCTGGTGGCTAGTGGTCCTTCCCCCCACCTGTTTCACATGTAATTGTCATTAAATTATCCATGGTGGCTAGTGGTCCCTTCCCTCCATGCAGTAATGACCTGCCCTGCTGCGGAAATGATCAGTAACCCCCCAACCCGCATCCCTCTACATCTCCTCTGCCCTTTAGTCCTTATCCTGTAAAAAAAAAAAAAAAAATTTTGATCTAGTGGGGTAAGGGATTTTATCCCCCTCCAGTCCCGAAGTCCCGATCCCCAGTTCCTATACATCCCTGGTGATCCAGTGCCCCCACCCAGCCTCCCCAGCAGCCAGATGTCCCGCCACAACCCTGCTCCACTCCCATCCTCAATCCCGACAGTGGCAGTCAGCAAATTGGTACAGCCCCCCTCTCTCCTCCACGGCCGGCCCGCCGACTGAGCTGTCAGTGAATGAGCTTCATTGACAGCTCCGTTGGTGGGTCAGCCGTGGAGGAGAGAGGAGGGCTGTGCCAGTCTGCTGCTGCCAGGATTGAGGATGGGGGTGGTAGTGGGGTTGTGATGGGGGACACCTGGCTGCTGGGGAGGCTGGGGGGGGCACTGGATCACCAGGGAATCGGTATATATGGGAACTGGGGATCTGGACTTTGGGACTTGGGAGGGGGTTTAAAATTTACAAAAACCCATACCCCACTAGACCACCAGAATTTTTTATTTATTTATTTTTTCAGGATAAGGACTAAAGGTCGGGGGAGATACGGAGGATGTGGGTGGGGGGGGGTTACTGTACATTTCCGCGGAAGGGCGGGTAATTACTGGGTGGAGGGGAGGGACCACAAGCCACCATGGATTTTTCCGTGATGTGGGACAAGTGGGGGGAGGGACAACTAGCCACCAGGGATCTACTTATTTAACTTATACCCTAGTCTAGGGTGAAATTTCACCCGTGGAGGGAAGGCGAAATTTCACCGTGAAGGTGAAATTTTGCCCGCGGAAGGCTTCTGCAGGAAAATTTTGCAAAGTGCTCCGTGATGCAAATTTACCCACTTCACCGGTACTCCGCGGGTGAAATTTAAATTCACTGCATCACTACAGGTGACCTCTTGAGTGGTGTAAGCTATGAGTGAGGTGTCTGAGGTCAAACAGCACCAGTATAGATAAATCTGGTATTGCACGGGCTCCCACCCTGCATGCTCCATTTATTCAGTTGGTGTTTTTCTAAAGACTGCTGTGAGATTTGTTTTGAATTTTTTTTATTTTTTCTACATAAATTTATAAGACTTTTTGTGATCCAACTAGTATATGTCCTCTTTATTGTGAGGTTGCTAGGTGGTTGCTACGATGCATACCAGTTAGAGACGGGTGAAGTTTCTGAAATTCACGCTGCAAATTAATCTGCGAAGTTAGCGCTGATTTGCAAAGTGTGGATCGATCTGCGAAGTGAAGAGTAGAGTTTTGCCCATGAACTGCAAAATTCACCTAAAACTTAATGATTTCAGGCATATTCAAAGTTGCTGAGGGCAGGAGAAACTTTGCAAAACTCAGCGAATGAGAATTTTGGCCACTTCGCGAAAACTGCGTTGGCACAGTAAAACTTTTTACTACAACTCTAATCATAGTCTGAAGACCCTGACATACACTGCAATTGGCTGTTATGACCCTCTATGCGTAAGTAAGGCTAAAACATGACGGTGTCTCACAGCAAGAGGTAAAGCTGCTCGAGATATGTGCTACCGTTAGTATTATGTGTTGCTTTTTATGCTGTTTAGTTACTTTTTTTTTAACTCTGTTGAATTTTATAGAGTAACATCCTGGCTGACTGGTTGGTATGCCGAGGCAGGCAGGTGAGTAGAATGGAAAGCAGCATGACTGACAGCCCCAGGCAGGCTTAGTAAGAGTGAGCAGTACTTTTTGGCTTCTGAGGATTATGGTACAGAGAGTGAGTTTTACAGTTAACTAGAGTTTGAAACAGGAACAGAAAAAACCTATGTTCCAGTTTGTTTAAAAAAAAATAAGGTTTGGCAAGGGGCAGTTCAGTGGGTGGCACAGATAGGGATGGGTGCTGGGATGAAAGAGCGAGCAGAACTGGAGTTTGGGAGGGAGGCATGAAAAAGAATCTTTTCCAGCATAATGTATTTATTAGCAGTTCGGGAGAGTGAAGAAATGGTGACTGGAAAAGGGGACCAGCAGATATAAAAGCTGTGTTTGGGGAAAGTGCTGTGTCTTTTTTAATTACTGAGGCAAAGCAGTGTGTTTTGGATGGAGCAGCAGTTTGAACTTGGGGAAAAGTAACATGGAAAGATGGAAGTAGTGCTGGATGACTGCAGGTGACCAGAAGGTGTGGCTAAGGTATGATGAGTTTACTATATGTATACATTTTAATTTATACTTATGGTAGCTCAGACAACAAGATGCAAACAATGGCTTCTATGTTCATGCCTGTTGCATAAATATATATATTCAATTTCTAATTTTTTTGGTGATTGACAATATGTTCATTGCCAAATAAGTGTACATACCCGAGTCTATTTTATTTTGACAGCACATTAGAAAGCTTGATAAAGGAAGACACAAGTTGTTTCACATAGAAAACTTAGCTTGCCTAAACATAATCCAGTGATATCATTGATGCAGTGACCTAGTGGCACACTTTCCTCCCTTGGGTCATGACCCGTGGTTGACATTTTACAGCTGATTAGACTGTTACTGTTTGCCCTTACTTATAACCCCACACCAAGCACTTGGGTTAATATCCCAATACTGACACTGCAGTGCAGCATGAGGGGGGGTGCTGCACGCCTGAGGTGCTGTCTTTCAGATGAGACATTAAACTGAGGTCTCATCTGCCTATTCTGGTGGTAGTTCAGGTGGATGTTAAAGATCTCATGGCACTTCTCGAAAAGAGCAGTGGAATTTCTTGGTGCCCTGGCCAGATTTTCCCTCATTCACTAAAAATACCACCATCAGCTTAATATGGTTCAAGATCAGTTGACATTCATCTGTATTCTCCTCCCCCCAGGTTGTGCCTGAAAATAGGCAAGAATCTGTCTAGTGCACTTACCTGGTCAACAAAAACTAACTAAATAAATAACTAAGTAAGCATTAATCCACGACGAAGGTGGTATCTAATGGGGAGTTAATGCATGGTTGGGGCCGTTGTGGCACGAGGCCACAGGCCGAGTGACTACAATGACCAACCATGCATTAACTCCCCATTAGATGCCACCTTTGGAGTGGATTAATGCGCTTGTAACATGGCAAGTGCAACTGGGCTATTTGTCAGATGCTCTTTTCTTTGCTATACTATAGAACAGTAATCAGCAGAAACACTTGTTTAACCTTTACAATTATGGTGCACGTCTCTTACGTTTGCTGCCTTTCTGTTGCTGGAACCATGCGCGTGCACATTGATGACCCGGCATCGACTAATATAGTGGCGGCGACTTTTTCTCATCTTTGCACTCTGCTGCACATATACATTTTCGCATAACACTATGCTTGCAGCTGCGAATTTGCTACTTGTGCTGTCTACTCTATTTCTGTACCCTCGTTAGTATTTCAGATCCCTGCTCTGCTGCATTCTGGGGAACATATCGCCTGTGCATACCTTGCTGTCCTCCACAAATAACACTTCTATTCTGCGCTGGGTGTACACCGTGAACCTCACGATTAGCACCAATAGGTGGCGCTTTGTTATATCTACACCACTTCTCGTCTCGCTCACACTCATCTGTTAGTCACCTGTGCTTCCCACTGCTCTTTTCCATTGGTTGGCGACTTGTATTTGAACTTACTCGTTCGGTGCCTCCAACATAGCACGGTTCCTCATTGTTTCCTCTCTCTGGTTTTCTACAGTGCCCGTGCCGACACACTACTTTCTGCAGTTCCTCTCTTGCCCTGCCACTTCGCTTTTCTGCTCTCTTCGTTGTGCCACCTATTGGTCAACATATCTGTACTACTCCCTTCACTCCTTGCCTACTTCAGTGAGCGCATTCATGCTCTCAACAGGGCATTATTGCTCTGAACGTTCAGAAGCAATATGGCATTATTGTGCCATAATGCCGTGTTACTATAGTGCCACCTGACTCAATTGAGCTAATTGGGCTCCTTGTTTCCAATCCTCTGATTTTGCCCATGTTACAAATAAAGATAAACATTTTATTGTGTACCTCGTGCCTGCTTGCTGCATGTTCAACCACTGTAACATTTTTACTTTTCTTGCTGTTTTGTCTGTTCTTGATGCACTGCGTAGCTATTGCTTGTTTCTAACGAGGCAGCCTAGTTTCTTATTCCTCTTATGCGCTATGGAATTCCAGCCATGAAATCAGAATACAGAAGCATTTTCAAAATTTGACAGTGTTCTTATTTTCAGTCAGTTTATTAGTTGGATATTTAATAAAGTTATTAAGCCACTTTTCAGAATATTTTTTTGTTAAGATCATTTTTATTGCTTGAGCATTTATCTTTATTGCTGACATTCTCTAAATGTAGATCCTGCTTTGATGGGGCACATTCATTAAATGTGGAAAAACAGAGGGATATAATTTCCTGCACAGTAGCTCCCATCACCTGTCCCAAATATGAGCACCGCTGATGTAAATGCCATAAAACTCCTATTTAAGAACTGCAGCTCTGAAGAGACCCCTGTTCAAAAGCCAACACTGTACTAATGTCACACTAATGAGGTATTAACTCCTCGTAGCCACATGAAGGGCGATCTAATTATAGCATTTGTTTTTTCCAATAAAAGGATGAAAGGCTCCCACATTCTTAACCAGAAATGGAAGGGAATTTGGGGGGGGGGGGGTCATCACATGACCGTGCACAGAAAAAAGGTTTACAGTGGACCAGGGCAGGGACAGGAGAGTGCTTATGTGCTTCATGTTGAGGGGCCAGAAGTAACACTATGTACTATTATCAATCATTTTGCAGAAAACTTTTCCTTTAAGAAAAAAAAATGCAGCAGTTATACTTGCCATTTTAGGCCCTTTGAAGCATTGCTAATGAAGTGATGATACTTGCCATTTTAAGCCCTTTGAAGCATTGTTAATGAATAATTAAAAACATCTGTGAGATTTTGATGTTTTCTATAGCAGATCAGATCAGCTCAATGGAGGGCTCCTTGCTGCAGGGCTGGATAGTTTGGCTTCTGGAGCACAGGACACGTAATCCTTAGAGGGACATGTCACTGTCATTCCTCTGGTGGTACAGTACCAACTGCAGTGCTGCTGTTTGAGTTCTTTGTTCTCCAATGCTATCTCTTCATAATTCCCAAACAAGTCTTGCCTCATCGCCTGGAGCAGTGCCTGATGACATCGCTGGTGTTGTTCCACCTGTTTAATGGGATCAGGGATTGGGTCACTAATCTTGCTCCATATCCCACTGGTGCTGCTTACCTGGTCTGTATTCCTGCTCAGGAATTGCAGTTGTGCTCTGATTGGCTGAGAACCTTTTGATCATCGCCCTCCACCTTAGTAGTTAAGTCAGCTGAGTCAGTAAGGGTTGCTTCTGTTGTGGAGGAAGAGAGGTGATGTGTCCATGTTTTTTTTTTTTTGGCATGCTGATGCAGCTTGCATTTGGATGCACGTGGTAGCAATATTCCTGTCTGAACCTGAAGGGTGTTTATTCCATTGACTTTACCCTCAGTGTCCACTTGTGACAGGATATAATTCCCGATCTCCACAGGTGTGAGCTCTGGGTCTTACAGGTTCCTCCTCCAGTGCATGTTAGGAATGTCCTCTTCTGACTGTGTTTTTTTTTTTTTTTTCACCACAGGCTGCAGGTCAAGCCACTTGTACATGGGTTCATAGGTAAGGCAACCGAAAGGAAACCAAGTGGTTTATTGAGTTCGTCTAAGGATATTCATCACCCATAGCCCTTATTACCAAACAAGCTCATGTGTTTGTCTAAATTAGACTTAAATGCCACCACTGATTTATTGTCAACCACGTAAGCTGTTAATGTAGTACAAAGACTAGCTACTCTGTACTGTATGTGAAAAAGAGGCGTCTTTTCTCAGTATTGTAATGTTGTCTCATTAGTTGGAGTTTGTGACTCCTAGTACTTGAGACAGTTCCCTTAAATTTTAGGCATACATTATAAGGGTGCGGTCACACCACTATAATTAGAGTTCTTTGTTAAAGTCAAACTTTTGCACTTTAATGACTTTGCAACCATGCAATCAATTCACTTGAATTTTTGCATGCGCTACCAAGGGCCAAAGCTCTCTTGATTTGACAAGTTTTGTTCTGGTAGGATGTGTGGGTGCAGAGATGCTGATTGGCAAAAAATTTGAAAATTACTGTTTCTGGAGAAATTCTTTGACAAGCTGTTGCACAAAAATGGTGTGGAATTTTGGTCTGAAATTTTTACTGTCTTGGGTCACAAATGTGCCTTTTAAAGGTTTGGTGAAAAAATATTAATCTGTTCCAAAGTTATCAAATTTTAAAATGTCCCATTATTTCTCATGGGACCAGTTAGGTGTTTCGCTCATAAAAGGATTCTTAATCGTTAAATGAGGGATCCTTTTTCACAAATGCAGAATCCTTTGCCACAAATGCAAATCTTTTTCTGGGCTACCATCATCTTATTTTTAGGTAGCAGTGGCAACAAAATTCAATAACTTAAAAAATACACTGGTTTAGTAGACAACAGTAGTTGTCTTTACCTAATCAGGACCGTACAATCTGATTCTGGGGTTAGTGTTTTGATAAGTCACTTAGAAATGTTTTTTTTAACATGCAGAAATCCTTTTTTGCAAACCGCAGGGAAAAAATGCGAAACAGGATCTTTTTTTTTTTTTTTTTTGCAGTTTGTGAAAAACTATTTTCTTACCACAAATCGTGAAAAAGGAATTGTAAAACAGGATTTTTTTCACAATTTGCTAAAAAGGATTTTCTTTTCTGCAAATTCTGAAAAATGATTCTTTTTTTGTAATTTGCGGAAAAGGAATTTTAAGACAGCTGTTTCTTTGTCACGCTACAGTTCACAAGTGCTTGTTGATTCTGGTCTGAAATTTTCAGGGTACAAAGGGCTTGCCCCACAGATGTGCATTTTCCTGGTTTGGTGAAAATATATTACTTTACTCTGGAATTCTGCGGCTTTAAATTTTGGTTTGTTTCCCGTAGGATAACATTGTAATGTGAGTTTTAGACAGTTGTTTCTTTGTCACTACATTGTGAAGACATGGTTTTCAGTTTTGCTGTAAAATATTCAGGGTACAAAGGCCTTTCGCCACTGATGTGCCTTTTGCTTGTTTTTTGAATGTATATTAAGGCAAATAAGGATACCACTACATTGTCTCAAAAATTATGGATTGATGGGAGTGCAGTGCACAAATGGACCTGCGCTCCCACAGGAAAATAAGAACACAATTATAATCTCTCAAATTATGGCTGGATAGGAACGCAGGGCCCAGAGGGCCCTGTGCTCCCATGAGCAAATAAGGCTATGAGGCTATAATTATAGTATCTCAAAAAGTAAGGAAATTCTTGGCAAAAAACATATTAATGCATCAGTTAGGGTTCCAACAACAGAAGTTTGGAAATGTAGTGTTAGGGTTTCAAACCCTAACACCCCCAACCTGCACGTAGCAACAGGCATGGGGGTGTGCTTTGGGGTTGTCCGCCCTAACGTTTACTCCATTCTCCTGTACTATACCCATGTCAGCTTATTTACTCATGCAGTGGGGTGAGCACCAGGGCTGACAACCTCAAAGAACACCCCCCCCCATGCCTGTTGCTGCATGCAGGGTGAGGGTGGGGTGTTAGGGTTGGAAACCTTAAAACCACATTTCCAAACTTTTGTCACTGGAACCCTGATTGATACATTAATGAAGTTTTTTGCCAAGAATATTTTAACAGTTCAAGGTGTAGCTATGTATCTCTGTTTATGTCTTGAGACTTTTTATGTTACAATTAAATCCCCTACAGTTCATTGGTCCCTTGCTTTGAGTTTCCCATTGTATGTGTCAGTGTCTGGAACTACTTCCAGAGTCTTACACTGTCCTGTGCCTGGCCCTTGATGACACTAGCATCAAACACAGTATGACAGTGATGTGTTGAACCTAGTACGAGAGCTTTAGTCTCTGTGTGTCTGTAAGCGGGCTGCACTGCCAGTCATTCTTATTCTTCTTGCCAGGTTGGTGTTCACTTCTGGCACTGTGTTGGTGACGATCAGTATTCCCCTAGTCTCTGCCAGTCATTTACCTGACTGAGAAATACATTCTGTCCACACTCCTACCCTGGAAAGTGTAGGTTCCCTTTTACAGAGTTATTATGTTCCTCACATGTATAGTGGGATGTAAAATAAACAAACTGCTCATATATGATGACATCTACATAATGGAGGGAATAGAATCCATATGCAGCATACCTGTCGGGTAGGCCAATGCACACAGTTCTGTGTGACCATCAAGTACGGTACTTTCAATTATGGATACTGTGTACTTATATGGTAAGGTATAGATGTAAATTACCAGTTATGGGCCATAGAAGCCATCTGAATTTTTCCACACATCTTCCGGAATCGAGCCATTTGAAAGTTTGGGTAATGACTATGTAGTCCAGATTGATACGTTAATAAACCAAGAACTGTTAGTACTGGATGAGTTGTGTAACACATTTTTGAGTACTCGGGGAGGTGTTCACAGAAACTGAGGCTCTCATACCTTAGTATGTTAGAATTATTAGCATATGAATGATTTCTGTAATCTGGCTTTAACATCGTACCTATTTTTCAAATAATAAGGTGTGACAGGGTTCGTGTTTTGCCGGGTAACTTCTCACCTTGGGTGCATTATGATGCAGGAGCAGCCAAGTGCCTTCAACCACCCAAAATGTAACATTAACCAGTATAATACATATCCTAGAGTGCCTTATTGAGATTATAAAATGAATCCTATTGAATAAAAAAAGGCTTTCTATGTAGATTTTACTTTATATTAGTTTCACACCGTGATGCTGTCATCCAATAACATCACAACAAGAACTGCCTCGAGACCAGTCTGCTTTCAGGATTCTTTTATCCATTTTATAACGTTTCTTTTTTTCACTGATGTCATGGTTTGTAGGAGTTACTTATCGAGTTTTAGACTTGCAGCACGTACCAGATCATTTCCCCTCCTCAGCCAAGCCCCATTTGTTATATAACCACAGGTGCTGCAGTCATTTTGCCTCATTTATTTAATCATTTCTCTCTTCTGTAGACAAGTACCCAGTTTAATAAAGGTTATATTTTTTATTTCATTAATTATTCTAGGTCCCATGCCTCTTTTCCTTTGTATTTTTGACGTTGAGTTTCCTTTTAAAGAAGCAGTTCCGTGTTTGTTACAAAGGAAAATATTTTGGCACAGAGCAGTAGTTCTCGGACACACCTGCATTGATATGAGACTAATCAGGACGCAGGAACAATAGAAACTGGGGCAAAGTGGATGTTCTTTAAATGGCTGCATTGTACGGTTTCATGCACAGGATTTTTCCACCTTTCAGCTACTCAGGCAACTCCTTATTGCAAAATACTGTAGAGTCTCATAGAACATGTACTGGAATGCTATTTATTACAGATCTCTGAAGCAGTGTTTGGAATTTTTCCAAACTTTAGGATAAGCAGGTATTGCAGAAAATGTTTAGTGTGAGCTTCTACAGTTAGAGGCCTGTATATCTGCTAAGTGAAAGTATAATTTATAGTGTCAGGTAAAACTTTAGAGCAATTGTTAACAAGCTGTAGGCTACCTGACCACAGAATTTGTTAGCACTGATTCCGTTAGCTATCTGTGGAATGCATTCATTAGCTAATCTTCAAGAGATATGATGATGGTAATTACAAAGACGTACATTAGATTCCTGAAAAGCAGTATAAAATACATAAGTGGTGTCCTCTCTAAGAATACGCTCATGCATTTGACAGGTTATAAGTCCTAGGTCTCTCTGTTATTTAGACAGATCAAAAAATTGCTGGATAGACAGACAGACCCGAAGTCAGGTAGACAGACAGAATGACATATGATAGATAAATAGCTAGAGTGAATTTTTCATGGCTTTGTCCTGTACCCCTTACAGCACATTAGCTTCCTCCCCAGCAGTACAGTACTGAAATAATGGGCAGTTTCCCCAACCCTCATCCCATTTGCAAAAGGCCATTACTCCCTTACCTAGAATATTTTCTGATATATTTATTTATTCATTTATTGAAATGTTTCACTAGGAAAGGCATGCTAAGCAAAACGATGCTCGTCTCACGGCGCGACCTGATACAGAGGAGAGCAACAGTATACAGTTGTGCATAGAAATGAATTACACAAATTAATTACACATCAGAACATAAGTATAACACCTCAGAAACATGAAGCAGGAGTAACATAGGAAACATTGGAACAAGAAATTGTATATATTGTTACATGGAGTAAGACAAAATTGAACAAGGATTAAATGACAAAGGTGTAAAGGTATAACTACATACATGTCAGCAACTACTCTATGGTAACACGGTAGGCAGAGAATCGAGGCTGGAAGTACAGTAGGGGATAAGGGCGGAGGTTGGTGGATATATGCCAGCATTTATAACCGTAGCTAAAGCCACTGGTCAGGCCACATGGGATCTAGGATAGGACAGTGGGGAGTGGGAAAAGATGTGGGGGGAAGGGAGAGGGAAGACGGGAGGGGGAGGTCAGCAACACTGGCAGTTTACCACGTAGTAAATTGTCTGGGCAGAGGAGATGGAATGCTTAGAGGAGGAGTGGCGGATTTGTGCCGGCAGGTCATTCCAGAGCCTCGGGAAGTGGTAGGAGAAGACTGATTGGCTAGCTGTGGTCTGGCGGTGAGGGATCAACCACAGCCGGGAGTCTGTAGATCTAAGGGCATGAGAGGGAGTAGGGGTGGGAGCTAAGGAGGTGGTGAGGCAAGGAGGAAGGGACCCGAGCCAGAGGTTGGAAGCAAATTTAGCACAATGGAGTAGATGCTGGCTGCCAAGTGAGGGGAAGGCCAGCGCATGATAAAGCTCACAGTGGTGGGTGCGAGTGGGGGCATCGAGGGCAAAGCGGCAGAAGGTGTTGAAGAGGGGGTCCAGTCTGGATAGAGTAGACTTAGGAGCAACACTATAGACTACATCATAGTAGTCGAATATAGGTAATATCATTTTCTGCACAATTTCACGTCTCACTGGTAGGGGGAGACAGCTGTGGTTTCTGTAGAGAGCACAGAGCTTAGGCGCAATTTTATCAGGATAACGTCCACATGAGCAGAGAAGGATAGATATCGGTCAAGCCAGACACCAGGGTACCTAAAGTTTGACACGTCCTCAAGGACAGACCCGTCTAGGGTGTGGAAGTTCAGGGGAGTAGTAAGCCTGGATAGTCTCTGCCTAGTGCCGAAGGTCATGAAGACTGTCTTCTTGACATTAAGGGAGAGTTGGTGGGAGCTAAACCAGTGCTGAACTTAGTTGAAATCAGCCTGAAGGATGATAGTAACCTCCTCAAGGGTACGGCCAGAGGAAAAGAGGACGGTGTTATCTGCATACATGCGAATTGAGATAGATGAGCAGGTTTGAGGCAGGTCATTTAGAAGGATGGAAAAGAGGATAGGGCCGAGTACTGAGCCTTGGGGGACACCAGTAACTATTAGGAGAAGAGGAGAAGTGGACTCAGCAATTTTTATGGATTGAGTTCTCCCTTCCAGGTATGCTCTGAACCAGTTTGTGGCAGGCGTGGATAGACCGGCTTCAGAGAGGCAGGATAACAGCAGGGGGTGGGAGACGGTGTCGACAAAAATGGCTGCAGTAATGAGACCTTTGTCCATACCCGAGAGGACTGTGTTGGAGAGACGTAGGAGGGAAGTGGCGGTACATACAGTAAGGAATACTAGACATATTCCTTGCAACTGTTTGAGTAGTGTTCAAGCAAAGTATTCAACAAGTACTGGAAGAGTCTAGAGAAGCTGTGGGTCCTGATTAATAATATAAAAGTTTTGGGGTTTTTTTATGGGTCACCATGGAGTAGAGGAACGCAAAATGGGTAAAAGGGTTGTTATGCAAATCAGACACATCTATGTACATGACAAAAATTAGCATACAGGCAGCCCATTCCCTCAAATAGATATTGATGCAAGTTATGCACAGAAGCAAAAATTGTGACCCACAAACAGAGAACAGTGCTCCAAAATCTCCTATAGAATCAAACACTGCTGCCCTTTTCCCCCAGAGAGACACAGTTACTCCCAAACCACCCTTAAATCAGCCATTGCAAGCCCACACTCAAAGTACTGCAACAGAGAGAGAGAGAGAGAGAACAAAGATCAATGCAGACCCCCCCCCCCAACTCAAAGAACAAAGGGAATTTCTACATGGGCAGAACAATTAATAAAGTTCATATTCTGTGTGTATTTTGATCATGTGCTCATAAACCCTTTATTTAGAAAAAATAACCTTTTTCTTTCTTAATGGGGATCTGGTGTATTTTAGGGTGCAAAGTAGCAGGGAATAATCATATATCATATCATAGCAGTTTTATTTATAAAAGGCGCCTTTCTAAACCAAGGCGCCTGTACAATAAAATACATAAAATAAAATAAATTATTATAAACAGACATATAAATTCCAACAGAAAACAGTATAATAGCACCAAAGCAAACTAAAATAACCACATCAATCAACAAAAGCCAGGTTAAAAAGATAAGTTTTTAAAGCAATTTTAAAATAAAGTTATAACATCAATTATACCATGAGGTATGATCTATTTGCACACCCTTAAAAAATGCCACTTTTTAGGATCGCTTTAATTTTTTTATACTTTTGTTTCCCATTTGTATCCAAATAAAACTTTCTTCAAACACCGTGATATACTATTGCCTTCCGGCTTATAATCACCTTCTGGCTTTGTGAAACAAATCTTTCTTTTTTGTAAATAATTGCCACATTCAAATTTCTTACAGGGGTACAGTCTGTAAATTTGAGTTTTTAAAGCAGTTGGAGCTGTTAAAGCTGTTCTTTATCTTATTTTTACTTTTTACTTTACCACTGCTTTAGCGTCTTGCACATTTCTTTATCCATCCCCCTTCATAGCTCAATTGCCTAATCCTCGACTTGCTGTGCTGTTCATTAAGCTGGGTGCCTTATGGAAGCAAATGTCCTCTCCGTGAACAATATTGACCCTGGGCTTCCAATATTCGAAACCGCGCTCGCCTGCAATCCACGTAGTTCCCATTCAACTTTGCCGCCGTCAATGTCGCGTTTCGTTAACTAGGTTTCAGGGCCGTCATGCCCCATCATAGAGCATGATGATGGGGCAACGACTAACATCAACGCGTAGCACACATGAACATTGAGCTATGGGATTGTGTTTACAAGGAGCAAGTAAGACGCCACTGGGATATTTCTTTGCAAAGAACCAGAATGCTTTTATAGCTTGCACAGTTTCGAATATTGGAAGCCCAGGGTCAGTACTGTTCATGGAGAGGACATTTGCTTCGATAAGGCACCTGGAAAGAGATCCTAAAAGGTAGCATTTTTTAAGAGTGTGCAAATAGATCATACCTCATGGTATTATTTATGGTATTACAATTAACAAAGCATTTGATTAGCCTAATTGCAATTTGCTGGGTGAAATTAACAAGTTTTACAGAATTTCAGCAAAAATTTATTGAAATTCTGTGCACCTATGTTGATCATAACTCAGATATCTGGGGCCCAATATTCAACCGCTGTTTGCCCTCACAAACCGGGTTTAGCACCAGAGGGCGATATTCAAAAGGAACTTTTGCACAGGCAAACAGGGTTAGTGCAGACACAAAAGATAATGTATGCAAATGGGTAAAGGGAGGGGCATGAACATGAATATCCATGCAACCCTATATTCAGCAGCTTTGTGCTGTGCAAAAGGGATTATCCCCCCCAAATCCCTGCCTAATCTGTCTCCTCAGACCCTAACTGGTCTCTGGCGAACCTCCCTCCTCCCTGCCTATTTTTTAATATACCCCATCTCTGTCCTGTGCATGCTTGAAGCCCCCCACTGTTTGTGCCTTCACCACTTCCTTTGGCAGTCTGTTCCAGCTACCACCCTTTCAGTGAAGTAATACTTCCTCATACCCCTCTTTAACTCTCTCCCAGCTTCATCACATGCCTCCTGGTCATAGTGCTCTTTCTCTTTCGAAAGAGACTGCACTTCTGCACCTTGTTCACCCCTGTAAGGTACTTGTAAGTCTCTATCATGTCGCTTCTCTTCCAAGGTGTACATGATGAGATCTCTTAGCCCCTCCTCACAGGGTTTCTTGTGCAATCTCTGCACCATTTTGGTTTCCTTCCTCTGGACTGCCTCCACGCTGTGTATGCCCTTTCAAAGGTGCAGCCTTCAGAACTGGGCACGGTACTCCAGTAGGGTCTCTCCAATGAGTGCTACAGTGGCAAGACCACCTCCTGCTGAAGATACCCCCCCCCATTCACCCCAGCATCCCACTAGCCCTACCACTGCTTTGCCACATTGCCCTGTCACGTTGAGGTCATTAGTTATGATAACCTTATGGTCCCTTTCCTGCTTAGTGATTGTCCATGCCACCCCATCCTTTACTCAGCTCCTGCGTTCCCATGCCTTAGGTACATGCTTTTGCACTTTTTGGCATTGAACCACAACTGCCATGCCCTTAACAACTAATCAGGTTTCCTAAAACCCCTGCATATTCTCTACACCCTCTCTTGAGTGTCCACCCTATTGAAGATTTTTGTATCATCTGCAAAAAGGCATACCCTCCCTTCCAGTTTTCTGCAGTTGCACTTATTAAGACATTGAAGAAGATCAGAACCAGTACTGAGCCCTACCATATCCTGATGGTCACTCTCCCATCATTAGAATGACTGCCATTATCCACTAATATCTGTCTGTCTGTCTGTCTGTCTGTCTATCCAGCCATCTACCTGTCTTATTATAGATATAGATGTGTGTGAGTGTGTGTGTGTGTATGTGTGTGCATGTATGCGCACATGTTATGGAACTGCATATTTGCCAAATATGGTAGAATTTGGAAGACTGTTCCTAAAACCACATTTCAGTGTGCTTCTGCTGTAGTCTTGTGCTTGTGCAACTTGAGAATAAACCTTTGTGGCCGTTCGCCTCTTGTTCCTTGAGGAATACCACCCTGTAGGGAATAGGATGCTGAAGGCAAGGAACCCTGGAGAGGGGTTCCTCCCCTAGTGGCACTGTGGGATGGATTCCCTTAGGCTAAAGGTACCTTAGAAAGGCACCTCAAAAAGAGTGTAGAACAGAAAGCATTGCAGAAGGTGATGAGTAAGTATCATGTATTAAGGACCCTCACGTAGGTCAAGTAGGTATTGTGTATTTAGGACCGCGACATAGGTCAGCAGGAGAAAATGGGAATAAATAGTGACCTTCTTGTAGGTCTAAACGATTAGATAAGAAGAGGGCATGTCTTCCTAAGGAGAGAGGGAACAGCAAAGGAGGCCCACCATCCATCTCCATCCACCAGCAGAAACCTACCTAAGTAACCTAGGTAGTCTGCTACTAAAATCTAACTAGGTATTATGACCTTTGGCATGGAGGAGAGGGAAAAAACCCTTTGAGGAGGAAACCTCTGGGGATCCAAGGCCTAGGTCACCTTCCCTCCAGCCTTTGGGATATTTTATTTAGTGATGGCTCTGCTGCTGCAGTTTAGAAACCCAGTTCAGGGAAGGAGGAAAATATTCCAGTTTGGTGAAAGGCTGTCACTCTGTCCCTGTAACGGGAATGCCGTGAAGGGTTGAGAGTGCTGTCTGCAACAACGGTCCCCCAAGGCAGTTGAAGGAGAGCAATGACCGCTGAGGCATTCAGCCAGCTGACCGATCTAAGAACAAACCTGGTGAACCAGAGGCAGTCATAAGGAAAATAGCTTAGAAGGTACCACCAAACCCACTTGGCTAGCTAAAAGAGCCCCCTTTGGCTTAAAGGCCCCACCCCTTGCAGCTAATGTCTTAAATTCTGCATCAAGAGGTTCCACCAATACTTCCTCATGGTTAAAGCTCGACCCAGAGCAAAGAAATTTGCACTATGGGCCAGATGAGAAGGACCCTGCCCCAAGTATCATATGCTCAAGATGTGGACTTCGTGGGTGCAGAGTAAGACTGTCAGCTGCAGGGAAGGCCCTGAGCCATAGACTGTAGTAGTTTACAGTCATGGTTGGCATGCCTTCATTATGAGGAGAACACAGATGCAATATTAGAAGCATTTTAGACCCTCACGTAGGTCACAAAAGCTTTTTAGTTTCTTATATTGCATGTCAAGTACAAAAGAAGACTAAACCTCCACATAGGTTAGTCTAAACAATCATCAGACCTGCACGTGAGTCTGAGAAACTGGACAAAACATCAGTTCGGATGTCACAACATGATGTCGCCATATAGTATATGGGAATGCATGCCAACCAAGTCCATAAAGAAGACACATTTTTTGTGACATTCAAACTAGTAGCACTGGAAGCAACAGTGAAACTGCTACAAGAGCAAGCACAAAAAGAGTGTAAAACAGTAAACAGTGCATACGAAAGCTGTGGGTACAGGAAAATTTGAAATTCTTAGTACTGAACATTATGGCCAACACAGTAATATAGGTAGGCCAGTAGTAGGCAATGTAGAAAATTAGGTAGTCCGGTGCATATATTTGCATACTGTTGAAACCTTCTGTACACACGGTATAGTAATATGGGAGACATAGCATGATGTGTGTGATATAGTGGTACAAATTAATAAAACTAAAGAGGAGCAAGTTAAAAATTCATGAATTTACATAAATGCTGGCTCCTTCAAGTGCCCACCCCCTACCTGAAACCACAATGCCCTGCTGCAACTCCACAGTCTCCCGCCATGGGAATAACAGTGAAGACACAAGCAGACCATCACGGGGTCATGCCGGAAAGTACGTATATGCTTGCTCCGTGAAGTAAATTGTAAAATTCAGAATTTCATTGCAGAAGGTAGGCTGATGGAAGCTAGGTAAATTAAGGGAGCATGCTCCAAATTGTCTGAAGTAGCATAAACGATTTAAACTGCTAAGAAAACAAGAGTAAACAGCAAAGTGTAATGAGGAAACTGCTAGAAAAGCCAGCACACTCAGAATGAAAAGTTGGGATTTGTAACTGCTAAGTGAAGCCAAGCACTGAGTGCAGCTCTGACAGGGTTGAATAAGGCCCTGTCCCATTCGTTATGTAGAAAGAGTTAAATGCAAGAATGTGTTCTGTTCTCTGCTTTTCTGTCCCTTGTCCTTCTGGTTGCACAGCCAAATGTCCTTGTGAGTCGTGAGACCTGGGAACTAATCACTCTGACAGTCTTGCGATTCTCTGCCTCTCACTATCTCTCTGCCTTCACTTGCTGTTTCTGTCTTTTCTTCCCCTTGCATATGTTCAGTTATAAAAACATGTGAATCTTTGGGTGAAACTGCATGTGAAACTGGGATCTTTGGTTTGAAAATGTATATAGTTATATTGTTGAAATTATTGCAAAAGCTATTTTGAATTTAGGGGTTAACCTGAGATGCAGTTTGAGATCCTCTCAGGCTTGTTTGTGAACTCCTTTGCAGAGTTGTCAGCAGGGGGCCAACTTGGGGCACTGTTCTAGTTGCAAGCCTGCTCTGCAAAGAAACTGAAATTAACATTTTGTGAGAAACAGGATGTCTCTTAACGAGTATATAGTAGCAATGGGAGAAACAAATTGGACAGGGCCTTATTCAACCCTGTCACAGGAGTCAGGTGTAAACAATTAAAGATGGAGTTACAGGCAGGGGAAACAGCAAGTAGTGCTGAATAGCACGCAGTTAACAATTGCAGGCAAACTGAGGGATTACTAAAAATATGATAAAAGTACATGGTAGCCTAAACAGCACAACGCACTTAAATAGCACAGTGCAAACAACAGGGAGGAGCAGGATGCTAGAAAAACTAGAAGCCCCACAGAAAGGTAAATCTGAAGAAACACAAGCACAGGATAACAAGAGAGCAGACACAGACAACAGAGGGAAGCAGAAGCAGCAGCCAGAAGTAAAAGCAAAAGGCAGGAGAAACACAAACCAGCACAAACCAAGCAGAAGATCCAAAGCACTAGAGGAGGGAGAGAAATACTGAAAAATGTGTTGGGGACACAGAGCCCCAGGCTGGGGAAGGCAGAGTCCAACAGAGCCTCTGGTGGCAAAGAAAAAATGTTCCTGAGTGAAGCAGGAAGGATGGAGTTTAAAAGACCAGTGCATCCAGAATTTTCAAAAACATATGTTGTGCAGAGTTTTTTTATTTGTGTGTGAAGTTCTAGTGTGTCCTTCCCTCTGTCTGCTGTCAGGAGTTTTTCCTAAATTTGCCAGCTAGCTTTATGACAGTTTTACGACCTCTGGGGATCTCCCGCTCAGCTATATTTATTGCTTTCCTTGTTCCTACAATGCATCCTGTCTCATGTGACAGTGATTTTAGCCGAGACCATAGATTAGCAGCAAGCACTGCTTTAAATTGAGTTCACAACAGTAGAGATGGCTATATTTTAAAAACCGTACAGAGTTCAGCTTGGTGACTACCCTCATTGTAAAAGTCTTTTTGGAAAGATCTTTTTGGTGTGAACAATTGTGACACTGATTGTGTATTATTATTCTTACTGGACTTAGCAAGGTGTGCAGCATATCATTTGCTGTGAAACCCTGGCCAGTAGTGCAGGTATTGATTGTTAACAATAGGTCTCCACTAGTAATGTGTGTCCAACCCCCCATTGTACGTCCCATTATTTTTGCCCAATCCTGCATAAATGGCTATTAGTCATCCCAGTCCAAGCTTGCCTCTTGTTTTCTGGAACCTTTGGATTGATTTTCCTTTTTTAAAGAGGGAGAAGATAAAAACGTGCAGCAGAAATAGCACATTCTATGGATTATTTTCACACCAAGAAAAAAGTTGGGTGGGGGGGGGATGAAGGTGAGTAATAATATCAAGCTGTGTTAAAAGAAGAGCCTGATCCAATCAATACTCCCCAGGATAAGATAAGGTAGAAGCTTATCAAACTATGACAGTATTATTGACTTTATTTTGTCAATGACACTCACGCTGCCATGGTAACATGTTTTACTGTTGTGCCAGTTCAAAGGGCTGCTTTCAGATCCTTGAAGATTTCCAGACAGCAGTTTCAGCCAACATCATCAAATCTTGCTGCTGCTACATCAGAAAATCACTGAGCCTATTTTATAAATAGGCTTGGGTTGTTACCTGATAGTAACAGTAATAGTAGTTATGGAAAGCATATTTTCAGTTATAATCAAGCTTTTTCCTTGCTGTTATTGTCTTTCTTATTGCCCTACATCTACCCCTCCCCCATCACAGTCACCAATACCTCTGCTGCAAGTTCCAACAGTATCCGTAGTCTTCTCTCCTCCAGGAATACACCTTTGCCCCTTCCCCAGTGGCAGGGTTTGCAGGAATTCAGGAGGAACATTATGTCTAGCTGGACACTGGAGGAGATGAGTCATCTTTCTTCCTCTCTGCATGCTCTCAAACCACTGTTACTGGCACACTTCACAAAAGAACACACCTGCAGCGAAGCTTCTTCCTCTTCTCTCCAAACTACAACATCTTGTGTCCTGTCCATTCCACTCTGCTAGTTTACCTAACTACCAATTTTTGCCCACTGGATTGTATAGCCTACAGGTCAATGGACTCTGTCATTTGAATGTTCTGCCTTATTGGTTTTGTACAAATATCTTGCCCTACATTGACAGCACACTCCCTTAGTTCTCAATCTGGCTGCCCAACAACCAATGTTCATGTACACTTTACATTGTTTTTGTCTTTCTCTGAAATTCTTTACTTGTACTGTGATTTTATTGTACATGTTTATGCGCCTGTTGTCATTTTGTTATTACTGTTTCACTCCCTATGGTATCCCCTCCCCCAGGTTGCACCTGAAAATGAGCCCCGACTCTGTGTGCCTATCCTGGTCATCAACATTTTAATAAATAAATGTGTTACACTTACGCCTGATGATGAAACCAGAGTCTAGGTGAGGGACACCTTCATAATCTTGCCAGTGCCCCACCAAACATCAGGGGAGGGGCCAGGAAGGTGGGCTCTGTCATATGTGACCGTAATCCCATGAGCCACCATGAGCAGCCTGGTAGTGGCATTTGCCTCATGTCCTCCCTGGAGGCACTGTGCTTTTCCTGGAGATTTAGTTTATCCTCTTTCTGCCTAGAAACTGAGTGGGATCGGGGCTCAGTATGCAAATCTGTGTCCCCATCCACTTACCAGGAAAAGAGGCAAAGACATGCATACCACTGCCTGTAAAGGTGTCACAGTCAAAGGCAGCCGTATAGCAAAGAAGGAGAAACTATGCACACACCAACAGGTATTTGTCAAGCAAGGTTTATTACCATAAAGACATGTAAATGCAAGGCTAACGCCCCTACATATCACCTCGTAGGAAGGCTTCTTCAATGGGGTGGAGCTGGCCATAACTGGCACTTCTTGTATACCACAAGTGTGGTGCTCATTGGTTAATTACATCAAAAAAGTGACCAGTGAGGAAGTGACACCAAAATTCAAACTGCAAATGCACATAGTAAAAAATATACATATTTATATACAATGGCTTGAACACACCCAGGTCCCTGTTCTGAGATGTAAGGGGACATTGCTTAACCAGGAAAAGTACACTAAGCCAGAACTTTTTTCCAGGTGTGATCTGGGAGCACAAGGAAGTTAAGTGACTTGCTCAGGGTTACACAGTATGCAAGTGGTGCTGATGGGATTCAAACCCAGATCTCCAGGTTTGCAGCTCAGTGCCCTTAACCACTATGCTATACTTAGATTTAAGACACATAGATTAGCATATGTGTCTTGTGGTTGTTAAAATGTTGATTTACTGTACCGAAACTGAAACCACTTTGAAGAAATGAGACATTCTGGGTGCTCAGAAAACATAAACTCAAAATACAGTACAGCTCAGATTTACAGTCACAATGCAAAGAGGCATCCAGGGTTAATTAAATGTTTACATTCCATACAATACTAACATACAAAGTTACTAGCAGATTAGGCCTGTTGGTCTATCTAGTCTGCTGTAGTTGCAGCCTACAGTTGCGTCACTGCCCCTTCCCCTTTTGTACCCTCCTACCCCCATCCCACCCCCGAGGGCATCAATGTTCCCTGCCCCTTCCATCCACACCTTACCTTTGTATCTGTCCCAGCCCCTTTTAAATCCCCCCACTGTGTTCAATGCCACCAGCTCCATCAGCAGTGCATTCCATGGTGCCACCACCATCTCCATAAAGTAATGCCAGCTCACTTCTCCCCTGAACTTCCTCCCAACCAGTCTCAGGTCATGACCCCTTGTAGATCCCTCCTCCTTTAACTGGAACAGACCACCAGTGTTGACCCGATTTTTCCCCTTCAGATACTTGAAAGCCTCTATACATGACAATCTGAATAGAATCAGTCATAGGCTGGTTATGTCACATTATTTCTTTCTCATCTCAAATTCTGCTTCAGAATTGCACCATCAATTCCTTACCATCTCAAGTTTTTTCTTGAGAATGAACTTGAACCCCTATTAAAGGGGAATTCTCAACTCCCTGCCTTAATACTGCAGGAACTAAAGGTCCCAATTAAGCAAACAACCTAAAGAAATCATTTTTTAAGGTGCTGACAGGTTAGATATGCTTTATATCTGGTTGATCCTGAATCCCTCCGCCTGTCATGCTTCCAAACTAAGTTTTATTGTCCGCCATGGCCAGCCCTGTGATGACATGAGTGACAAACTAAGCTGCAGGGGACCTCTGTATGCCAGCATTTAGTAATGCATCTAATACTCTGTACCATCACATTTTCATGCTTAGTCTACCGGTACTGATCGGGCTGAGTCTGCATGATCGGTACCGGTAGACTAAGCATGAAAATGCACTGCTACAGAGTATTAGCATGCATTATTAAATGCCAGCACATAGACATGCCCCGCAGCTTAGCCCATCACTCACATCATCACAGTGCTGGCTGCGGGGGACAGTGGGACTGTTAGCTTGGCAGCATGAGGGTGGAGAGACACAGGATCAACCAGATACAAAGTATAATATCTAACCTATCAGTTTCTTTAGGCTGTTTGCTTAATCGGGACCTCTAGGTCCTGCAGTATTAAGGCAGGGTAGCTGAGGATTCCCCCTTAAAAGTCAGTATTATCAGAATTAGAAACTGAATCCCACAAATGTGGCATTGCTTTTTTGCAAGCGAGACAACAGAGATGAGTGGGCCAGGTGTTCCATGCAGCCTTCAATTCTGAATCAAGGGAGTAACTATTCTGATCAGGAAAGGATGCAACCTTAAAATAACAGATGCAAAAAAAAGACTCGGAAGGAAAGAATTTGGGAATAAGAATTCCATTTTGCAATTATGTCATAGTTATCTTGAACACTGATGCACCTAAGGCAAACATAAAAGAGTTCTTTGTAGGCCTAGTAAGCTCTCTGTTTATGTGGTCAGATATGGTCAGACTGTGAAATTGTAGTAGGGGGTGATTTCAGCTAGGTGGTGAACATGACACTAGAAAAAACAGGAGTCACAGAAGCACCAAAAGGGAGTCAAACACTTTAAACAATTTTACAAATTAAACGCGACTTTGCTGCAAAGCAATAAAATTAAATGGAAAAAAGTCTATGGGCATCAGAGTGCCTGTTGAAATAGACAACCACAGCCAATTACAAAGAAAATAGTACAGTGTACATTGTCACAGAATGCACAGTAAAATCGCAGAAAGGGAATTTGCTTTCTTCTGAACTGTGGAGAAAACATTCTCAAAGATTGATTTATTTTTGTGTATCCGACAGGCAGATCTGCAGTACAGAAAAACCAGAACAGGGACAATACACATCTTTGGCTAAACTGCCATCTAGCTCACACCTGACCACACTATAGTTAAAGGCAGTCAGTAGAGGTTTAATAATACCCTGGTATTTAGCCTTGGAATTTAAATGTTTTATCTAAAAAGAAATGAAGGCATTTATGTTCTTCAATAAAACTGAAGGTATATATCCCTCACTGTGGGAATGATTTCAAGGTAATGTAAGTGGCAGAACAGCTTGTACTCGGCAAAGGAGAAAAGGCAACTTGAATGCAGATAAATCATTTCAAAACTGACGCAGATTCTTCCTCAGAAAACTGAAAGGAAAACTCCTTAAAAAACTATCACGCCTAATAAATGATATCCTCTATTTTCAGGCATAACTCAAAATATGCAGCCAAAGAGGAATTTAGGCTAAATAGGGACAAAAGAAGATGTCACTTCTTTGGGGACAAAACAGCAAAGTTACTAGTACACACCTTATAGAAAATAGAAAAAAAGGTCTGTAATATCAGCTGGCAGAGATGGTTGGAGGGGTTCTCACAAACATACCCTAGAACAATTAGCATCTTTCAAATGTGTTATGCAAACCTGTGTGAATCTAAACTTACTAAAAAGCAGCAGGACATTAAAGCATTTCTCTCTAGAGTTACACTGCCTTCGCAAAGTAATCAGGACAGACCATCTCTAGATGCCCCAGTCACAATGAGAAATCAAGACATCCAGTCCCTCACATTAAATTAAATAAGGTCCCTGGTTAAGACAGGGTCTCGAATTCAGTATTGATCTTATTACTGGTATTCTTCTTGAGGTGTACATCGACGCTCCGAATTAAAACAACTATCCGAAACAATGAATAAAGCCCTTGGCACATTCATTTTTAAAAAAGGATCTGCTAAGCATAAAGACTGCTATCCTATCTCACTATTTCTGTAAAATCTAACACTAAAATCTGGGCAAATGTCCTTGCGAATGGCATGCAAATAGTGGCACACAGTATCATACACCCTGATCAGACAGGGTACATACAAAATGGTTTGCTTCAAGCAACTTAAACAAACTTTTAAGCAAAATAGGTAGGCAGCAAAACCCTGTGGGATTCATGCATGGTGCACTCGCTCTTGCTCACTCGCTGGCGCTCTCTCTCTCCCCCCATGCTGTAAAGGCATTTAATTAAGGTGGCCTTGGGCTCTCTTTGGCAGGTGCTAGGGAAAATGAGATTTCTGAAATGATTTCATTAGAGAGATAAAAACACTATATGCAAGCCCTCCAGCACCAATTCTGAAAAAAAGGGATCCTCTCAAAAAAAAAATCAAAATGAAAAAGGGTACTACACAGGGCTGCTGCTTGTTGCCACTTCTGATTAGCTTTACTAGAGGCTCAAGATAGGTTATAATCAGATAGGTTATAATCAGACATGAAGAAAAACTAGAGACCAGAACTGGAGTGCAGAATATCAAAAAATAGTGTTCAATATCAGATGACAGCTTAACCTGCATTAAAAACTACATCCTCAATCACTGCATTACAGATGCAGCAAATAAGCAGTCTTTATTCTGATGCACAGTCAGCTGGGGGGGGGGATCTGAAGGAATCCCAATATATAAACATTCTTTTCCAAATTCCTATCAGTACTTGATTTTAAAATGACCAGATAAAGGTATTAAAGGTCTAGATATTTTGATTACTAAGGACATTGATGATGTAGCTTTACCAGCTTATAGAGGAAAATAAAGAGAAGAAATCAGCATGTGGGCTAAACTGCCTTTATATTTATGGGGCAGAATGGTAAAGATAAATATGCCCATCATGCCAATGTTTTGTGTTACTTATTTACTTATTTGACAATTGGAACTGGGAAAGGCACACCGAGCCAAGGCTCTTTTTCAGGTGTGACCTAGGCAAAGGGAACAGGAGAAACAGTAATACACTACACAAGGTGCTTTTACACACAGGCTTTAAAAACGGAATGAGCATTATCTGTGCGGCACCGTTGTACTCTGTTGCATTCTTGGTTCCCGTTACACTCTGCGAGTATTCTGGCAACCCCCACCTCCATTCGTGTTTCAGCTCCCCCACAGAGTGTGCTGCTCTATGGCTGTTTCTGCACTGCTTCGGAATGGCTGTTTTACACAGCCAGATGAAATGGAACACATCAGGATGAACCACAAAAAGCAGAGAATTCGTTTTTGGGCGAGCGTTCACAAAGGGAATGGAACAGATGCACTTTACACACAAGGGAGGTAAAATAATACTGTTTCTGTAATGGTCATTCTGTTACAAAAACCTGTGTGTAAAAGCGCCTATAGTAACATAGTAGTTGATGGCAGATAAGGACTGCTAGGCCCACATAATCTGCCCATATTCCCTGCCCATAACATATCTTGGTAAAAAATGGAGTGTGGCCCCAGTACAATATGTAACACCTATTTCAAGGGCAAATAAAACAGCAGCAAGGCACAGTGTGCAAAAAAAATACTGCATCAGACTAGAGACCTGTTGGGCAGGTGCATGCCTACCCCTGCGGGAGTTCAGAGGTAGTGAGTAAATGAAACCAGTAAGCAGGTTAGGGGGACCCACATGGAGGTCCGATACATGGAAGGGAGGTGCTGCAAGCCAAGGAGGTATCAGGTAAATGAGTAACAGGAGCATGTGGGAAGGAGAAGTTTCAACGGGTGCCTGAGGGGCCAGAAGATGTGGAGAGCAGGGAGGTGAGGAGTAGATTCCAGAGTGGGGGAAGTTGATAGACAGCAGATTGCCCAGCAGAGAAGCAGGGGTGAGGAGTGATGAAAGTTTGATCCATGGAGCAGAGGGAACATGAGGTGGGGGGATTGGAGAGAGACATGAGGAGAGGTAGGAAGGAAGGGTCCCAAACCAGTATTTGGATATGAAGCACCCCTGCCCGTTCGCTCGTCCCACCCTCCCAGCTGAGCATTGTTCCCTATTACCTCCACTTGCCGTAAACTTACCTCCTCCTACCGACCTCTTCTTCCCTGCCCTGCCGTCTCTCGGTTCCACTGGCTCAGCTTGGCATTGTTACCTTTTCCGCTACTGCCGTAACTCTTTAGCTTCTCTCCTCCTCTTACCGGCATCATCACCCTTGCCCTGCCGTCTATCGGTTCCACCAGCCCAGCCGCATTCTGCTACCTTTTGCCGCTGTTGCCGTCTTTTGCCGTAACCACCTGTCACCCTTTCTCCGCTTGCCGTCTTTCGGCTCCAACGACCGGCCGCAGGTTGGAACCTTGTATCGCCACTGCCGTATTTGCCGGCTTTCTTTTAACCCTCACTCCCCTCCCTCCCCTCTCCCGGCCATCCCTCCTCTACTCCTCCTAGCTCCCTATTCCTGCCACCGCCTCTCTGTCCTTATATTCTTAGCCATTTCTTTAGCCCCCCCTTCCTCTATCCTTTCCTCACCTCCTCACCTTCCCCTTTTGTCATTTTCCATCTTGTTTCTGGCTTACCCTACACCTATCCTCCCCCTTTCCTAGGTCCTTCAATGCACTTTATGTATCGCTTAATGGAAAATGTCCTTGAAATGTATTTTGCCTTGTATTTTCCTTTGTCATGCATTGTATCCTGCCATATGTATCTTCCTGTATTTCTGTGCATCATGTATTTTGGTTATCCTTACTGTATCGTTATGTTCTGTAATTTTACCTCCCGGGTCGTGCCTGAAAACAGTCACTTGCTGGCTAGTGCACTTACCCGGTTAACAAAAACTAAATAAATAAAATAAAAGCAGGCACAATGAGACTAGCAATGTGAGGGTAGGGGGAGGATGGATAGGGAGGAGTAGCAGGAATAGTGGTGAGTATGAGAAGGGGAGTTTGTAGTAAAGTGGCAGAAGGCATTACTGAGGGTGTCCAGTCTGGCAAGGGAAGTGGAGGGGGGCAGTACCATAGACCACATCCACATAATGGAAGAACAGGGAGCACCATTCTGACAACAAGCTCCCTGCAGACCTGCAGAGCTCAGCAGCCTTTGTTGTGATATAAAGCACCAGACTGGGGTGGAGTGTTGCATGAATAGCATTGGTGTGGGCTAAGTCAAGATTGCTGTTAAATAGCACACTGAGGTACTTGAAGGACTGCACTGCCTCAAGGTGGGTGTCGTCCTATGTGGAGAAAACCAGGAGAGTTGGGATTCTGGATAGTTTCTGGCTGGTACCATAGGTCATGGTCAGGACACTGTTTTTTTTTTTAATGTTGACCAAGAGTTGGTTGGATTGGAACCAGCACAGGAGCCTGCAGGAGCAGGTCTTCCACAGCTGTGGTAGAGGGACTGGAGGTGAAGATGACTGTGTCATTTGCATAGATGTGAAGATACGAGTAGACACAGGCAGAGGGGAAATTGTGCAGGAAAATGGAGAAGAGGATGGGATCCAGGCTGGAACCCTGAGGGACCCCAGGCTGGATGGTTGGTGTAAGTGACTGTGCTGACTGTTGATGGCCCGTAAGGTAGAAATGGATCCAATGAACATCTGGAGCTGAGAGGCCAGCACAGCTCAGCTTGTCCTGGAGGAGTGAATGAGACACTGAACTGAAGGGTTTGGCAAGATCGAAGAAAATGGCAGCCATGATGTGCCCCTGATACATCCCAGAGAAGATGGAATCAGTGACATGCAGCAGGGAAGAGACAGTTGAATGGTGCTTCTGGAAGCCTGACTAGAATGGGGAAAGGAAACTGGAGGATGAGAGGTAGTCAGAAAGTCTAGAATGGACAAGTTACTCTTTCAGCTTTGAAAGGGACAGGAAAGGGAAATGGGATGGATGTTTTCAGGGGAGGAGGGGTCACCCCCTTTGTACAGTAGAATAACTTTGGCAGTCTTCCAGGACTGAGGAACAGTGCAGAGGGAGATTGACAGGTTGAGCAGGTGAGTAAGAGGAGATACAGTGGAAGGAGTTGAGAGGTGGAGGAGCTTAGGATCCAGTCTGCCAGGGCTAGACTTAGGTTGAGGGAGGAAAGGGCAAACAGGGTTTCCTAGATAGTTATAGAGGAAAAATGGAAACCTGGGGAGGAGAAGAAGGGGAAACAGGAGGGGAAGGAGAGGATTTGGGGGGGAGAAGGAAGGGCACCAGTAGTGCAGAACTCATTGAAGTGAGTAGCAACAGAGGGAGGGTCAGAAACAGATTAACCACTAAACATGAGGAATGGGGGAGAGGACAAGGCAAGGATAGTCAAAAGGAAGTGGATTACCTTCCAGAATCTAGCTGGGGCATTAAGATTCTTCTGGAGGTTGGCCTTAAAATAGTGCAATTGTGTGGCCTGGACAACCTTTGTACAGCACACTGAGGTACTTGAAGGAGACACATCAAGCATGGCACTAGACCTGAACATTGCTTCACTCAATGCTGAGCAAAGCATAAAACTGGACGGGCATAGTGCCAGATTTGTAGCATCCTTTGCTTGCCTGGGGAGCCCAACATAAAACAGTAGACCTATCTGGCATAGGCAGAGGCATGTAGATTGCTTCATGAAGGGAAGGGGTAGGGAGGAGAAGAAAGGGGACCAGGAGGAGACAGAGAGGATTTGGAGGGGAGAAGGCAGGGCACCACTGGTGAAGAACTCATTGAAGTGAGTAGCAACAGAGAAGGGTCCGAAACAGATTAACCACTAAACATGAGAAATGGGGGAGAGGACAGGGCAAGGGGAGTCAAAATGAAGTGGATTACCTTCCAAAATCTAGTTGGGGCATTAAGATTCTTCAGGAGGTTGGCCTTAAAATAGTGCAATTGTGTAGCTTGGACAACCTTTGTACAATTGTCCCTCAGAGTACCGTGCGAGAAAAGATCAGGGATGGCGTGGGATACTTTATAGTGGACTCAGGTGAGATCACAGCACTTAAACTAGTCGGTGATTTTGGAAGTAATCTGGGGTGATGGGAAGTTTTGAACCTGGGTTTCCTGAGAGGAGCATGGGTCTGAGACCCATCAAGCATGGCACCGGACCTGAACATTGTTTCACTCAGGGCAAAGCAAAGCATAAAACTGGTTGGGCATGGTGCCAGATTTGTAGTGTCCTTTGCTTGCCTGGGGGCCCAGCATAAAACAGCAGACCTATGTGGCATAGACAGAGCCATGTAGATTGCTTCATGCAGGGTTTGTCAGACTACACAAAGCAGTTGACCCCCTGTGCACAGCACCAGCCCTATAGGTGGATTTGTACAGAGCTCTGTGGGCTCTTCGTGTAACAGATCCATAGGGAATTGCATTGTATCTGTAGGTTGCTTTGAGCAGAGCCCTGCGGGCCCAACAGGAAGCAAAACACCCATCAGGCATCTCTAAAAGTTTCCACTTGGGTGGTTGCAGGAAGGGAGGAGTGATAAGTAGGCCATGCACAGAATTTGGCCTTAGAATGTTAAAAAATAAGCATTTGTCAATGCCGAATGTTTGCTTACTGGCATTGGCAGTGGTAGTATAGAAGTTACAGAGCTGCATAATAGGAATGGCAGCAAAGTATTGAACTGAAGCCAACCCCACCACCACCCTGCAGAGAGCGACAGGCATTGGGGTGTGCCTTTGGGTCGTCAGGCATAATGACCACGCCATTTCACCACACCCTACCCTGCAGACACTAACAAGTGTCACGGTGTGCCTTGGGGTCTTTGGCCCTTATCGCACCCATTCCATCAGGAAATACAGTGAGGTGGGTGCGGTATAGGAGAGAATGGGGTGGCGTTTGGGCCCGAAGAGTCGAGGCACCATGCATGCCTCTCACTGGCTGCAGGGGTGTGGGTGTGGTGGGGTGGAATGGTATGAGCATTACAGGCAAGAATCCCAAGTCACACCCCTGATGCCTGTCATTCTCTACAGGGTGGGGCGTTATGGTCAGAAACCCTAACACCTCAGGTATTCTTTGGTATTTTCACTCCAAATTTTCAACATGGTTTTTTTGTGACTCCCACCGTCATGAACAGTGGCAATATCAGTTTGTTAGCCGAAAACTGCTTTTGCACAGCGACTACGGCATTTGGCACCACAGGTGCAAAAACACATTCTAAACAGGATGTGAAAAATGACAGCGGTACTGTTCATGGGGAGGTGTAAAAAATGGCAATGTTGAAAATCTGCTATGAAAATCTTAAAAAAAATGGTGAAGTCATGAGTGTGCGTAGAAACTGTGCAACGCACACCCGTAATGTAACTAGTTTGTGGATTTTTTTACAGCAGATTGTTAACAAAGGCATTTTGGGACCTCCGATCATGAACAGTGTCAGTGTGATTTTCTTTATCTGTCCCGAACAATGATTTCCCACAGCGACCACGCATTTCTGCACTGAAAGTGTGAAAACACATTTCAGCCATGTTGTGGAAAATGACAGCTGTACTGTTCATAAGGAGGTGTGGAAAATGCCACTGGTGAAAATCTGGACTGAAAATATTACAAATTCATAAACTTACGGTGTGTGGAAACTGCGTAATGCTCACTAGTAACACAGTCATTTATGGAGTTTTGTCACCAAATTTTCAACATAGCCATTTTAAGACCTCTGCTCATGACCAGTGTCACTGTGATTTTCTTAATCTGTCCCAAACATTGTTTTCGCACACCGATTGTACCATTGTGCGCTACATGTGCGGAAACACATTTTGGGTGAGATGTGAAAAATGGTAGCTGTACTGCTTATAAGGAAGTGCGGTAAAATGGCACTGTTGAAAATCTGGTGTGCAAATATTCAGATTCGCAAACTTGCCAGCGTGCGTAGGAACTGCGCAACGTGCGCTCCTGAAACAGTCATTTTTGGGAATTTTTTCACCAAATTTTCAACATAGCCATTTTAACACCTCTGCTCATGACCAGTGTCACTGTGATTTTCTTAATGTGTCCCATACATTGATTTCGCACACCGACTGCGCCATTGTGCGCTACATGGGCGGAAACACGTTGTGGGCAAGATGTGAAAAATGACAGCTGTACTGCTCATAAGGAGGTGTGGTAAAATGGCAATGTTGAAAATCTGGAGTGAAAATATTGAAAATTTGCGAACTTACTGAGCGTAGGAACTCTGCAACGCATGCTCGTAAAACAGTCATTTTTAGGAATTTTTTCACCAAATTTTCAACATAGCCATTTTAAGACCTCTGCTCATAAACAGTGTCACTGTGATTTTCTTAATGTGTCCCGTACATTGATTTCGCACACCGACTGCGCCATTGTACTACATGGGCAGAAACATGTTTTGGGTGAGATGTGAAAAATGACAGCTGTACTGCTCATAAGAAGGTGTGGTAAAATGGCAATGTTGAAAATCTGGAGTGAAAATATTAAAATTCGTATGAACTTACGGCGTGCGTAGGAACTCGCCAATGCTGCAGCTAAATAAAACAGTCATTTAGGAATGTTTCCACCAAATTTTCAAATAAGGCTTTGAGAGCCCACCTTATGAACATTGGCAGTGTCATTTCATTAATCAGTCCGAAGGTGATTTCATGCAGTGACTACAAAATCACCCCGGGCCTGAATTATCGCCATGACAGTGACAGCATTCATGAGAAGGTCCAAAAATCCCATGTTGAAAATTTGGTGCAAAATTCCAAAAATGCCTGAGATATGCAACAAAGTTGAAAAACCCTATCTATTACATTATACAGCTTACCAGCATTTCCTCAGTTCGAGTCGGCTTTGAAAGAGTGTAGAGCGTGTTCCGGTCACCAAAGATCGTCGCACCAGACTCCGGAGGTAAGTATGGGGTGAGGGGGTGTGGGAGGCAGGAATTAACGTGGTGGGTGGAGGTGCGGGTGGGGGCAGGAGACTGCGAGGACCGTTTTTAATTTACTGTTTTTTGTGTTTTTTATTCAGATGGCCTTGGGACTTGTGCCACACTGGGGTGGGTTCTCAGCGTGGCAGCTGTAAGGCTGTTGGGGGCTGGAGCCGACGGGGTTGGGCACCCCATCGGCCGCTCTGGATGTAATGCCTGGGAAAGCTTTTGGAGAGGAGGCGTGGAGCCGGCGGGGCATTAGGCACCCGTCGGCTAAACAGTATGTGCATGGGAGGGGCATGTCAGCATGCAATATGCGTGCGTGCGTGTTGGGGAGGGCTCTGCTCACTGAAGCGGAGCTCTCCCTTTCAACTGTATGCCACTGCATTTTCCTGCTGTCATAGGACAGCTGCAGCAGTCATTGGAGAACTGCGGCCGCGCCTGCAAACTCACTGACTGAATTGGAGGACGGGGTGCCACACCTCCGAAAACTCGGATGATGGCACTATGTTTCTTGCACATGCGTGCAAGCAAACATAAAAACATTAACGAGAAAAGCCACAAAAAATCTAAGTCCCTCTGCATGCACAGTTCAGGTTTTGTGGGGCATAGTCTTTTGGTCTTTTTTTCAATCACCGATAACTATTTCATCTTGTGACCTTTTGTTCCAGTTTGAGGGTCAGGGAGCTTGCCACCCAGCCCTGTTCCTCCAGCTGTGCAATTTGAAGGGGGGCAAATTAGGCCCCGAAATACATTTTGGGGGACATTCAGCCCTTTTTGCCAAAAAAAATCCCCCAAGTCCCTCTGAATACACTGTAGGTTTTTTTTTAGTCTTAGTTTTGCATCACTTCTTTCTTTTAGGTTTTATGTTCAACAGTGTGAGACCAAAGGAGAAGATGGTGACTAGTAGAGGTGCAAAAAAAAGCCTCTTAATTTGAGGATATATTCATGTACTTCACAACACTGAACCTACTGGACCAATTATTTTGAAAATAGGGCCTTTTTGATGGTTGCAGAATTAATAGATCTTTTTGTGTTATGATGTTGTTAAGGTTTAAAGTTTAAAATATTTGCACACATGTAGAACAAAACGAGCCATTGGAGAGAAAATATATTAAAAAAAGTGACTATTCTCTTTTTGTAACTCAAAATTTGAGGAAATGTGGATGGAATACAGCATCATATAGCCATACTACATGCAACTACAATTACAGAAGGTAAACAAATCCTATGACATAAGTGGTACAAGTTGCTCAAGGCCTTTGCAACTTGTTGTATTTCATAGTCTAAGTTCATTATTCAAGTCCGTCTACCACAGTGTATCAGCCCTCTAACTAGAGGAATGTTCTGCATGACCTCATATTGGTATGTACATCCAGAAACAAAAGCAGGTTAATATTTAAAAAGCAGTAATACTTTTAAAACTGTCTTAATCCATATTATAGTACTGTAGAACTTGAGGTCCCTGTTAAAGTGACAATTTTTATCAAGTTTCAGTTAGACATGAAAAACAATTTAAAGGGACAGTGTCAGCTTTTGCTGACTATTTTTGGTAGCAAGTGTAACCTGGTATCCATGCCATCTGTATGCTTCTTAATGGCATATCTGACATAAGAGTTACAAAAAAATCAGTTTTATTATATTTATCAATGCTATTACACATGCTCAGAGTTGCAGCTTCAACTTTCAATAAAGAAATAAAATAGGCTAGAGTGCCTGGTTTTAACTGGGGCTAACTTTACCAGGTGCAGAGCAGGGAGTACTATCAGGCACACTATTTCTTCCACATATGAAAAACATGCTCAGCTCATTTCTGAATGGGTATACTGGTGTTTCTGCGACACGACAGAGGCTTTCTAGACTCCCTTCACTCCTCACCTTTCTGACCCTCGATGGAGGTAGAATTGACAAAGTACACTCATTTAAGTTCTCGGCACATAGATGGCATGTACAAAAAACTCCACCCTAAGCTCAGTGCACTTTATAGGAACAATAGCTGTATCCCCATATCTGCCCGCCACGACATCATCTCTAAAATGATCCTCCCCATTTTTGATTATGGTGACTTAGTCTATGGTGCTACACATAAATCCACCCTGCCAGGCTTACCTTGGCCTGTCCCCCCGGACTCACCCCTGTTCTCTGTACATTTCCTCCCTTCCGTGAATAACCACAGTCTCCTCCACTGTGCCTCCTTTATTTCTAAATTCTGGTTGGCTTCACTCCCTCCTTACCTCAGCTCTTTTTTCTCCCCTATGCCCCCCTCCACATACTCTCTCTGTAACTCAGGTTATCATTCTTTTTTGCTCCCCTCTTGTAAATCCCTAGCTGGCAAATCTGGTTTCTCTTTCCACCTTCCTGATCTTTGGAACTCCCTTCCACTAATAATTCACTCTGTCACCTCTACACCTGTCTTTCCTCTCTTCTACAAGGCCCACATTGCCCCCTCCTGTAAATGTCCTTAGCCCCATTGCCCTACATTTCTCCTCATGTACGCTGACCTCTATGCTTCTAGCTACCCCACCTCATCCCCCCTTCGTCCTCCCTTTCCCCTCCAACGCTTCCTCTACTCCCTAACTTTCTCACTCACTCCCTCTACTGCTTCCTCCCACCCCCTTACTTCTTTCTCACTCACTCACTCCCTCCCCCAGTAATCACCCTTTCTACCCCTTCCTAATCCTCAGCACTCTAGTCCCCCACCCTACTCACCATAATCTGTTTTCTTCTCCTCTCTTTTTTACTCCCACCACTACTTTATCTTTTCACTCCCCCCAGCCTCTGTTTCTCATCCTCCTCTACTTAGTCTCTCTCCAACCCTTTCCTATATTTCTGACATTAGTTTCTTGCATGTGCCTGGTACTTCGCGCAGTTCTGATTTTTAACCTGCATTATTATTTGCTCTGGTAATGTATATTACTGTAGATACTGTGTATTGTTATTATTGGTAATGTATATTGTACATACTGTGTATTGTTGTATTGTTATTACTGTAGATACTGTGTATCGTTGTATTGTTATTACTGTAGATACTGTGCATCGTTGTATTGTTATTACTGTGCTTCTACTTGTTTGTACTTATCCCTTACACCTTCCCCCAGGACACATCTGGAAATGAGCTTCACGGCTCAGTATGTCATTCCTGGTAAATAATCTCTTTTAAATAAATAAATAGTATGCAGTTGGGAGTGCACAGGAGGGTGGACCACTCAGGTTAAGGTTGGGATGGCAATATTAAGATTTTTACTAAAAATATTACAAAAAAATGGCTTTTTCTGGTGCTGTTGGGTCATATGCATCCCATAAGGGCCTCATTAAAGGCTTGAAGCAAACGGTCCTCCCCCCACAGTATCTGTCGGGGCTGTCTGCAAACAGTGCCTGGTGGTGTAGTGTGCCCTGACCTCCCACCAGTATCCCAGTGAACTTCCCTGGTGTCCAGTGGTCCCTCTCACCCCTGAACTCCCGGCCATGACACAAATGAATTTATTCTGGTGTCCTGTGGTTTCCTCCACCCCCAAACACCTGGCCATGGCATTAATGAATTTACCCTGGTGTCCAGTGGTCCACTGCTCCCTGATCACCCCCTAAGTAATAGTCTGTGAACTTCCCTGGTGTCCAGTGGTTCCTGCTTCCCCGTGCACCCTGTGAGTAATAGTCTGTGAACTTCCCTGGTGTCCAGTGGTCCCCCTTACTACTGAAGCTCCTTCCCCGAACCCAGTTCCCACGCTACCCTCATCCCCCCAGTCACTCACTCACCTGCAGTATATGCTCCTGGCAGTAACCAGCATTGACCCTCTGCTCACTGCTCTGGCCAACTGATGACTGAATGACAGTTCACGATTGGGAGCCTACTGTAAACTGCAGTTTATACAGTAAGCACACGATTGTGAACTGTGATTCAGTCAGCAGCTGGCCATAGAGGTGAGCAGGGTGTCAGTGCCAGTTGCCACCAGTGGGGGTGTATGCTGTATGTGGAGGTCTGAAGGGTGGTGGTATTAGTGGGGACTGGGTGATGGGGTTGAAAGGGGGGCTTTGGTAGGAAGGGGCCCGGGGTGACCACTGGACACTAGGGAAGTTCACAAATAGTTACAGACAGGGAGCAGAGTGGGAGGGGGGACCACTGGACACCAGGGTAAATTTATGTCATGGCCAGGCAGTCTGAGTGTGAGGAGTGGGGAGTTGGTTAGCAAGTGCAGGCTCTAAGACTTGGTTTGGGGAGGTGGTAATTAGTATAGTACTAATGGCTACTTACCACCTCTCCAAACCCACCAGCATGCCGGTGCACTTATAGTTGCTGTCAGCTGCTTTGCATAGGTGCACTGGTATGATTTAGGGCCGATAGCTAATGGGTTAGTAACTCACTAACCCTGCCGTCCAATATGGCATTTTGTGATCCTCCCTTCCTTTCGGGGTGCGAAGTGGTGTTTGCGAGTCACTAACTTGTTTAACGATCACAGATACCCTTTGAATATCCTGGCTGTTATGTAATAAAGTGATAGGGAAGGCATACAGTGGGCTTGGATACATTAATAGGAAGCTCAGCAGCAGCAGGAAAAAGGTGGTCATCTTGCCCCTGTACAGAACCTTAGTGCATCAGCATCTGAAGTACTGTGTGCAATTTTTGAACCCTCATCTAGGGAATGACATAAACAGGCTGGAGTCAGTGCAGAGGAGGGCAACCGAGATGATTCAGGATCAGCAAGGGAGGATGTACGAGCAGAGGCTGAGCCTTAATATGTACTCACTGGAGATCAGAAGTGAGGGCGGGACATGAGCAAAATATTAATTAGCAGGTTATTAGCAAAGTGGACACAAGCAAGCTGTTCTCAGTCAGTAGCAACACTAATGCCAGAGGGAATAGCAGAAAACTGACAGGTGGTAAGTTTAAAAAGAACATTAAAAAGTACTGTTTTAAGGAGGGGTGGTGGTAGGGTCGAATAAGCTACATGATGCACTGGTCAGTGCAAAAACACCAGAGGGTTTTAAAAGAGGGTGGGATAGATCTAAAGTGCTGGTCAAGGGAAGGGACTAGATCAGAACAGCACCAACAAAATGGCGCAGTCAAAAATCGTGCTGCACAGACACTAGAAATCGGGTGCCATGAAAAATCACACTAATAAAAATAAGCCATCTCCGAAACCTGCACCGTTTTGCTGGCACCATCTCAACTGGACCTTACGGAAACAGGGGAGGTTGGGATGGGGGGAGGATGACTATAATCCCCTACAGGGCATGTACCACCTCAGAGGTAAGACTAGATAGATCATATAAGGCCTTCTTCTGCCACCAGTTTTCTATGTTTCTGAATTTGAAGTTCATGAATTTCTTCACTAGGATTAAAATTTGCCAAGTGCTACATTGTGTCAAATACTTGAGTACGTATATGAAAAGTATAACATAGCAGAACATATACAAAAGTGCACTTGTATTATCGAGTAAAGGAATCTGCAACAACACAGAGAAAAATAAAACAATGCGTCAATTTTTATGAAGCTAAAGTTAAACATGAAGAGATATTTAAAAGTACTAAAACACAAAAATTAACCAAGTACCTGTTAAAACCTGTGTAGTCTTAGTAAAAGGGTCTCACGAGACCTTGGACTTTTTTTTTTTTTTTTAACAGAATAGGTTTAACATTTAAATTATAAAAAAAAAAACATTTCGCAAACTCCTTTGGGAGTACTGAAAAACATCAAGAAGATGGCAAAAAGATAAAACAATGCATAGATTTTTTTTTAACTTTATGAATTCCATCTCAAGTATAGAAGACAATTAGGCACACAGAAAAAAAAGGCAATTTTTTTTGCCTTTACAAATTCCTTCTCGTTTACTAAAAATTGCCAAGCACAAACTGAAAAGTGAAACAATGCATCAATTTTTTAACCTTCGCAAATTGTTTTGCAAGTATTAAAAACCACTGAGCATACAGGGAAAAATAATACAAAATGTCAATGTATTATCAAGTTAAAGTGAAACATGCATAAACTACTAGAACACTGATTACAGTAAATCTCAATAGTTATGTAGTCATCACAAAAGTGTCACCATGCATCTGATTTTTTTTTTTAGACACATATTCAGCAAACACAAAAGTCAAAAAGCAAAACGGAGACAGTATATAATCTAATACCTATTTATTGTACCAAAATCCAGTGCTGTCTTACAGGTCAAAAACAGAGTGGTGTACAGGTCACAAGCAGATGCTAGTATGGCACTGAAGACAGCACCATGGTGTACAGGTCACAAGCATATGCTAGTATGGCACTGAAGACAGCACCATGGTGTACAGGTCACAAGCAGATGCTAGTATGGCACTGAAGACAGCACCATGGTGTACAGGTCACAAGCAGATGCTAGTATGGCACTGAAGACAGCACCATGATGTACAGGTCACAAGCAGATGCTAGTATGGCACTGAAGACAGCACCATGGTGTACAGGTCACAAGCAGATAATAGTATGGCACTGAAGATGGCACCAAGTCCACAGTCCGCTGACCACATAGGTAGCACCTTGTAAACCAACCCGAAATGTGTTTCTGGAGATCAACCACCAAAATCACATTTTAGTTTGGATTTACAAGCTGAATTCTTTGTGGTTGAGGGGCTAGCGAATTGGACACCCTGAGAATGTGATCTCGAAATGGCCAGTTTCCAAGCTAAAGAAAACAAGCATTTGTCAATGCCGAATGTTTGCTTGCTGGCATTGGCAGTGGTAGTGTAGAAGTTACAGAGCTGCGTAATAGGAATGGCAGTGAAGTATTGAACTGAAGTCAACCCCACCACCACCCTGCAGAGAGTGATAGGCATTGGGGCGTCCCTTTGGGTCGTCAGGCATAATGGTCATGCCATTTCACCACACCCCACCCTGCAGACACTGACAAGTGTCACGGTGTCTATGGGGTCTTTGGCCCTGTCGCACCCCATTCCATCAGGAAATACTGTGAGATGGGTGCGGTATGGGAAGAATGGGGTGAACCTTGGGGCGAAGAGTCCAAGGCATACCTCGATGCCTCTCACTGGCTGCAGGGCGTGGAATGGTATGAGCATTACAGGCAAGAATCCCAAGTCACACCCCTGATGCCTGTCATTCTCTACAGGGTAGGGCATTATGGTTGGAAACCCTAATACCTCAGGCATTCGTTGGTATTTTCACTCCAAATTTTTAACATGGTTTTTTTGTGATCCCATCTCATGAACAGTGGCAATATCAGTTTGTTAGCCGAAATCTGCTTATGCACAGCGACTACGGCATTTAGCACCACAGGTGCAAAAACATTCTGAACAGGATGTAAAAATGACAGCTGTACTGTTCATGGGGAGGTGTAAAAAATGGCAATGTTGCAAATCTGCAGTAAAAATATAAAAAAACTGATGAAGTCACGAGCGTGCATAGAAACTGTGCAACACACACCCATAATGTAATTAGTTTGGGGATTTTTTACAGCAGATTGTCAACACAGGCATTTTGGGACCTCCAATCATGAACAGTGTCACTGTGACTTTTTTTATCTGTCCTGTACAATGATTTCCCACAGTGACCACGCATCTCTGTGCTGAAAGTGTGAAAACACATTTCGGCCATGTTGTGAAAAATGACAGCTGTACTGTTCATAAGGAAGTGTGGAAAAATGCCACTAGTGAAAATCTGGACTGAAAATATTACAAAGTCATGAACTTCCGAGGGTGCATGGAAACTGCGCAATGCTCACTCATAACACAGTCATTTATAGACTTTTGTCACCAAATTTTCAACATAGCCATTTTAAGACCTCTGCTCATGAACAGTATAACTGTGATTTTTTAATCTGTCTAAACATTGCTTTCGCACACCGACTGCACCATTATGCGTACATGTCGCTTACATTTGGGTGACATGTGAAAATGGCAGCTGTACTGTTCATAAGGAAGTGTAATAAAATGGCAATGTTGAAAATCTGGAGTGAAAATATTGAAAATCGCAAACTTACGGCGTGTGTGGGAACTGGGCAGCGCCTTCGTAAACAGTCATTTTAGGGATTTTTACCAAATTTTCAACATAGCCATTTTAAGACCTCTGTTCATGATCAGTGTCACTGTGATTTTCTTAATGTGTCCCATACATTGATTTTGCACACCGACTGCGCCATTTATGCTACATAGTGAAGCATTTTGGACAAGATGTGAAAATGACGGCTGTACTACTACTCATAAGGAGGTGTGGTAAAATGGCAATGTTGAAAATCTGGAGTGAAAATATTGAAAATTCGCGAACTTCTGATGTGGGAACTGCATAGCGCCGCTACGTAAAACAGTCATTTTGGAATTTTTCACCAAATTTTCAACATAGCCATTTAAGACCTCTGCTCATGAACAGTGTCACTGTGATTTTCTTAATTTGTCACTACATTGCTTTACGCACACCGACTGCGCCATTGTGCACTACATGGGTGGAAACACGTTTTGGGTGAGATGTGAAAAATGACAGCTGTACTACTCATAAGAAGGTGTGGTAAAATGGCAATGTTGAAAATCTGGGTGAAAATATTGAAAATCGTGAACTTACAGGCGTGCGTTGGAACTGCATAGCACACTAATAAAACAGTCATTTTTGAATTTCCACAAATTTTCAAAATAGGCTTCTTGAAACACCTTATGAACACTGGCAGTGTCGTTTAGTTAATCAGTCCCGAAAAGTGATTTGCGCGCGGTATTCATGAAATCACCCTTCGGGCCCGAATAACGCCATGACAGTGACAGAGCACTAGTGAGAAGGGGTTCCCAAAAACCCCATGTTGAAAATTTGGTGTAAAATTCCAAAAATGCCTGAGATATGCAGCAAAGTTGAAAAACCCTATCTATCCCATTATACAGCTTACCAGCATTTCCTCAGTTCGCGGTCGGCTTTGAAGAGTGCAGGCGTGTTCCCGTCCACCAAGATCGTCACGCCAAGGTCGGAGGTAAGTATGGGGTGAGGGGTATGGGGAGGCAGGAGTGCGCAGTGGGTGAGTGCGGGTTGTGGGAGGGCAGGGAGAAGCGCCGAGGACAGTTTTTATTTGCAGTTTTTTTTAATGACATCGGGACATTTGCTACACTGGGGTGGACTCCAGCGTGGCACAAGGATGGCTGGTTGGGGGCATGGAGCCGGCGAGAGTTGGGCACCTCCGTCTGCCATATTATCTGTTGCCACACTGGGGTGGGCTCCCAGCGTGGCACCCTGTACTCTGGGGGGAGGACAGTGGAGCCGGCCGAGGATTGGGCACCCGTTGGCTACTCGATGAGTTGCTGCTGGGGTGGGCACCAGTGTGGCATGTGCAGAACTTTGGGGGCGCCCAGCACAGCCGGCGGGGATTGGGCACCCCTGGCTATACAGGTGTGTGCATGGGGGCAGCCGCAGTATCGCGTGTGTGTGTGTGTGTGTGGGGGGAGGCGCAGGCAGGCGATGACTTATCGCTGCTCACTGAAGCGTAGCTCCCCCTTTCAACTGTACTCCACTGCATTTTGGAGCTGTCATAGACAGCTCAAGCAGGCATTGGAGAACTGCGGCCGCGCCTGCAAACACACTGCCTGAATTGGAAGAGGGCTGCCACACCTCCGAAAACTCGGATGATGGCACTATGTTTCTTGCACATGCGTGCAAGCAAACATAAAAACCTAAACAAAAATCCTGAGTCCAGATGCATGCACATTTGCCACATTTAGGGACTTACTGTAGGTTTTTTGCAGGTTTTATTTCTTTAGTAGATGATAGCTGGCCAAGGTGGGAGGGAGTATTGTTCTGGTCATCCAAAGATGGCTCTAAACTGCAAAAGGTGGGTGCGAGTGGGGGCAAGCAGGATGGGCATACTGTAGGCTCTAAATGGGCTGGGGATATGTGTTTTCTTTTCTTTTTAGTTTTCTTTAGGAAGAAGGAGGCAGTATTGGTGTTAATGGGTGGGGGTGAGGTGGCTGATAGTAATGAAAAAATGCTCTCAAGTCATTAAAGCAGGACCTGATTTCATGACTTGCAGCAGCCTAATTTCATTATTAATTGAAGCACATTTTTTTTTAAATAAATACAAAACTAACAGTTGAAGAATCAGATGACAGACGCTGTTAAAGGGGGAGATCCAGAAACAAATGGTTTGATACCTTTTATTGGACCAACATAGATGTTACAAACACAAAACAGTGCCTAAGCCTCGGAAGGACTTGGTTGGTCCGAAAGCTTAGGCACTGTTTTCTTTTTGTTACATCTATGTTGGTCCAATGCAATGTATCAAACTATTTGCTTCTGGATCTGTTCTTACAAGGACCAATACGGCAGCTAAACTAATTCTGACTGTTTAAAACAGTAATCATATTTGAAAAGAAACTCTTTAAAATATTTTAAATAAATTCCAACTCTGAATGCTAAAGCACAATAAAAAAAACCAGGAAAAAAGACAATCTTACAATACAAGTGAAAATGGACAGAGCAGACTGGAATAAATAAGTATGACCTAACATGTTCAAGCTTAACACACACAGACTGCTGGTTTAAAAATATTTTTCTAATTTACTCTCCAGATTGTAACTAATTGGCCTAGTCAATATATTGCCTTTCCTTAAAAGGGTGCTGAATACATTTTAAACACTAAATATGTCATCACTGCTGTGTTTCACTGAAGCAATACTCCTTCAGTGGAACAAGGCATGTCTGTGGGAGTAATTCTAATGAAGAATCAGGTGCATGAATTTGTTTCCATGGCTATTTAAAAGCGTTGGCAAAGCAGAGATGATCTCTTTTTTCCGTCCACCGCCTGTTTGTATATATGTGTGCTGATATTGCTATGTCAATGTTATAGATTACTTTAGAATTTGTAACTCTCTGGTGCTCTGCACACTGCCGTTGGGCATCTGACTTTGAAAAGGTTGAATAGGGGTAGCCTCTCCCCCCAAAATGTCAGAGACTTGGTCTGAAACAGCAGGGCTATTTATGGGGACTTCACAAAGCACCCATTGTACTGAGCAACATGCAGTCAAAAAAGTATTCCAGCCCGATATTCCAAGCTCATCAGGACAGATCTATTCTGAATAATTAATTCTGGGTATTTTATTGTGTGTTTTTTGTGATTAATGTGCAAGGTTGAATTGTCCTTTAAATATTTCCAAGAAAGGCACAAGTTATACCACAGGAAGTAAATGAGTCTTTTTATATGTATTTATTAGAATTTGTTTACTCAGTGTGATGATAACCTCTGTCAAGTGCGTTTGTGTCATTTTTAAACTCAGCTTTATTCATAACTTTGATTCATACAACCAGATAATGCACAATAGCAATTACATAACACAATGCACTGTCCAGAACACATGAATGTATACTCCTCTGATTATTTCTAGAACTCCTAATGGTGTTATTGCCCTTTAATACAGAGTCTAATATTTCAAGTTTTATCTGGGGTAACATACATCTGCTCTTCAAGACTATGTTTAGCTAAAAATACTAAAGGTTTCCATTTTAGACCCCAAATTACACAGCCACTGTAGTCAGTCTTGAGTCGAAGCATATCAATCAAAACTTGTAACTGACAAATAAAACTATTGAACTGAACAGAAGTGGCCGTCTGTCCCCTGTAGATCTTTTTGTGTGACTAAAATTCCTTGTCCTTCTGTGGGTGGTTAGGAATCTGGCCTGGCATTTGTAGGAAAGGGAGATGAAGAAACAAGTTGGTAGGAATCTACTTGGGCTCATCTTCCACCCTTAGATTTTTTTTTTGTTAAATGCCCTTTTTGTTAATACCCTAAATCAGCCGTGCATGATTATTCAACAGAAAGGAACAAGTGTTTTGTTGCTGAAAATCAAAATGTTGATGTAAGCTTCAATACCTCATTCTTAAAGGTGATGTTGGCTTCCTGTATTTCTGTTTTTTCAACATAATCTGGTGTTAATAGTATGGGATTTTCAAAATAACTGCCATAAAGCTTCTGAAGAAGGACCAGGTAGGTTCGAAAGCTAGAGCACTTTGTTCTTTTCTGTAACATCCATGTTGATCCAATAAAAGGTATCAAATCATTTGTTTCTGGATCCACTATTTAACTAGTAAGATTTTAGCAGGAACCTCAACACACTGACCCTGTTGGTTAGCAGAAAACTGACACTGATATGACGCTGCTGCTTACTGGTTTTCTTAGTTTACTGTTGGATTTTTACATTTCTGACTGGTCGGCATTTTTATGTCACGATGAGTGAATTTTAAATTCCTTTACTCTTCACTCGCTTAAATACATTAATTATACTCACAAAAACAACAGATATCTAGTATCAGGGACTGGGGCAGAGATCAAGGTCAAGGGATCATAGATATTCCTTGTCCTGGGTTTGGGATCTGTTTGGCATCCTGGACCACAAAAATAGATTATCACATCCACCCAGTGGCCTAGTGGCCTAGTGGTCAGCATGATCAGTAGTCATGCCAACAACCTGAGTGCTTGTCCCAAGACCAAGCCTTCACACATTGGGAAGCCAAGAGTCTCAGATGTTTCCTATGTTTCCTGTCTTGGGAAGGGTGGTTGTCTCCTGCTGGTGCATGGTTGCCCCCTGGTGGCCTGTGGGAGAGAATTGTGCTGGCTGTAATCTGCTGCTCCAACAGGGGTGAAATCCTGCTACTATTGTGATGTGAGGTGTTGCTGTAGGACAGAAAGGCCTGTGCTAGCAAGCATCTGTCACTGTGTATGTTGGGAGGGGTGGGGTGGGAGGGGCACATACCCTACTTTTCTTCGCTTAGGCAGTAAATGTCTTAAGGCTTTTACTGAATCTCAGTGGGGTTGTTAAAAAGTGTATGAAAATTGGTGGAAACTGTCAGTGATGCCCAGGCAGATGCTGTTGTCACTGTACCCCTGCCTAGCTGCAGCACACAGACCTATCAGTTTGCGTAGCCCAATTAATGACACAGCCCGCTTCACGCCCTTCACTTTGGGCACACATGTAGTGTGCTACTGCAGACAGTCAGCTTACTGTCAAATGCTGTAAAGACATGCTGCGGATTAAGGAGGGGGACCCAATTAGCTAGCCAGGATTGTCTCTTTTATCACCCACGCAATCCTGAACTGGGGTTCAGTAGGTGGGGCCACCACTGGAAAAGACAATGTCAGGGACCCAGAGGGGTGGACTTGGGAGGGGGATTGCATTAAAGATGGTGTTTTCTACTGGCATAGTGCTAGGAACTGGCATGGGGGGGTGCTGCATAGCAGATCATTTTAGGGCTGGTCTGCCTAGCAGACCTGCTGGTATTGTGATCAAGATCCAAAGGTGTTTTGCAGCTGTTCCACTGAAATGTATTTGAGGGCTGGACACGTTTTTTTTCTAGCTGTCAATGAGTAAGTGAAGTGTCTTGCTATTGCTCCTTGCAGCTGTGTATAATGCTTTGCTTACTTTCTATTGGTTGTAAGAACAGCACATGAGACGTGCCTGATGAGCAGTGGGGAATCTCATTGGAACATGCAGATGACCTAGGTGATACACTAATGAAGTCCTCAGGTTGTTTATCCTAGGCCCCCCTTCCCGATGTGAGGACAGGAATGGTACACTCAGAAAGTACTGATAAACTCTCAGTCTGCACAACTACATGAAAGGAATGTTAACATTTATTTTTCTCAGAAAAAATGAAATTGCCTATTTAAAACTGATCTACAAAATTATTGCAGTGCGAAAGGACAAAGAATAGCAGAGCTGTAGCACCATTTCAATTTTATGTAATGACTTTCATACATGCTGTATCTCAAAGTGTGTTACAAGGTACAAGAGTTTCATACTGGTAGTGGAGGTACTGTAGAATAGGACAGAATTTCTTGCGACTCCAGTGACCGACCCAGTCCATCAGGGATGTGACGAACCCAGTGCCTAATCCAACCTTTCAGGGAATAACACAAATCTGTCCCTCTCCTCCAAAAACCTGACAGATCCAGTGCCCAACATGACCCAATAGGGAATGAAAAAATCTGCCACCCCCTCCCACCACCACCACCAGACTACCTTACTGGTTCAATACCTAACCTGGCCCATCAGAGCATAAAACAAAAATTATGCCACTGTCTCCAAAACTACCTGATGGGTCTGGTATGCAACCAAGCCTGTCAGGGAATAACAAAGTTGCCCCTTCCCCCCAACAACCTGATGGATCCAGTGCCAAGTGTGGCTTAACATAGAATAAAAAAAATCTGGCCCCTCCCCCAAAATGCCCGTCAGGTCCAATGCCCAACCTGGCCCACCAGGGGGAAAAAGAAAATCTAACCAACAACCTAACATGTCTGGTGACCAACCCCGTCGCTCAGGAAATTAAAAAATCTGTCCATCTTGCCCCCCCCAACCATCTAACCAGTCCAGTGCTTAAACGGGCCCATCAGAGAACAATGAAATCTGTCCCCTCTTTCTAAGTACCTGATGGGTCCCCAGCCCAACCTAGCCTGTGTACTAAGTCACATGTAGATAAGGAGGAGAAGCAGCAAAGTGGTGAATAGAAGGCTATGTCTCAGCTCTGCACTCTGCCTAACATGCACATAGGAATCAAACCACCATGCATGCTACAACTCAGCATGCGTTGCAGCAGGATGTCTGGTACCCAACCTGGCCTGTCATGGAACAGAAAAAAAAAAGTTCTCTCCTTCGAACTAGCTGATGAGCCCAGCTCATCAGGGAATAAAATAAATCTGCCCCCCCCCCCACAACTACCTAATGGGTCCAGTGCCCAACACACTGTGTTACAGCTGATGAGTCCAGGGCCAAACTTAGACCATTAGATTAAAAAAATAAATCTGTCCCCCCTCCTCAAAGCATTCAAAATGTTTATAAATCCAGCTGTTTTTATTTTTCATGTTTCATACACTTCATGGGGCTACATTTCGTGGTTTGAACCACTTCCTCAGGCCCACAGTGTTATCAATGTTAATAAATCATAAAACAGTAGTTTAGTATTTCCTTCTTGTTCATATTTTACTTCTCAAATGCACAAACAAGAGGGACCACACTGAGCATCTCAACACCACCCGAGTGGTGACCACTCACTTTTTCCTTTCTTAAATTATTATGTTTAGTTTTCAGTTATAACATTTTGTTCACATAAATCTCTTCTTCACTTCCTGGTTTGCTGAGTAACTTGTGCCTGCTACTCACAGGCAGAGCCATATATTTAGCTTTACATATGGTATGATGCAACAGTTTTTTGTTTAGAAACGTTACCTTCTCAATTTTTTCATTTAAACCATTTTCAGCTTATACTGTGCTCTGTATACTTCCTTAGTTTTAACAGAACCATTTCACCAAATACTCATGAACATTTCTCTTATATTTGTTTAACATTCCAACTGTGTATGAAACACGAAAAATAAAAATAGTTGGATTTATAAACTCTTTGAGTGTGAAGTTCATCCTTCATATTCCTTTACTATATGATACGTGTTAGTCACGCAATGGACAACCCAAGACTAGGAGTATTCTTTGAAGCTCATATAGAGCAAGGGCAACCTGAACAATCTGTTAAACCCCTCCTCTAAGCAACCTGATGAATTCCAAGCGCAACCACTTCTGTCGGAAAATAAAAAAAAGTCTCCCTCCCCCAAACACGTGGCAGGTCTGATGCCCAACCTGGCCCATCAGGGACTAAAAGACATCTGGCCCTGCCCCCACACACCCCCAACCATTTAACTGGAATTTCACAAGCTGCCTTCCCTGCCTGCCACTAGGTCTAACTGGGATTCTAGTAACCCCAGGTAACAGGGGGGTTACACTCACCCTGGGCCAGGAAAATGACTGTCCTGATCATTAGTCACCCAACAGAGCCATCTCACCTATGTTTGACTACGGGAGGTAGCACTACCTTCTCCCCTACCATGTGCCAGCACAGGCAGACAACACTAAGGGCCTAGAGGCCTTCGGCTGATGCATCAGCCTCTACTCTACCCACTGACTATGGGTACCTAGTGGCTCTGGTAGAAATGTCCAGAGCATAGCCCTAATAGATCTGTACTGCAGCCCCTACTGCAGGTCAGGATCACAGCCTGTCTATCCCCACTAGCTCTCTAGGGAAAATCTATCTGCCTTTAACCAAAAACCCCAAAACAAATACAACAGGGGACCTCCCCCCAACCCCGGACACCTGCAACCACACACCAGGAGCTAATACCATACACAATGCATTACTCCCACACTCCCCCACAACCATACCTGTGGAAGGAAAATTGCATACAGTAATCACAACAACAACAGTACTTTAAACCCAAATACTTTTTAAAGTACAAGAGGAACTCCGATGAGTTCCTCCTCCTCTTCTTGTCTTCTCTTCTGGTCTTCTTCAGGAACACCTGCAAGAAAAGAGAAAAACAAAACACACCTAATCTCCATACACAGTTTTATCTAAACCCCTACTATCTAAACACTGAAGAATCCCAAAAAGATTTTTTAGAAAAGTAGACAACAGTAACAGTAAAAAGAATAGAGGAGTGGTTCTTTACATAAAGGAAGGAATAAAAGCAACAGAACAAAAGGGTAAACAGGGAGGAGGAGAAGAAGCACTGTGGGTAAATTTGGAGACAGGCAATGGCACCACAATCCGCACAGGGGTTGTATACAGACCCCCTTCTCAGGGGGAGGAAATGGACAAGGAAATGATAGAAAGTATACTTAGAATGGCAGAAAAAGGGGAGATATTGCTGATGGGTGATCTGAATATTCCAGATGTTAACTGGAGTGCAGTTGCAGCAGCCACTCCGAAGAGTGGGGTTATTCTAGATGCCCTACAGGGGGCATGCCTTAGACAACTAGTACTGGAGGCCACTCGAGAGGGAGCAATATTAGACTTGATACTCTCAAATGGAGATGGAGAGAGGATCACAGATGTAGAAGTGGGTAGCCATCTGGGAACTAGCGACCATCGTACGGTATGGTTCACAATAAACACAGTAATAGAGTCAAGCCATACAAAGACAAAAGTACTGGACTTTAGGAGGGCTGACTTTGCCATAATGGGTGAGTGCCTAAGGAATGCACTAGCAAATGGGCAGGAAGGAGGGTGGAAGAACAATGGGGAATAATAAAACTGCCATCACAGAGGTAACAAGCCTTGTGTGAAGCAAATAAACAAAACAAGACAATGTAAGAAACCACTATGGTTCTCAAAGGAAGTGGCAGTGAAGGTTCAAGAGAAAAAAGCATTCAGGAAGTACAAGGAATGCAGAAGGAGCAGGACAGAGAACTGTATCAGTTAAAGCAAAAGGAGGCTGGGAAGGCAGTCAGAACAGCAAAGGCCCAAACCGAGGAAAAGATAGCCAACTCAGTTAAGAAGGGGGATAAAACCTTTTATAGGTACATCAGGAGTGAAGGAAGACCAAGGGAGGATAGTGAGGCTTAATAAAGGGGAGGAGGGTGGGCAGAGGAGACTATGAAAAGGCAGAGATACTAAACAAATATTTTGCTCAGTATTTCTGAAGGAAGAGGGGGAGATACATAAAACAAACAGTAGTAACACTCTGGATACAGAAGTTGATACCAGCACATTTACAGAAGAAAGGGTTCTGAAAGAACTCTTAAAACTGAAGGTGGACAAAGCAATGGGGCCTGATGGGATTCATCCCAGAATTCTAAAAGAACTAAGGGTAGAACTAGTGACACCACTGACTACCCTCTTTAACAAATCATGGGAGGATGGGGTGGTACCCGAGGACTGGAGGAGGGCAGATGTGATTCCCCTTCACAAAAGTGGGAGCAAGGCAGAAGCAGGAAACTATAGACCTGTTAGTTTAAACTCAGTGATAGGGAAAATGATGGAATCACTTCTAAAGGAAAGAATTGTCGAGTATCTAGAGGCCAGAGGGGCACAGGACCCTAGGCAGCATGGATTCACAGCGGGAAGGTCATGCCAGATGAATCTGATAGATTTCTTTGACTGGGTGACCAAAGTAGTAGATCAGGAGGGGCTGTGGACATGGCCTACCTTGACTTTAGCAAGGCATTTGACACAGTCCCACAAAAGATTAATATACAAGTTGGCCAGCCTGGGAGTGGGTCCCAAGATGACAGCCTGGGTAAAGAATTGGCTGGAGAATAGGACACAGAGTTATAGTAAATGGAGTCACTCAGAGTAAGGAGGGTTACTAGTGGGGTACCGCGGGGTTCAGTATTAGGACCGGTCCTCTTCAATGTCTTTATAAGCGACATTGCAGAAGGACTGGAAGGAAAAGTATGTCTCTTTGCAGATGACACAAAGATCTGCAACAGAGTTGATGCACAGGGTGGGGTGGAAAGGATGAGAGGGACTTGGCAAGGTTAGAGGAATGGTCAAATGTATGGCAGCTTAGATTCAATGCTAAGAAGTGCAAGGTAATGCACCTGGGAAACAAAAACCCAGGGGAAGAGTACACAATGGGGGGTGAGATACTAACAACAACAAGAATGGAAAGGGACCTGGGGGTAGTCATATCAGATGACCTAAAGATGGGCAAGCAATGTGAGAGGGCAGCAAGGAGGGCTGGGGGATACTGGGATGCATAGGGAGAGGCATCACCAGTAGAAAACAGGAAGTTGTTATCCCTCTGTACAGACAGCTGGTGAGACCCCATCTGGAGTACTGTGTGCAGTTCTGGAGACCCAATCTCATCAAAGACATAGACAGGATGGAAGCTGTACAGAGGAGGGCAACTAAAATGGTGCAGGGTCTGCACGGAAGTCAATATGAAGAGAGACTTAAGGAGCTTATATGTATAGCCTCGAGGAAAGGAGGAGAGGGGGACATGATAGAAACTTTCAAGTACCTCAAGGGAATCAACAAAGTCCAAGAGGGTAGCATCTTTCAAAAAAGAGGTGTGCAAGAACAAGAAGGCACAATTTGAAGATAGAGGCTCAGAGGTAATTTAGGAAGTATTTTTCACAGAGAGGGTTGTGGATGCATGGAGCGGCCTTCTGGAGGAGGTTGTGGAGTCAAAATCAGTGGGGGAATTCAAGCATGCATGGGATAGTCATAAGGCAATTCTGGGGGTTGGGGGTAGGAAGAAGTAGGCTGCTGGTTAACTAGGATCTGCAGCTTATCCAGTAGATAGGGGAAATGGGCAGACTGGGTGGGCCAAGCGGTCCTTATCTGCCATCAAATTCTATGTTTCTATGTTTCTATGAATAGAAAAATAGAATATTTACAATACACATTTGCAATTTTGGGGGTGCCCTAAATGTCCCTCCTAGTGACTCACAATGCCCGAAGGCAAGTCCAATAAAGAGTCTCTCCTGGGCCGGAGCCCGGTGAAGCAAAGTTCTAGCAGGCCAAAGTCACGAAGGGGAGAGTCTTTGAGGACAGGTCACACTTTTGGAGTCTGCTAATGTAGGGTGTGTACTGCAAATGTCAGAAATAGAAAAAGTCTGGACTTACCAGTCCCTTGATGAATGGAAAACATACGACACCTGTGTCCCCTCCGAAGACTCTCCCTGGCAACATTCTGTTAATACAGCTGGGCGGACATCTTTCAGAACATGAACAGGATGGCACATATGGGAACAGCTGGGATGATGTCATCTCTGGAGATGGAACCTTGGAACAGGAGCAAAAAGGAAAACAGCTGGTCTGAAGTCATCCAATACCCAGGCGATGAATCAGGATACAGCTGGAATGGTGTCCTCTCTGGATTTGAAGTCATCTGGTGGGCCACGCTGATGGATTCTGGAAAGCCAGTACACTGTAGAACTGTCGAAGGTGGGGCACCTGGATCCTGGACGTCCAGACTGACGAAACAACATAGGTATGGCATTGGCTGGAATGGCAGCATTGGCTACCACTGCTCTGCTCTCCACTTGGTAGGCATGGGCACATTCGAAGGATGTTCTTGACATTGTGGGGAAATAGCACAAGGGGTCAAGTGCAAGAATTATTACCCCATCTGGGTGCTTATAATTCACATTGTGAAAGGATTCATGTCCCTTGCTGTCCACGATCTGAACAGTGTCTATAAACAATGTCCTGCCCATTTTCCATGTTTGAAACTTTTCTTGCAAGATTCTGTCTCTTACAAATCTGCTGGGACAAGGGTGCACATGTGTCATTGCTTCTTCCATAATCCAGGATTTCCTGCATCTTTCTATCTCCTCCCAGATCCTTCGAGGAAAGGTAGGAAACAATTCTCCATAGATTTCATTCACTTTCCTGTTAACCAGTCTTTCCTCCTTACTGCATTTGGTCAACCTGCGACCTCTGGCCTGGCTTGGGGGCGGCCTGTCCTGGTTCTGCCAGCTACGCCTTCTTAACGACACAAAAAGTGGATCCCTGGCTCCTTCTTGCACAGCCAGGGAAGTGGAATCACCACTCTCTTCCATGCGTTCCTCTAAGCCAGGAACTGGAGGCTGTGAACCCATGCCTTCTTTGTCAGGCCAAATGGGTTCCCCCTCATCATGTTCACTGAGAATCTGCACCCAGGAGTGAGCAGTCGTCCTCACTCCTGAGACGGTCCACTCCTCACTAGGCGTGGAGGTCGAAACCTCCCCATCCAATGGCCTCTTCTGTCTCATCTTCGCTATGAGACTCGGACTAGGCTCCTCTATCCATGGGTCGGCTGATGCTTCCTTTGCATTGTCTCTCAGTGACTCAGACTCGGACACATCAGTCGTCTGTGCTGTCTGTTGATCTGCACCCTCTAGCTTTATGCCACACTTTACTGAACTTCCCTCTTCAGGTCCTTCCTGGTGCTGTGTGCTGCCCATTGCAGGTTCTTGTAATTTTGTCCATGTGGGAGCCAAACGAATCTTGGGTGCTTTGGTCAAACCATATTTCTCTAGGCACCCAGAACAGTGAGGTACCATGAAGACGTCCCCTTCCAGCATTTAAGCACATCACACATACTCGTACTGAATATCCAGGAATCGCCACACGAGGAGGCAGTCATCCTCCATAATAGTACTTCTCAATATTTCTCAACTTGTTAACTTCTCCTACGATCATAGCCCGGGCATGATCCGGGTAGCGGGCTGGTCCTGAAACCATGACTGCAGAGAAAACAAACACTCACTGTTATTACAAGTCCCACTTGGTTGGAAAAACTTTTCACAAAATGGCTCCCTTGCTGCTGTGTTTACATTACTGCCCCACCCTGTAATGGCGGCAGCAGCACTCCTGGTGCATCAACGTTCTGTAAATGGGTCAAGCCACTGCACATCCAATTTACACACTCTAATGATAACATTAGCTCAAACTGCACAAACTTACACTGGTTGCTCTCTTAGCACATTTATGTGATTTACCATGGACTTTTTTACTTGCTGAAGACACTGCTCTAGCATACAGTCCCATAAAGCCTCAGTATTTCATAGCACAGGATTGCCTGTATTTCTTGCTGCATCTCTCATACAACTCATAGTCTCTCACATGGCTCTGAAAATGTTACTGTTGCTGAACCTATAATTAAGCTCACAGTCTATTGCTTAGAATTCTTGTTTTAGCTTATTTCAAAACTTGGCAGAGTCCTTCTTTGCAAAGCGACTACACTGCTACACACAGATTCAGCTGGCTTTTTGGTGAAATCACACAGTTTGAGCTATTTCTGTTGGATGGTACTCACTGCAGGGTTTTAAATAATTGATTAGCAGTTTTTTTCTTGGGACTATACTAACTGTACAGAAAGTATTTATATTGATTTTCTAGAAGTGCTGTGTTTGTTAAACACAGTGAGGCAAGAGCTATTCATTTTCACAAAGATTTAGCACTTTTATGAGCAAAACGCTAATCAATTTTTAGAGTTAAATAAATCCCTGCACTGTTATCAGTAGCTGGTTGTGGCAATAGAAAAACGGCCTACAGCCGATCGTGGAGGCCTCTGGAAGGAAGCAGGCTGGCAGTCCTGCCGATTGTCCCTCAGAACACCACACTCACAGTCCAGATGATCGAGATGCGGGTTGAGCCCGAATTTGAACAGAAAAGTCATTTTTTAAACTTTTTACAGTGCTTTCAGTCACCACAACGCTCCTCCTGGCAAGCCAGTTCGCACACTCCACTCACTCTCCCTCTTGAATGCTGTGCAGTCGCTCTAGAGCTGGCTTGGGGGCGGGACTGATTGCAGTCTCACCAATCACTCGACGCCATGCAAATGAGTCTCTTTCCTCTCAAATGCTCTTCTCCTCATGGCGATCGTCGAGCAGGCAAAATTTAAACTGCAAACCACACTTCTTTCTTTTTTTTCCAACTGTAGCTCCTCGTCGGGATCCCATTTTAACCAATTTTCGTGGCCATTAAGCACAACAAGTCTCTCAGTCCACACAGAAAGCATTTTCAACGTCTAGGGCACAATTTTCCTTTTGCTACCCACAGTTTTCCACACTTTTCTTTGTCACAATTACTTTTAAAAGCTGCCAAACGCTGTAATTTGATGCAGGATAAGGGCATACACACTCTGGCTTTACTGCTCCTTGGTAACAGCTGGCAATATCATAGCAGCACACAGACAACAGCACACAGCAGCGCATTTAGTTGGCAATTGCTTCAGATTTTTGGGCTACCCTCTGCCAGATAGCCAAAATGCTAGCCATCACCTGAGCAACCGTTCTTGCTTTTCTCCCAAATTTTAATAGAATCCCAGCGGTAGCCTCCAATTTTGTAACCCGGGCTTGGCCACAACTACTAGGTGGGAGTCTCAAGGGGTCAGGTTGGTGGTATTTGTTTGTGTTATTAGTGCTGTGCGGTGCCTCCATCATGTAACCCCCTACCTGGGACCTGGGCTCGGGGAGAAAATTGTCACTCGGCATGTTGGCTAGGTCTGGCCACTCTGCACAGGGGCACCCAAGTATTCCGGACACAGGAAACAATAACTGAATGTCCATACAAGTAGTTGGGATTCTAAAGTGTGGCTTTTATTCACAACAAAAAGGAACAATGAAGCATGGATGGACCGCCACGGGGCTACTCTCCTGGTAATGCAGATTTTCCTCCACAGACACACATCTTCTTAAATCTTAAACCCTCGGGTTTAGCAACACACAGGGCACACTGCCCTAGGTTTACTCTTCCATGGTTTCCCTGGCTCAGCTCCCTTGCCAGCCCTTGGACTACCTTCTTTTCTTGGCTTGGCTTCCTTGCCAGCCCTTAGACTACTTATCCATTTATCATGGAGATTTACTGGTGGCTCCCTATACCACCCCTGAGCACTTCTGGCTCCAACAGGGAATCTTCTTCAACAATCCCACGTCTGGGTACTTTCCTCGAGCACTGGCCAAGTACCAGAGGGAAAGCAACAGGTGTCCCAAAGCGAACCCGTGGAGGTGAATGTGGTTACGCCAGATGGGGGGGTCTCCCACCTCTTGATCCCATAATTCATACCCGGCCATTCCTCTGGATTTTAACACCTCATCTCTGAAAACACTTTTCCATGTAGATTATCCATAAATGTATTTCACATTTAATCTACTAGCTTTTAACTTCTAATGTGCTGACTTGAAGCTGGCTTATTAAGTGGTTGTGTCCATTTCTCTAGACCCCCACTGTTAAAACAGTCCAAATCCCACAAGCTTCTAAGAACGGTACTTGGCTGTCCTTTCCTGACCCACAGTAACAATTCTTAAAACTCACACAGTCTCTGGTGAAAACATAGGCCCTTTGTAAGAGCAAACTCACCCTTGGTTGCAGGTGCCCCACAGGCTTTTTCTTTTTCTCCTCTGGAAAAACACACAAACTTCTGAGGCCTCAGCACAAATCTTCCTTAGGCAGCTTCTTTTCCCTTTAGCTGGGCCAGGGGATTGCCCTTGGAAACAGGCTGGTTTCTTTCCCCCCATCCCCGCAGGGTTGGGGCCCTAAACTGCTGAAAGCGGTCTCTACCACTTCAGCCTAACATTTTGGGTGTTTCTCTTCTGGTGAGAACACACACACCCTAAGGACAGGTAGCTCTCTGACAGAGCTAAGGGCTCTGAGGGCCTGCAGCTGCAGCACACCTCTTCACTCCACTGAGCCCACTACTGAACTACTACAGACTGACTTCAAATTCCGCAACATTCTATCCTAACTTCCCTAGCTGCAACATTCCAATGTGGTTTATGCAGCTGCGACAGTTCTAAAGTGATGTCATCCCTCAGTCTCAGCTGAGACTGAGAACAGAGTGAGACAGTGTGAAATCCGTTTAACTGGAATTTCACAAGCTGCCTTCCCTGTCTGCCACTAGGTCTAACTGGAATTCTAGTAACCCTGGGTAACAGGGAGGTTACACACATATTATACAATCTAGTAAATCCAAAGTGAGAAACCCTGCAATCCTATTGGCTGGCTGGCACCTTTATCACCGTGATAAATCCTCCAATATGGCCATTGGAAAAGGTGCCAGCAAGCCTCATCGGCACAAACAAAACACTCCGAGCCCCCAACAGAAACCTGAATTGTGTCATATTGGACTCCTGCTAAACAGTGGTGTCCAAACTGCCGTGACTCCTTCTACATGGCGACAACAAACTGTCAGTTTAAACAAACTGCAATAGTAAGCACGCATCACAACTCCCAAGCAACCTACCTTTTTTTTTTTAATGATTATAGTCCCCGATATACAACTCTGAAATGACACTTGACGGTCCTCCTCCAGACACTGCACTTTGTGGTCAGTCTCCACTCCACTGCCACTCACTCATTCGCTCATTCAGCAAAACTCTTCTATGCACCTTATACCCCACAACACAAAAACCAAAACGCATACTGAAATCTCCCCCCCCAGAGAAAAATTGAAAACAAATTCCCACCAAGTCCTGACCTTCCTGTCTGCTGACTAGAAACTGTAACCCAGGGAAAAACACCGTCCGTCACCAGCAGCACGTTACGTCAAATCCACCATTGCAACCAGCACTATTTTCACTCATGCTACAACAAATACATTGTAAATAAATTAAAATGCCCCAAAAACCCTTTTTTATTTATTTTTCCTACTGCCTAGAAAACAAAACATTGCATAATAGCAATATACCACTTCAGGGTGTAGGTATATGGGTGGATTTACGATGTCTGGTGTGGTTAAGTCAGTCGGCCTGCGGCCTTGTGACTTAACCACACCAGGCATGGTAAGTCCACCCATATATCCACACCCTGTTGTGGTATATTGCTCAAATATTATATAGTTCTTGGATCAAGTCATCCAGCACCCAGTTATAGGTAGTAATTATGAATTGATTTTCAGACTATGCACATCCCTAGTTGCAGCTCAACTTTCCATTGTAGTGTGACAGTGCAGCAGATTCATTCCAGCTGAGTTGTAAACATATTTCATATAAATTGCTCCTGAACTTAATGTTGTAAAACACCACACTGGGGGTGGCTATGTACTACTGTAGGCTGGGTAAGTGCGAGTCACACCCGCAGACAGGTGCAGGGTGCCTAGAGGGTGCCTAGAGGCCTTGATGACAGAGGCTGACCTGGACATTGTCGCTGTTACCAAAACATGATGCAATGGAAACCATGACTGGGATATGGCCATACCAGGTTATACTTTGTTCAGTAAAGACAGGGGGGTGGCTTTTTACATTAGGGAAAGCATAAAAGCAACAGAGGTACAGGGAATGCAGGAAGGGGCAGAGGCACTGTGGGTCACTATGGAGATGGGTAATAGCACTGCTATTTGCACTGGCATGATCTATTGATGTCCAGCACAAGGGGAAGAGTTGGACAGGGTTCTAGTAGAAACCATCCATAAGATGGCAACTAAAGGGGAGGTGCTGCTGGTGGGAGACTTCAGTTTGCAAGATGTTGATTGGAGCATCCCAGCTGCAGCCTCAGACAGGAGCAGGGACATCCTGGATTCCCTGCAGGGGGTGTACCTCAGGCAGCTAGTAGTAGAGCCCACCTTAGAGGGAGCAATATTGGACCTGGTGCTCACTATTGGGGACAGAGTTGCAGATGTAATGGTGGATGGTCAACTGGGGTCCAGTGATCACCATGCAGTGTGGTTCAATGTGAAAGCAGTGGCAGAGTCAAACCACGCAAAAAGCAGGGTGCCTGGACTTCAGAAGGGTTGGCTTTGCAAAGATGGGGAAATGTGTCGGGAAAGCCCTGGTGGGGGGGGGGTTTGCTGTAGAGGAACAGTGGGCAAATCTAAAAGGGGCCATAGTGGAGGAAGCAAACCTTTGTGTTAGGCAAGTAAGAAAAAGCAAGAAGAAAAAAAAAACACTATGGTTCTCAAAGGAAGTGGCCGGGAAGATAAGAGAAAAGATTGCCATTAAGGAGGTACAAGGAAACACAGAAGGAGGAGAACAGGGTAGTGTATCTGGAAAAGCAGAGGGAGGCTGGGAAAGCAGTCAGGAGTGCAAAGACGTAAATGGAGGAAAAAAAGCCAGTTCAGTAAGGAAAGGGGACAAGACATTTTTCGGGTATGTTAGTGAAAAGAGAAAGACCATGGATGGGATTGTAAGGCTAAAATGGAAAGGAGGGGAGTGTGCAGAGGGGGACCTGGAAAAATGCAGTAATCCTGAAGAAATATTTTTGCTCAGTATTCACAGAAGAACGCAAGAGACCATAGTTAAAGCTACAGGAGCACCAGTGGACGGGAGCTGGACACCAGTCCATTTACGGAGGAGAGCGTTCTAAAGGAACTCCTAAAACTGAAAGTGGACAAGGCAATGGTGCCAGATGGGATACATACAAGAATACTGAAGGAGCTTAGAGAGGTGCTGGCAGCACCACTGACAGCCCTGTTCAACAAATCACTGGAAACAGGAGAGGTTCCGGGAACTGGAGGAGGGCAGATGTAATCCCTCTTCACAAAAGTTGGAGTAGGGAGCAGGCTGGCAACTACAGGCCAGTCAGCCCAACCTCGGTGGTGGGAAATTAATGGAATCACTTCTAAAAGAAAGGATGGTGGTATACCTTGAATCCTGTTGATCACAGGATCCGAGGCAGCATGGATTCACAGTGGGAAGGTCATGTCAGACAAATCTGATAGATTTCCTTGACTAGGTGACCAGAGAATTAGACCAGGGAGGAGCAGTGGATGTGACCTATCTGGATTTCAGCAAGGCCTTTGACACCATTCCACCACAAGTTGAGCAGCCTGGGAGTGGGTCCCAAGGTGGTAAATTGGATTAGTAATTGGTTGAGGGACAGAACACAGAGGGTGGTGATAAATGGAGTTCAATCTGAGGAGAGGAGGGTGACCAAAGGGGTGCCATAATGATCAGTTCTAGGGTCGGTCCTCCTTAAAGGAGTAGTCCACCCAGAATTTGCAAAAACGTGTGTTATGCAGAGTGTTTTGTTTGTATGTAAAGTCCTAGTGTGTTCTTCCCTCTATCTGCTATTAGGAGTTTTTCCTACATTAGCCTGCTAGCTTTATGGTAGTTTTATGACCCCTGGGGATCTCCATCACAAATAGATTTATTGGCTTTCTTTCTCCTACAATGCACCCTGTCTCATGTGACTGAAGCAAAGGGAGATAGGCTCCTAATCTTGAATCACTGTCTCAAAGTCTGCACTGTTGATTAAAAAAAAATCTGCTAAATTCCGGGTCTCTTTTGGATTGGAGAATAACAAGTTCCCTATCTCAAATAAGTCATTAAGCACAAACTCTGTGCTTCGATAAGGGGTTTATTTGTGGACTTAACCAGGTATATATGATATGAAGATATGCGGCTCTGGCATGTTCATCAAATTTGTGAGATTTTACCACTCACAAATGAGTCGGACGGTGTAAGACAGATAAACAAATTTTGGGATGTTATCTTCCACAAATAAAGTAGTAAGTCATCTTTTTCCAGTATGTAAAATAGTTTTGTGCCAGAAAAACTGGTATTGTCTGTAAGAAATACACAATTCAGGGTAAAAGATTAATTCATATGACCTTCACCAGTGAAAAAAATGGGAGGTTTAATTGAGACCATCCGCAGATATCTTGGGTTATTGTGTGGGTAATAGATTCATAATTCAGGAGTTCCAAGTTGAGTAAAAAAAAGGGAATCTGTATTCCTAAATATTCCAGTTTAGTACGTCTCCATTTTAATGGAAAAGTTTCTTTAAGCTGCTTAAGAAGTTTATAATTAAACAGTAAACTTCTGTTTTATGGGGTTTTGAGGTAAATTCTGAAAGCCTTACAAATGCCTTATTTCTGACCAGACTGCTAGGATTGCAGTATCTGGTGAGAGGAGGGTGAGCAACATATTGTCTACATAGAGGAGGATTTTAAAACTAGCATCCCGTATTGGAATCCCCTCCACTGATTCATTCCTGCATATCACTGATGCCAGGGGCTCAATATAGAGTGTGATTAGCAAAGAGGATAAGGGCATCCCAGGTGGATACCTATCGGTGTGGTCAGAGAGCCATTTAACTGAATATAGGCCGGGGGGGGGGTTGAATAAAGATTTTGGAGAATGGTTAAAAATTGACATGACACCTGAATGCCAACAGGGTGCCTCACAAGAATGTCCAGGACACTCTGTCAAAGGCTTTCTCAGCCTCTAAGCTGAGAATTGCAGTAGGTATAGAGCGTTGTTGTATATGCACTGTTAGTAACAAGACTCTGTGAATGCTGCTCGCGTCTGCCACTGTAGAATAAAGCCAGATTGATCCAGGTGTATTTGTTCAGGAAGAAGATGTTCTAGTCGTTTTGCCTAAATTGCTGTAAATAGTTTATAAATGACATTTAGAATTGAGATTGGGTGATATGAATTAGGAGCTGTGGGGTTTCAGTATTGCTTATATGGTAATATAAGCCCAGGATAGTGGAGGAGATTGTCCCTGTTGTACTGCCCAAAATGTCTTGATTAGCTGTGGTGCTAAGGCGTCTGAAAGAAACGTTGTACCACGCCAGTGGATACCCATCCAGTCCTGGGCATTTATGGGTTTTCGCATTTGCCAGTGCAGTTTGCGGTTCTTCATTTTCTGTTCATTATTGGCATGCAGTTAACACATTTGAAACTATTATATTTGCATTCTGCATCCTGTTTTTTCCCCAACTCTGTATAGTGCTTTCACATAGGCACATCTTGTCTGTAACTATGGACACACACACACACACACACACACACACACACACACACTGTGTGACTTGATGTTTGTCTTCAAAGCCTAATGATATCTGCTGTCTGGGTAATGGGCAGAAAGCTAGTGTGATTGATGGGGCTTTATCCTTTGAACTATAAGAAGTTTACACCAGTGTTCTTCCATGATAATTATAGAAATGTTTTTGAATTGTACAAATTGCAGTGGTGTCGGGTGGTTGACTCTGCTTGTTTTTAATAACATTTTAACATTTTTGTGTAAGGAAATTTACAATGACATTCTGGTTTTATATAGTTTGTACTAAGTGTAATACTGTAATGACCTTGAATGTTGATCAATAAAAATACTTTGAAGCTTTGAAGAAGTTTATACCTATCAGCCAGCTGAACACTGTCACCGTCAGCCTTTACAGCATTGGCTTTTAAGAGGCAAGCCTCCTGCATTGCATTTGCCACATCCATTGGCTTATACAGAACACATCTACACAGCCCCCTACACTGCAGTAGCAATATGTTCACTTTGTACATGTGCACAAGCAATCATAACAAGCAGGCATGTGACTGAATGTTGTAGCATGAGGCGGGAGTCAGCACTGTTGAACCTGTGCGTAGATACTGTAATGTGAAGCAGGCTGCAGCCACACTCGTATGGTTTGAAGATTTCAGACAGATACCGAGATGGAACTGTATAAGTGGACACTGTTTAAAGGTAATGGACAGTATAAATGAGTGATTGGCAGTGGGGGGGGGGGGGCAGAATGGAGATCACGCATAGTTTTAATAATTTCAATACTGAGGCAAAGTGTTTTTCAGTGAATCTGATTCAAAATGATGTAGGACCAGTGTAAAAGAATACTGAGTGTGTGAGGCTGTTCATTTTTTTTTACTGACAAAAAAGAGCTGCCCTTAATATTCTAAATAAAAATGAACATTCTTATCTAAACACATTAATTTAATGGAGGTGCTGCATCCTTGTTGCCAGCACTTGTTATCCATGCATTAGAAACTTCTAAAGCACGGCAAATGACCAGTCATGATGCAGAATATCTCTTTCCAGTTTGTAATTGCCCATAATGGCAGCAATGCCCCTGGTTTCCTGAATATACATATTTTCCCTGGTGGTCTATTGTTTATGGGGGTAGGAGTTTATAAATGTCCACTATGCCATGGACACATATACACATGCCAATGGTTGCATGTAACTTATGGAGGTCTCTCTGCTTTAAACATGTTTTGCGGTTGCAAGAATATCACAACCATGCCCCTTTTCCACCCAGTATGAGCAGTCAGTTCAGAAATGGGTTGCTTGTGCAGGGCAGGCAGCTCAGAAAGGCTTTAAATCGATTAGAAATTAGAGAACCTTTTTGGGAAGAAATTACTTCTGTCATATAGATGGTCTACATCTAAAGCCATGTTTACATGGCTGCGGCACTCTGGCATTTGTGCCGCTCCATTCCCGCTGTACTGGCTGCTCCTCCATCAGTTTGGTGTTTACATAGCCTGCCCTTGCAGTGCTGCAGGTCACTCCAATGAGGGGCTTTAAATTGGAGGGTGCTGGGAGACATGGGAAAAGAAGGCTTTGCAGCTAAGCGAGCACAGCAAAGCATCCACAATGCTGGTTGTGGCGCATGTTCTGATACAGGTACCCACAACTGAGTACTATTTATATAAAAAAAAAAGGATTGGAATTGCACTGACGGCACTCTGGAAAGTGTCCACAAAGCTGACTTTGCAGTGCATCAGCCAGTTCACATGGGTTGATGCACTGCAAAGTCGGCAGTGTAAACAAGGCTTAAACAGAAACAAGGCAGCTGCTCTACACTACAGAATTCTAACAGCTATCAACTACAATTTAAACTAGTTACATGGGGGCTGGGTCTCTTGCTGGTAGTAAAGATATGAAAGGTAGCCCTAAAGATGACACATTGCAGGCAGTAGAGAAAAATGTACAAACCAAGCATAACATTCAAATATTTAACATACTTATACTTAACGCCAGAAGTTTAAATAACAAAATGGATTTTTTCTGAAAGCAGCAATAAGTGATCAACAATACAATTTAATTTCAATAACTAAAGCCTGGTGGAAAGATGAAGAAAATTGGGGCCGTGAACTGGAAGGCTGTAGTATATACTGTATAAATCAAACAAGAAAACTAAAAGAGAGGGCAGTATAGCCATAGTTGTCAGCAACAAACTCTATAGTAAGTCAATACCTGATAAGCAGGTTGATGAAGATGAATTAGAGAATATTTGGGTAGAAATTTCAACAAAACATAATCCTATGATAGTGGGAATATGTTAGAGGCCACCAGATAGTACCAGTAATGAGTACACACAGAAATTATTTAAAATCATTTGAATATGTGCAGTAGAAGAAAGCTGTCATAATAATGGGGACTCAACATAAACTGGTTTAACTGGGATGATAGAACATCATCTAGCACCCTGGGAAATAAACTTCTTGACATCATGATGAGGGTGAATTTAATGAGCTACCCATTTGGGGTAATAAACTATTGGATTTGGTGTTCACTAACATCTCAGATCAAAATACGTCATGTACAGTTATGGAACCATTGGTAGTAGCGACCACTGCATGATAACGGTAACTGTGGACAAAAAATGCATTAAGGCGACCAACAATAAACATGTTGTACGACTTTTAACAAAGCCAACATTGTGAAAATGCATAAGGCTTTCATGGAACGGGACTGGCAGTTGATCTTTAGAGATAAGACAGCTAATGAAAAATGGACTTATATCAGGGAGAAATTAACAAGGTTGCATTTAAAATAGGTACCATTCAGAAAAAAGAAAACAGTAGAACTGTAAGGCTGCTTCCCCCCACCTCTATCTTCCCCTCCAACTCCCTGCCTCTCCTCCGTCCTTGTCACCCCTCCCATTTTCTCCCTTGACAAGGCTGTCGTGCCACTTACCTCCCCCTCCCAACCTCTCCTTTCCACCTCCCCTGTGTCCCAATGCTATCCCTCTATTGCACTGTCCCCTCCCTCCCTCCTCTTAATTTCCTCCCCTAACTTTCTCTCATATTTCACCCCTACCCCTACTCCCCTCTATATATACTTCATGGTCTCCTTTTCCTCTGTATCCCTAATCTTCCCCTTTCCTTTTATCTGATATTACTCTACTGTACTTTATGGACTGTGTTTTAACCACACAAAAAAAAAATCATAAAACAACAACCTAATGTAACATAAAGGTCTACCTAAATGTAATCTTTGGTTTGTATTAACCAATTTCTGATGCCTACTCTGTAAATTTAATTTGTATGGCCTTGTCTCTGATGTGGAACCTATGTAACTATGTAACTGAGCTTCTAGCTCACAGGTTTAAAACTCCGAGTAACAATAAATACATAAAATAAATGGATGACTACTAACACTAAAAGAAAAATAAATAAGAAAAGAAGTTCCTATAATAAGTAGAAAACTGATGAGAGTGACGTCAGCAGGGAGGACCTAAGAACATGTAGAAATACTATAAGACAGAGTAAGTGAAAATTCAAATATAAACTAGCACAAAATAAAGAGCCCAAATGCATTTTTTGGTTATATCAAGTCGTTTAAGGGTAGAGAGATGGAAAAATGTGAATCAACCCAGGGACATGGCCGAAGCATTTAAAAATTCTTTCCATAGTATTTATGAAAAAATATAGCCCAGGGGACCTAATGACAGCTAAAGATAAAATCATTCTTAACCTGGAGAATATTTTGTTCTCTAACGAGAGAGTAAAAAATTAATAGTCCAAACTAGACCCACACAAAGCACCAGGACCCGATAACATCCACCCACAACTGCTAAAAAAGCTGATAGAGACTCTCACAAAAGTCTGAAAACAAGATATAGTGTCACCTATCTATAAAATGGGGAAGAAACAAATTATATCCTACTTCAAACCTATAAGCTTTACTTCAAATATAGGTAAGGTTATGGAGACCATTCTAAAGGAGTATTTTGTATAAAGTATCACTCTAGATGGAGTTATTGATAACACGCAGCATGGTTTCACAAAGGGGTATTCTTGTGAAACAAACTTAATCTCTTCCTACGAACTTATCAGTGACCTGCTAGATAAAAATAATACTAAGCGATGTGATTTATATGGATCTAAGCAAGGCCTTTGATGAAAAGTTTGACATGGAAATCTAGTACGCAGGCTGGGTGGTATGGCATTTGATAGCAGAATGGTGAATTGGGTTAGTAACTAGTTGGACAACAGGAGACAGAGGGTGAGAGGTGAGTTATCAAATGAAATTACATTGACTAGAGGGGTGCCGCAGAGCTCAGTATTGGGTCCAGTTCTGTTCATATTACACCTTAAAGATATGCCTGATGAGGTGTCTGGGCATATAATTAAATTTGCTGACAATGCTAACATTGGAAGACCAGTCATAACTGGCAAGGCTACTTTAAGAATCCAGTCTGACTTAGATAAGCCACATAACTGGGTTAATAAATGGGGAATGCAGTTTAACATCGAAAAATGTGTAGTACTGCTGCACGTAGGTAATAACCCCCATACAAAATACTATTTAGGAGGAACTGAATTAAGGCTGTTATAGAAGAAAATTATCTTGGTGTTATTATATAGTCTAATTTAACATTTAGAAGTAACACAAACTGGGCAGTGGCAAAAGCATTACACGTACTTGGATGTATCAAGAAACACTTAATCAGCCATCATAAGAATATAATAATACCATCAGTTATACCAATCACTTGCTAGGCCCCACTTAGACTAATGTTCCCATTTAGGGTCACCATACCAAAGAGGTGAAATCAAACAAATGGAAAGAGTTCAGAGGAGGTTTGCCAAACTGTTGCTTGGGATGGATGGCAAAGATTATGAAACAAGGCTAGAACCTCTGAGGTTACATGGTCTGGAAAGGAAAACAGTCAGAGAAGACTTGATACTTCATTAAAAATAATTGTGGGGCCGGCTCGTCGGCGCAGCGGTTGGATTTCCGCTTGCGATGCCGGCGACCCGGGTTCGGGAATGGACTCGGGTCGCTGGAGAGCCGGCCGGGGTGGAGTAGGTTCGAGCGTCCTACGACTGCTCACCTACTCCAGGGGTGGGAGGGGAGACAGGGTCGCTGTATGGTACCTCCTGGGCGGAGGCCAGGGAGATCAGTGCAGCGAGCCTGACGTTGGGGCGTGGTGAACGTCGGCTATGCCTGGCGCTCGTGGCACACCACGCCTCAGAGAAAGTGGAAATACCAAGCCTCGGGTTCGCCGGATGATGGCTGCCCGCTCCGCCGGCCCGAGAGGTCCTGTGCCTCCGATCCCACCAGCAGCCCAGGGACCGATGCCTAGTACTCGGGATCTCGCCCACCCGTGTCTTTCCCCTCGGGAGGAGGGACCCACCTGGCAAGAGGATATGCCGGCCACCCCTGGGTTGGCTGCGATTGAGGTGAGGAGAGGAGGGACAGGACGAGGTCACGAGCACATGCGCAGCTGGAAGGAGTGGCAACCGAGGCGAGATCGAGGAGGAAAACATAAACACAAAAAAAAATAATTGTGGGAGACACTCAGTCATGACATGAGATTGGAGGGTGGAAGGTTTAAGGGGGAAATGAGGAGGCATTTCTTTACGGAAAGGGTGGTAGCAGAGTGGACCGCACTACTGGCAGAGGTGGAGGCCTGTAAAACAGTGGGATGCTTCAAGAAGGGCTGAGATAGGGCAAAAGGGAGGGTCATGGGAAGGGTATAGGATGGGAGGGGCAGCTGCAGAGTAGGGGTACTAGCTGCAAAATCGAGCAGACTCTATAGACCAAATGGCTTTTTTCTGCTGGCAATTTCGTATGTTTGTATAATAGGGCCAGATTCACGAAGAGCGAGCCCTGTGTCAAACCCATTTGTTGGCACACCTGTGATAATAACTTTGCCGCACACTGTGCCCGATTCTGGATGATCAGGCACATTTATGACACTTTTCCTGTTTTACGGCAACTTGCACCAAATATTTGGCATAAGCCACATAAAAAGAGTACCTGGGATTGCCACAAGCGAGACCAGAAAAAGCTGATCTCACTTGCAGCAACTGGTGCACAGGATCGAGAATCCTGATCGCCAACTGGGAGAACGCCACAAGCCCTGTGCACCATGTGTTAGGTGCACCCGGGGCTTGTGCATTTGCAGCCCTTCATGAATCCGGCCTTTTATCTAATTGTTGATATGGGGGGTTTGAACAGGAGAGAAACACAGTAGCATATGCAGAGTAGTAAAATTAAGGGCACACTGTACAAAACAGACGAGAGAGGGGCTTATTTCACTCAGCAAGTAGTTACGAACTGGAATAGCCTGCCACAAGATGTGATTGATGCACCAAGTGTAGAATGCTTCAGACCTAGACTGGACACATTGATGGACAGATGGGATAATACATTTCTTACCACTGCATAGAAGGGGTGTAGACTAGAAGAGCCACTGGTGCACCCCTCCACTTTAAATATCTAAGTGTCTAGGATACTGTAAGCAAACAGGGAGTGCTGTTTGTGTAGTCTGGCCTTGTGCACATTGAAACTTGGGTCCATATAGTGCAGCGACTGTAATCAAATAAAGGCAGCAGCTATTCTATGCCAAACAAACTGGACACAGCTGTGGATAAGTACATTAGTATGTGCTGATGTGCGGTAGGACTGACAGAGTAAGGAAAAGTTAGACAACTTGTTGGGTTTGCACCCCATGCTTTTCGGATAGCTCCAAAGAATCATTTAACTTTCCTTTAAAAAAGAAAGAACCCCTGCGTGCTGATAAACCTCATGACAAATGCTGGCCCTCGCCACAGCTCAGCTCCGTCCTAGTACTATAGCACAGTGCCAGCACTGGCTATAAACTAATGTGCTAGTGTGGGAATGGAAAATAAGTTCATTAGTGAGATAGAAATATAGGTGTCGGGTTTCTCTTCAGTCTAGAATGAAATCAGTTAAAAACTTTATAGCCAAACAGTATATGACAGAAGTAGACCCTTTCTTTTTTTTTTTTTTGTTCAAAGAGCAATTATACACTTCAGTATGATCTTTGATTAAGCACAGTATTTCAGCTGTTACAGCTGACTGGAGAATACTTTTTTATTTGTCATTTTTCCTTCAGAGGGTTTATTACATATCTTGGTAGCCTGTCCAGAAAGCCTCCATACAAAGCATTGTACTATCCCCAGCTGACCTCATAGTGTCTTTCTCAATTAACTCGCAGTACTTGCCATGAATAGCAGACTGTGATGTCACTCACAAACACAGCAACTGTGACGTCAGTTGTGGACAGCCAGATGCTTTTTGAAAGACGTAGTTAAATATACACTGAATTTATGAAATATTTAGTAGACCAGTAATAGGAAAAAGTACAAAAATGGAAAACACTTCAGTATAAACACAAGTATTAGACATATAAGCCCTTTATAGTCGTTTTGGTGTCAGTGTGGCTCAGTTGGTAGCTCATCTGCCTATGGGCCAGAAGGTCATTGGTTCTAGTCCCACACCGGGATTGGGTTCATACCATAAATGATGGCAACTGAATGCAGAACAAGTGGAATGCTTTACTGTTGGGGTGCACCGTCCTTTGAATAAGACATTAAACTGAGGTCCCTTCTGCTTATCTCTGGTTCTGTCCTGGGGGGTGTCCAGTTGGAAGTAAAAGAACCCAAGGCACTTTTTACACAAGTAGAATATTTTGTCTGGTGTCCTCCCAACATTTCCATTCCTATAAAACTGGTTCATGCAACTGTCGAAGGCAATGTGTGAGTGTTGATGTGTAAAATGGCCTCCACTACACATTTACAGTCACTTTACTAACAGTGTCTTATTGCTTGTAAAGTGCTTTTGGATACAGTGCTTGTGAAGTGCTATATAAATGATGATTATTATTAGTTTAGCAGTAGCTACCTGCTCTTTAAGAAAAATGTTTTTAATGTATTTGCCAAGAATAGCCCAAATGAGAGACTACAACTTATTTTCCGTAAGGTCCTGCTTTTATATGACTGCACCTCTGGGAGAACAGAAGACCAGGGAGATATAATTACCTGCTTGAGTTTGCACAGTGAATCATTTGCTGTGGTAGGATTCAAACCAGTTGTTGCCTGTTTCACATATTAGAATTCTAGCAGGAGACCTCACTGTCTTCCAGTTTTATACCTACGGTTTGTGCTGTAAAGGTATTTCTGGCCCAGATCAAAGAATACTGGGCTTTTCCCAAGTCAACTGCAATTTGGAGTAATACTAGCAGAATTCAGATTTCTTGTCCATTTAGAAACAAATGATTTGATACCTTTTATTGGACCATGATGGATGTTACAGAAATGAATAAAGTGCTCTAGCTTTCAAACCAACCAGGTCCTTCTTCAGAAGCTTTGGACCCGGTTGGTTCGAAAGCTAGAGCACTTTGTTCTTTTCTGTAACATCCATGTTGGTCCAACAAAAGGTATCAAACCATTTGTTTCTGGATCTGTTCTTAAAAGGACCAATATGGCACCTACAACTTTTTTTTGTCCATTTAGGTCATTTTGGCTAATGCCCTAAAACAGTGTCTCTTGGTATCGTAGTATGCCATGTTTCAAAGTTCTTTTGAAATCTGCTTGTATGGTACTGCATGGATTCATGGACAGTGTAGATACAGTGCATAGTACAGAATGCTGTAGAAAGCAGAGTGTATTTAAATGTGGAACTGAGCAGTGTTGATAAAGGCTTGAGGGAATTCCAGTAGCACCAGCAGTAGAACAGTACACGTGAAGATTCTGAGAGACATGAGGGGCTGTATTCAGCAACCCTGTACGTGCCTGTCTCCTTACTAGAGAAAAGGGCATGCAGAGTAATCCAGAGTACAGCCCTTAATCACATGATCCATAATCATAGGCAGTGTTCAAGGCAAGAAACCTGCCGAGCAGGAACCCACCTTGTATGTTGGCAAACACGTCTCTGTAGGAGTTCTTTGTGGAAAGTTAATTATTGACCTCATTCCAGAAATGCTAAATATTGTTTAAATCAGAGTACATGTTGAAATAAATTTACTTAATGTCTGCACTTTTGGGGACAGTTACTCCTGATATCATTGCAAGATTGCTTGTTCAGGGCTGTCGGTAGCTTTTACCACTTGAGAGCTCAAGACTCCTAAAAGAAAAAAATGTGGGGTCCTGGACCAAATTCTGGAAGTCCAGCAGTGTTCTTTCGGGTCCATTGTGGCATCTCCTGTTTCACTGTAGGTGGCACCAGGTAGCAGTTTGTGCATTGTGGGAATGAGAAGGCAGCTGTGCACCATGGGGAACCTTCCAAATTGATGATTCACTGGCATGTCAAGAACATAGCACTCTGCGGTCCCCGAGAGCCTGATGTATTGATAAACCTAACGTTTTGTTTTAATATTGGAGCTGTATGGGTAGCAAAAAACCTGCCTACATGAAATACCATATTCATGAAACTGAACGCATTTCCAATTTTTTACAAACATTTAATTTGCTAGTTCTTGCTGTAAAATCGGATCATGTGCTTCTTGGTAAGCAGACATTTGTCTGTGCTTATCTTAAGGGCCTTTACTGACTTCCTGTCTTCTGACTTCACTGGGTAGCTGTTCCATAGATCTAACACTCTTGGAAAGAAGAAGTGCCTCCTCATGTTTCCTCTTAATTTAGCACCTCTGAGTAGCAGGGCATGTCTTTACATCCTGCTGGATATCACCAAATGAAACGTCTTCAACTCTTTGATCTTTTTGATACCCTTGAATCTGGGGAAGATAGAGGTCATGTCACCTCTCAGCCGCTTATTCTCCAAGTGGTTGAACATGCTAAGGGTCACAGACCTCTCCTCGGAGCTTTTGTCTGCTAATCAGGGGTAGCCACTGACATCAGAAATAATATTACCGGTTATGGCAAACCATAGCTAAATATGGGTCATTCAGTTTAATTGCAGAGTAAAGGCTGTGGCTGTGGATGTATAGGGCTGGTTATTATTATGGATGGCCCTGGCTACCACTTTATCATCACACATGACTCACCATAGGGTTTTTTGAGGGTAGTTACAGCAAGTGGATCAGCACACAGCTTGTGTCTAATGTAAATGGACATGATTAGGCTTGCATACAGTTTATAGGCAAGCAATGTTATATGGTACAACCATTATATTTGTTAAACTTGTTTATAAAATGAGTAGGGAAAATACTCTCTGCCGGTTGGCTGAAACACACCACATGACCGTGCGTATATCAGAGCGCGACCGCACGCCTGCACTTTCACCCCCCTCCAAAACTGTTTTAACCATTTTATAAGATAGATAACCCACTGTAGGTGTGCAGTCGCGCTCTGATACTCGCACGCATTGGGTAGTTGAACGTCACAATGCACACCAAGGCATGCGTATATCAGAGCACTACTGCACACCTTACAGTGGGATATCTATTGCTTATTTCCTTTTTTGTACATAAAAAAACAAATACCGAAGTGCAGGCATATTGCTCCATAGACAAACTAAAGAACAATTTAAGACAAAAAGAAAACAAATGATAGGCTAGATGACACCTTTAAGGCCTGTACTGACCACAGGTTCACCACCCTCTGGTAGCATAGCAGAAGTGCCTCCTAACATTACCCCTGCATCTACCGCCTCTGAGGTTCAGGGTGTGTCTTCCCCCCCCCCCCACCGCATCCTACTGGAGGACACCAGATCAAATTACTGTGCTTGTTCAATCTTTCTGATGCCTCTGAGAATGCAGAAGGCTTAAGATCATGGCCCGTCAGCCTCCTTAAGAGCATGGCCCCGCAGACTCCTTAAGAGCATGGCCCATCAGCCTCCTTAAGAGCATGGCCCATCAGCCTCCTTAAGATCGTGGCCCCTCAGCCTCCTTAAGATTGTGGTCTGTCAACCTCCTTAAGAGCATGGGCCCCTCAGCCTCCTTAAGAGCATGGCCCCGCAGACTCCTTAAGAGCATGGCCCATCAGCCTCCTTAAGATCGTGGTCTGTCAACCTCCTTAAGAGCATGGGCCCTCAGCCTCCTTAAGAGCATGGGCCCTCAGCCTCCTTAAGAGCATGGCCCCTCAGCCTCCTTAAGAGCATGGGTCCTCAGCCTCCTTAAGAGCATGGGCCCTCAGCCTCATTAAGAGCATGGCCCATCAGCCTCCTTAAGAGCGTGGCCCATCAGCCTCCTTAAGAGCATGGGCCCTCAGCCTCATTAAGAGCATGGCCCCTGAGCTTCCTTTTCTCCATGGTGAACATGTTAAGGGCCACCAGCCTCTCCTCACAGAGTTTGTCCTGTACCTCTTATCATTTTTGGGGCCCTGTACCCTCTTGACCACCTCAGTGCTGTTTTTGTACTGAGGGGCCCTGAACCGTGCACAGTGTGCAAGGTTGGGCCCGAAAAGGGTCTCGTGAAGTGGCAGGATCCAGCATTTCTCCAGCTGTGCCAGACATACACCCCTGTTGATGCACTCTGGCATTCTGCCAGCCCTCCTGACAGTGTTTGTTCCACTTGTCATGCTTCATGCCCTTGTCTACTATGACCCACGGGGCTTTTTCCTCCTTCACTGCAATGCAGGGAGCCCCACACAGTATATAGGTCCTACTTCTGTTTTCTCCCCTAGTACAGCACCTGTCATTTAGCTACATTCAGTCTGAGACTCCAGGAGACTGATCAATCTAGCTTACCCAGGTCCTTCTGAAGTTTTTTGCATCCACAAAGAAGTCCACTGCCCTGCCCACCTTAGCGTTACCTGCAAACTTAAGCAATCCACTGGGGTGTCTAGCTTCCAGATCTGTGAAATAATTTGTGAAAAGCAGTGGTCTGTCACTAGTCTCTGAAGAATACTGCTGTGTACCCCTGTCCACTCAGAGTAGTGCCTATCTGCCATGACTGTCACAACCCTCTGTTTCCTGCCCCAAGCCAGTTAGCAGTCCATCTTGCGTATGCCACATCAGTACTGCAGTGGTGCGCTTTGCCAAGAAGCATCTCTTGTGCCACCATGTCCGAAGCCTTGCTGAACTCCAGATAGACTATGGCCCTGTCCCTATTCACCTCCATGGCCACCTGCTTGAAGAAGATGATCAGGTTGGTTGATTTGGTATGACCTGCCTTTTATAGCACCATGCTGATGAGGAGTAGGAACTTTGGCCTCATCCAAGTGCTCCTGTCTGTCCTTGATAATAGATTTCAGGACCTAGCCCAGCACTGATAGCAGACTGACTGACCTCTAGTTGCTCAGGTCTGTTCTTGCCCCTTAATTTAAGATGGAGACCACAGTGGCCATTTTCCAGTCCCTGTGCATCACACTTGTATGGTCAGACCAAGGGCCATCCCAGTGAGTACTCCCCCCATGCCTGAGGGGACCTTTAATGAACACTGGCGCAATTTATGCATTCATTCGGCATCCCAAGACTCACTCGCATTTTCATCCCCACATTCCTCTGTTTTCAGGGCCCAGTCCCCTCACTCACTGTCCTCTTTCTGTTAATGAATTAGAAGACTTTGATGCTGTCTTCATCTCCAACCGCTGTCCTGGGTTCCAGCCCCTCCTTGGCTTTCTTAATGTCAATCCTGCAGTGCCTCTGTGCTGCTTTGTACTTTTCTGGTCTGGAGGCAACCCATCCCCTTCCAGTGGCCATAGATTTTTTCAATCAGGATCAATTGCCTTAGGTCCCTTTTAAACCAGAGGAAACACTTCCCAGCCCATTTTCCCATATTGGTTACAGGGATGCATAATACCACAACAATTTTAGTGCCTTCGGTAAATTCTATATGTTCTTTGTACTGCCCGCTTCATGCCACTTTTCAAGCCCCTTGGTACCCAGGTCCTTCATTTTGTCAAAGTTGAAGTTCCAGGTGGCTGAGGCATGGCTAGTCTCCTCTGTCACCAGGAAGAAACTTACCTGATTGTGGTCACTATCTCTGATCATGTAAAATATGGTTCTTATTGTCAAAGGAAAAAAAATTCAGAACTAAAAAGATACCCGTGCCTACTTATTTAAAAATGCTTGTTTAAAATGAGTATTTTTAGTCTGTTACTTGATGGTGTGCTTGCATGTTAAATTGTCTGCTTTATTTGTGCCTTGTTATATTTAGTACAATCAATGGCTCTCCATAGATACAGTGCAATATAAGATAAACAGATCTTGAGAGATTTGCAAACCTTGCCAAGAAACAAAGGGCACAGTTTAGTGTAAGTTTCAAAGCTGTACAGTTGAATAACTTGTTGAAGTTCACCTTTGACTTTATTTAACTTATTATGCAATAAAACTTATAGTTGTGCCTTGAGAAACAGTTTGTAATGACATCTTTTTTCCTTTTCCATATTTTTTTTTTTTTTTTTACTTTTCTTTCCGTCCTGGTCACTGGAGAGGTGGCCTCTCTCAGATGTCGTCCGGGCATCTGCCATCCAGCCTGAAACCCTCCCATCCTCAGTACCCTCCTGGAGCTCCACAGACACCGACCTTGCCTGGTGAGGGACCCCCTGGCTTACCTCCCAGTGCGGGGCCACCACTCCTGCAGGTGCCCTAGACAGCTGGTATCATCCAGGCTTCAGTGGTAAGTGGAGGATTGGGACCCAGGTGGACTGGGTCAAGCAGTGGGCATGGGAGCCAAGGCGCATTGTCGCCTACCAGCCTCTCTGGGGTTTTCCTTGTTCTGGTGGTGCCACCACTAGCCCTTCCACAGCAGACATGAACACGCAATGACGTCCGGTCTGGTACGCGCATGCTCCTGTGTATGCTCCAGTCAACATCTGCTGCGCTCCGCCTCCCCTCTGTAAACCAGGCTGCTGGCTCAGTACTGCCCAGCTACCACCGGGAGGCACCCTACTGCTGACCCCTGCAGCCCTCCCTCCCCAGGAGAAGGCAAGCAGTCCGCGAATGCTCCAGCCTTCTCCTCCCCTGCTGACCCCCAGCAGCCCAAGCTTGCTCCTGAACACGGGTCACCAGCGTAGTGTGAGGTTTGGAATCCAGCACCTCAACCCTCAGCATCACCGGTCTGGCCCTCTTCCATATTTCTTTGTTCCCTGGCAGACCGGGCAGGGCTACTTGGTCCTGTCCTGCTCACCCTCGACAAGCCACTGCCTCCCCTGGTACTTACCTGATCCATTGAGCCCCATGGCTTGCCCCCTGTGGTGGGTCCAGGAAAGGGTGGGCCATCCTCCCCCCACCTGGAGCTTATTATCCTGTGTGAATCAGTGGCCCAGCTGGTGGTGCAGAGCGGGCTGGACGTCATGGAGCCAAAATTCGCCATCTTTTCTGTGTTCTCCCTGGGCCCCCTGCCATGGCATCATGTTTGCGTGGGTGTGTGGAGGCATGTGCACATCACACAGCTGCAGTCCCTCCCTTCCTGACACTCTGAATGAAACACAGAAACAGAAACATAGAATTTGATGGCAGATAAGAACTGCTTGGCCCACGTAGTCTGCCCAATTTTCCCTACCTACTGTGCCACCACAGACCCTACTTTATCTCTGTCTCTATCTCCCCTTGCCTTACCACTAAGGTTCCCTCATGCCTATCCCCTGCACTCTTCAACCACGCTACAGTTTTTGCCCCCACTACATCTGTTGGGAGGCTGTTCCAGGCATCCACCACTCTTTCTGTGAAGAAGTACTTCCTCACATCTCCCCTGAGTCTACCCCCTCCAGCTTCATAGCATGACCCCTTGTTCGTGAGCATCTTTTTTTCTGAAAAATGCTTCCCCCCTTGTACCTTATTTATATCTGTGAGGTATTTAAAAGTCTCTGTCGTATCCCCCTTCTCCCTCCTTTCCTCCAGGGTGTACATAATATTGAGGTCCTTCAGTCTCTCCTCATAGGGCTTTGTATGCAGACCCTTCACCATTTTAGTTGCCCTCCTCTGAACTGCCTCCACTCTTTCAGTGTCTTTCCGGAGATCAGGTCTCCAGAACTGGACACAGCACTTTAGGTGGAGTCTTGCCAGTGATCTATACAGAGGTAACACCACCTCCCTCTTTCTGCGCGGGTGGTACCTCTTCCTGTGCACCCCAGCATCTCAATAGCTATCGCAATTGCCTTGTCACGCTGCCTGGCCACCTTTAGGTCATCAGATATGATTACCCCCAGGTCTCTTTCCTGCTTGGTGGTTGTCAGTACCACTCCCCCCCCCCGTTTTGTACTCCACCCCTGGGTTTCTGTGCTCTAAGTACATGATTTTGCACTTTTTCGCATTACAACTTAGCTGCCATACCCTTGACCACTCCTCTAACTTTCCCAGATCCCTAGTCATTTTTCCACCCCTCCTGGAGTGTCTACCCTGTAGCAGATTTAGTGTCATACGCGAAAAGACAGACCTTCTTATCCAGCCCCTCTGCAATGTCGCTAATAAAGACATTAAAAAGGACCGGTTCCAGTACTGATTTCTGTGGCACCCCACTGATCAACCTCCCTTCCTCGGAGTGAACTTTGTTTACCACCACCCTCTGTCACCTATCCCCTAACCAATTTCGTACCCAGTTTACCACCTTTGGACCCACTCCTAGGCTACTCAGCTTGCGTATGAGTCTCCTATGTGGAACGGTGTCAAGGGGCCTTAATGAAATATAGGTAAGTCATATCCTCCACTCCACACTGATCCAATTCCCTGGTCACTCAGTCAAAGAAATCTATCACATACATTTGACATGACCTGCCGCCTGTGGATCCATGCTGCATTGGATCATGTAAGCCACTGGATTTGAGATATTCCGAAGTCCTTTCCTTCAGTAGTGATTCCATTAATTTCCTGGTGTTGCCTCCCATGTCTCCACTAGGGGGCAGCCAGGAGACAAGACATCATACCTCCACACTCTGGGAGAGGAGAGAAGTGCAGTCCACCAGATGCATAATCCTCTTCCTCCCAGGCTGACTCCCAATGATCCAAGCTCATTCCCAAACTTGGGACACCGACGGGGCAGGAGGTAAGGTGCACAGCGACTCAGCCCTCCATGCCACCAGTCTGGGTCATGTAATGACATCTTTGACAGATGACACCATCTGTTTGCAGGTTAGGGCTGAAGTGCAAGTTCATGCATCTTCTTTTTCATGCATTTATTTAAAAAAGTCAGCACAAAAGCATTGAATCGAGGGTACCCAAAAAGGGTATCGATAACGAAGCCAGTTTTTAGAGAAATACAGAATAACACATACCCACATACTGTAAAGTATCATGAGATGTATATGCAAATCATCATGAAAATTTAGACTGGTTGTGCTTCAGGTAGGAATGGGTGGTGCTAAAAAAGGCCCCTCACACAGTCTGCAAAGGCTGAGAAAAAGATACACAAACTCATGGGTAACCCTTGTCTCAGTGCTTTTGTGCTGAGATTCTTTGTCTTTTTAGCTTGCATTCTCACTGACAGTGACATCACCAGTGAATGACCTGGCAGTCAGTCACTTGCTGTACCTAACTAGCAGTGATGTCACAGTCAGTGAGGTTACAATGCTGATGATGTGGTGTGGGGCAGTAGAGCAAGATATGTCAGCTGCCAGGCTAAGAGCTGTTCCACACATCACACCTACTAACATCAAGTAAACAATCTTCTAATTAAACAAAGGGAAAAGAAAAAGTACCTCATATTAAAGGTAACGGTTGGCTGCTTTTAAACTCTAATATTAGTTTTAGGTAGTACACTAGCTCTTTAAATTTATGCAATGCCCTTTAAGTTGTACTTTTGTTTTTGTTCTCTTTTTTGGTTAAAAGTACATGTTGTTAGCTTTTTAGGGTGATCGAGCAGTTGTTTTTGTTCTCTGATGCACGTAATGCTTTGTATGCATCATTACGACAGTGTGTATTGCCAGCTGGTTGTTGTGCTACAGTGAAGCGAGTAGTTCCAGTTCAGGGAGTGAGCAACATTGGCCTTGGGAGAAGACCAGGGTGTGGATGCTGGCTGATAACATGGTGTGTGCTGGAGTGTCAATCCAAGAGAGATGCCATGATTGTCGAGATGGGGAGGGAGGGAAGTAAGAGGAGAAAAAATGTTTTAGGGTTGTTGTGGCAGACAGGGGAAGTGAGGAACAATACAGCAAGCACAATTTTATTTGTTAATTTGTTTATGCTCTTGTTCTCTGGTCAACCCCCGTCTGCTCAGCTGCCCCAGCCCTATCAGCCTTGTGTCCCCCAGGACTTGCCTCCTGTGTGCCCTCAGAGCTACTGCCCTGGCTGGGGTGATGGGGTAGCCCTATTCCCACTGCTGAATGGATCTGGTTGTGGGAGGCAGTGCCTAGGTAGCCAGGTGTTGGGCCTATGAGTGGCTGGCATCATGTAGTGGGTTGGGAGATTTCCTGCTTTCTCCCATTACCTTCTTTTAGAAAAAAATAACCAGCACTCCAGACTGTGATTCAAAAAAGAGTTCCCTCGTTTACTGAAAAAAATGTTTTTCTTTCTCACACTTACATACAGAAAAACTCTTAAGTGTGCATACAATGGCTCAAAGCAGGTATTGTTCCAATTTAAGCACCCACACAAGAATTTCTCCCATTACCCCCAGGAAGTCAGCAGAAAGGGTGTGCAAACATGCACACACATGAGTGTGCACAGTATGGCAGTAGCCAACATCCTCTCACAAATGAGTTGCTTCCAACTGCACTAGGTGACATTACAGCAGTGGAGTTGGCTGCCCTCCCATCCTGGAGGAGGAGATCATCCCAGCCTCTGGGACACTCAATCCTCCCCGTCCCTGCCTACATTGACGACCTGAGCTTGTTCTTGAACTCCGGTCACCAGCGTTGCAAGTGGCGGCTCTACTCCTGCGCTGATGGGTGGGCAGGTAAGCACTGTTTTTGTTAATTTTGGTAATGTGTACAAAAGAAATGTGAGGAGAACAGAACAGGGGAAGTGAAAGTGGTTTGTGGGGACAGCAAGATAATGAAACTGGAGAGCAGAGTGGCTGCAAGAGTGAGCAGATGAGTTTTGATTGTGCTGTTTGCACTTCCGGCTCCAACCAATAGAAGCCTACTGTGAGGATACATTCTGGCATAGAGTAAGGATAAATGTGGTATTTTCACTCTAGGTCTGACCATCGTCTAACTAATGAAAATATTTGCCAGAATTTATCCGCACTGGTGTTGCCTAGATAGATAGATAGATAGATGTAACTGATAATCCACCACAGGTCATGTGGTCTTGCTCTGATATGCACACACACCTTGGTGTGTGTTGTGAGGCAAGAGGCTGCAGGTTGAGTGCATTCAAGCATCCAAGGCATGTGTATATCAGAGCATGACCACAAGTACTATAGTGGATTATCTGTCTTTTAAAATGGACTGAATTGTTTTGGAGGAGGTGAAAAACAGAAAGAAGCGCAGGCGTTTGGTCATTGTGGGATAATGCACGGTCATGTGATGTGTTTCGTCCAGTCAGGAGACAGCAGCTTTACTAATTTTTCTCACCCATTTTATAAATACGTACATATATATATATATATCTACACCTCAACTGCTTTCACATAAACAATTCCTACAGGTTGGCATTTGAGGACTTTAGTAGTATACATTCAAGACTCTGACGCAGTAGGTTAACACTGTACTGAGGTATATATGACTAACTTAATTGTAACTCTCCCCAGAAACACTTACATATATATCCCCTTGATATGCCTCAACTGAATTGTTAAGATGTATTTAATTTCATACTGGAAAATAGGAAAGAAGGCAGAGCCCATATAAGCTTTCCCCACAATTCAGTGGCGGTAACTCGAGTCACCGACTTCAGTAAAATACTTGTCCAATCTATCCTTAAACATACCCACATTCCACCACTTCCAGAGATGGAGTCTTGCTGCTTGAGCATTACCCAGCACATCTCACATCTGTTCTGGCTGCCATGGCATTGTTTAAGCAAGAAGTGAAAATCAAGGATGCTGTTGTATGGCAAATAAGTTTATTTTCATGGGTTAAAAACAAATGAGACAATAAAATAAAAAAAAATGTGACTATGAGGTAAGGATGTTGTTGCTCCACAATGCACTAGGGCAAACAGCATGTATCCACACACTGTATTAAAGAGCTGCTCTGCAGTTCAGCATGTTCTTTCATAATCATAACGTTTCAGCTACTGCATTTCACTAGAGAATACATATTTTCATTGTCAATTTTCTTTTGTAAGGGTTTCTAGCAGGCATCTAAGACCCCCTGAAGATGGGGTTTCAAAATGACTTTTAAATAATTAAAATAAACAAATAATATATATTTGGAACATGTCGAAGTGCGTGTAAAAAGTATTTGACTGCCACCAACAGACCTCAGAATGCCTTTGGCTATGACTTTAGAGAGTGCTTACCATGATAACAGACTGTGATGTCACAAACAGTAGCTGTGATGCCAGCTGGGAATACTCAGAGTCTTTGCGAAATGCACAATGAAATAAGTACTGCATTAGACTGAAATATTGAATAACCCTATTGCAAGAGAAATGCAAAGAAAAATTAGAAAACACTTAAGTTAAACATTATTATATATGCATTATACTGGCACAGGCCTAACTCTCTCACCCCATTCTCCTATACTGTACCATCTCAGCTTCCTTACAAATGGAATGGGATGAGAGTTGATACCAACGACAAGGCACACCCGGCAGCCTGTTGGTGTGTGGATAGTGTGTGTGTGGGGGGTGGGATGGTTGGTAACTAACATCAAATTTCCAAACTTTTGTCACTGTAATAGAAACCCTAACTGATGCATTAACAGTTTTTGCAATGAATATATATATATATATATATATATATATATATACATAGCTTGTCTTTTCTTTTAGTAGCTGCGTGCTCATAAAGCTTATTATTTTACAAAGGGAACCATTTGATGTTGAATTACTGCAGCATGATTCAAACCAGTCTGTAATTTGACCAGCATTGAGATACCTTGTTGTGTGGCTGTAAGCAGAATGTAACCTACTGCAGATGGATGTCACCTGTCATAAGAACAAATAATTATACACACAGTTTGCAGATGTTATTTAAACATTTCTTAAGTGTTTTATTTAGCCGTAAGAGCAGAATGAGGACTCTGCAAAAGTAAAGCAGTATATGTACTGCCAGCAGTACCGTGTGGTTTATATACAATGTTATCATTCTCGCACTGACTTCTGACACCAGCTCCAGCATGCAGGCAAGTGATATAAGGCAGCTGGGTAAAGCATTAAACTCTTGCAGCTATTCGTTTCCCTACTGTAGTTCCAGAGTGAAGCAGAGTAAAGAACGTTATGGTCATACATAGGGTTTCCTGTACATTCAGAAGATCCAGTCTATAGAAAAATAGAATTTGCCAGCAGAAAAGGACCACTTGGCCCACCCATTCTGCCCAGATGGTCCCTGCCTGTTCTGTCTCCACAGACTCTAACTGGTCTCTGGTGACCCTCCCTTCTCCCTGCCTATTACCAATATTCATTTATCTCTCCCATGCATGCTTGAAGCCCTCTGTTTTTGCCTTCACCACTTTTACAGGCAGTCTGTTTTCGGCATCTACAACTCTTTCAGTGAAGTAGTATTTTCTCACATCTTTCTTAATCCCCCTCCCCCACACCAGCTTCTTTGCATGACCTCTGGTCCCTGTGTTTTTTCTCACTTTAAAGAGACTCCTCTCTTACACCCTGTTTACCCTTGTGATGTACTTGCAGGCCTCTATCATGTCACACAAACAGAACTGAAAGGTGCTCAAAGCAAAAACACAGCACCCAAAATGAGGAACACAGCAAACTTTCAAGAAGGTGCGCAAAAATACAAAAATCTCAGTGCCACACACACAAAAGCTTTGTGTTCTGTTGGTCCGATACCATGTGCACAATTTAAAAGCTCTTAGCATTTCACTGGGTTTTCTTTTGTATTTTTGCATACCTTCTTGAAAGTTTGCTCTGTCGTGTCATGTCTCCTCTCACTCTCCTCTTCTCCAGGGTGTACATGCTAAGATCCCCTCAGTCTCTCCTCGTAGAGCTTTTGGTGCAACCCTTCCAACATTTTAGTTGCCCTCCTCTGGACTGCCTATACCCTGTCTAGGTCTTTTCTGAAGTGTGATCTCCAAAACTGGACTCAATACTCCAGGTGGGGTCTCACCAGCAAGCAATATAGAGGCAACACTACTTCCATCCTCCTGCTGGAGATACCTCTCCCTGTGCATCCTAGCATCCCACTGGCCCTAACCAATGCACCGTCACACTGCTCTGACACTTTGAGGTCATCAGCTATGATAATCCCAAGGCCCCTTTACTACTTAGTGATTGTCAATCTCTCCTCCCTCATCCTAGTCTCGGCTCCTGGCTTCCTATGCTCTAGGTGCATTATTTTGCACTTTTTGGCACTGAACCCCAACTGTTATGCTCTTGACCACTCCTCAAGATTCCCAAGATCCCTACTCATCTTCACCACCCTCTCTTGAGTTTCCACCTTATTACAGATTTTGGTGTCATCTGCAAAAAGGCATAACTTCCCTTCCAGTTCTTCTGCAGTGTCGTTTCTGAAGACATTGAAGAGGACTGGCCCCAGTACTGAGCCCTGTGGCACCCCGCTGGTCACTCTTCCATCATAAGAGTGAGGGCCGCTGTTCACCACCACCTTATCTCCTATCTATTGACTAGTTTCTAACCCAGTTCACCACTTTAAATCCCACCCCTAACCTGCTCAATTTTCATTATCAGTCTCCTGTGCAGTAAAATGTCAAAGGCCTTACTAAAGTCCAGATAGACCACTTCCACTTCCCTCCCCAGATCTATTTCCCTGGTCACCTAGTTGATGATAATCAATCAGGTTCATCTGGCGGGACCGCCACCCCCATGGATCTATGCTGTCTGCGGTCTTGCAACTTACTGGATTCAAGTTATTCTACCAGCCTTTCCTTTAACAGGGTTTCCATTACCTTCCCCACCACTGAGGGGAAACCGACTGGCCTGTACTTGCTAGTCTCCTCCCTGATGCCACTCTGATGTAGACAAATTGCTTCTGCCCTTCTCCAGTCCTCTGAACCATGCATGTTTCCAGAGAGTTGCTGAATAATGCTGCCAGTGGGGCAGTTGTCATCTCCCTGAGTTCCTTTAGTACCCTTGGGTGTACCCTGTCCGGTCCCATAGCCTTGTTCATTTTCAGAGCTGCAAATCCCTTCTGGACTCAGTCTCCCCCTTTGTTTCTGCTTGTCCGGTCCCTGATGGTCCGTTCCCCCCCACCACCACCAGCTGTGAAAACTGAGAAGTAGTAGCTGCAAAAAAGTTAAGGACGTTTGCTATTTCTTGGTCCTGGTCTGCGTTCTATCCCCTTCCCCACTACTCTCCTTATCCTTACTATCCCCTCTTGCCTAATTCTTCTCACTTATGTACCTGCAGAAAGTCTTATCCCCTTTAGCTACCCCCTTGGCTATCCTTTCCTCTGTCTATGCATTTGCTCCCCTCACTGCCTTTCCTGCTTCCTTCTGTTTTACGTGGTAAACCCCTCTGTCTTCCTCCTTTTGGATTTCCTTATACCTCCCGAGTTCTACCCTGTTTTTTCTTCACCACCTTGCCACTTCCATAGAGAACCATAACAGTCTGTTTTTCTGCTTTTTCTCACTTCCTTCATGAAGAGGCTGTTTGCCTTAATTATGGCCGCCCTTTTTTATGTTGGCACGTGTGCAGCCAACATCTTGTGGCAGTAGGGATTTGGGGGCGTGGTCGCTGTTGGGTGAATGCAGGACATGCACCAGTAGGTGCGTCTCTTATTCCCCAATCAGCCTGCATGCCGATGCCACACCATGCACACTAAGCTGGCGAACACATCTAAGGAAAGGTCCACTGCAATCCAAGCAAAGCTCATCACACGTAGCGGACCCTTCCTACGTGCTCGCCAGCTAGTAGCATGGCGGCACAGTGGCCGCTACACTGCCGACAGTGCTGACTTCGGGGTGCCCAATCCCCCGGTCAGCTTGCCCTGCCCCATGAAGTATGTGCCGACGGGGAAACCCACTCCCCATCAGCAGAATGTGCCCCCCACCTCGTTGTTTGCCGACGGGGGTGCCCAATCCCCATCGGCGTCTGCCCCCCCTTTCCGTTGTACTGTGCAGACAGGGGCCCAGTCCCCATCGGCATCATGTCCCCCTTCTTCTGTGCTGATGGGGTGCCCAATCCCCGTAGTCTACTGTACCCAAACAAAAGCGACCTGTAAAAAACGTCCGTGTTTTCCCCCCCTCGGTACCTGTAAACTGAGCGGTCCCTTGTGGTCTCCCTACCACCACCGCACCACCCTGCACCTGCCTCCCCATACACCCCAACCCCATACTTACCTCCAGAGTCCAGCGCAACTATCTTCGCTGGACCGGGAACACGTCTGCACTCTTCAAAGCCGACCGCGAACTGAGGAAATGCCAGTAAGCTGTATAATGGACTAAATAGGGTTTTTTCAACTTTGCTCCATATCTTGGGCATTTTTTTGAATTTTTGCACCAAATTTTCAATATGGGGTTTTTGGGACTCCTCCTCATGAATTCTGTCACAGCTTTGACGTTGATCGGTCCCAAAGGTGATTTCGCAGTCACTCTTGTGAAATCACCTTCAGGACTGAGTAGCACAGGACAGTGGCAGTGTTCATGAGTGAGCTCTCAAAGCCTATGTTGCAAATTTGGTGGAAAAATCCAAAAATAGCTGTTCTGGCGTGCATTGCGCAGTTGCTATGCAAGCTACGTAAATTCATAAATCGCAATATTTTTATGCCAGATTTTCAACACTGTCATTTTTCTACACCTCCTTGTGAACAGTACAGCTGTCATTTTTCACATCCTGGCCAAAATGTGTTTCCGCACTTCCGGCACACAATACCGCGGTCACTGTAGGAAATCAGTGTTCAGGCCAGATTGCAAAAATAACAGTGACGCTGTTCATGAGCAGAGGTCCTACAATGCCTATTTTGAAAATTTGGTGACGATACTCCATAAAATAATTGTGTTATGAGGGTACGTTGTGCAGTTTGCATGCATGCTCGTAACGTTGTGCATTTGTAATATTTTCACTCTGGATTTTCACCATTGGCATTTTTCCACACCTCTTGATGAACAGTAAAGCTGCCATTTTACATATCCTGCCCGAAATGTGTTTTCGGACGTCCGGTGAAGAATAGTGCGGTCGTTGTGCGAAATTACATTTTGAGACAGCGAGGACACGACAGTGACACTGTACATGAGTAAGGAGCTAAAATGCCTATGTTGAAATCTGGTGTTAAAATCTATAAATGCTCAGGTGCCATAAGTGCGTTGCAGATCTCGCACACACCCTTGTAACTTCGCATATTTGCAATACTTACATGCCACATTTTTACCACTGCCATTTTTTCACACCTCCTTATGAACAGTACAGCTGTCATTTCTCACACCCTGCCAAACATGTATTTCCACAATGCACTACCAAAATCAATGCCAACGCAACAACATTCGGCATTGACAAATGCCTTGTTTCCCTATTGTACCTCTACCCCTCCCTGGCAATCCTTCTGCATGAGGCAGTTTCTGAGACAGTCTCTCATTTCTTTAAAATCTGCCCTTGTAGAGTCCAAGGCCTTCATCCTGGTGTGGTTTGCCTCTGTGCTGATAAACGGCTGAGATACAGCTGAAGCCTTTCTGTGTGATATTATAAGAAGGGACAAATTCAAGGAGAGAAGCTACAGTTTCACTCTTCTCATTAGAAACACAATATAGTTGGAAGACTTTATGTTGTAAAAGTCAAAACAATTCCATCCTAGAAACATAGAATTTGTCAACAGAAAAGTACTGCTTGGCTGACCAAGTCTGACCAGATGTTCCCTGTCTACATCCTGGCCACTGACTATTATCCAGTTACCTGTGTTGTATTCTTGTTTGATGCTTGTCTGTTATCCTTAACTTTTAAATAAAGCTACATAAAGTTGAGTTTTTCAAAAGAAACACAATATAATATATATGTAATATAATTAATATGATATATCACATATCATATAATATAATGCTAAAGCATTTGGAAATGTAGGACCAAGGGTACTGAGTAGTAAAGAGCTGTACTAGCAGAAAAAGGGGCAGATGGGCCGCTATGGAGCAGGGAAGTACAAACTTGGATTTACCCTTTGGTACAAACACTCATTTACAGTTTTCTGAAGGTTAGAATGAAAATGTCAGAATAGTAATATACTAAGAATTCAAAATTTGCAAAAAACAAATGTTAGTGTTACTCATTCCCTTTTTAACAATTAGGCTTTTTAGAAGATCTGGGATGCAGTTCTGGCAGGGAGATTCAGTGTACGTTTTGCACACCGCCTTAGCCTCTGGGTGCTATCCACCTGCACTCCCCTTCCAATGAACTACTTCGTTTTGTCCTGTTTTTATAGAACTTCACACATTGGGATTTACCAATTTTAAAATATTTTATTTCTTACTCTTTTTTTATTCATAGACAGGTGCACAGTGTTTCACTTGTTTCCTTTTATCAAAAGTTTGGTTTGTTTTTAAATACCATAAAGTCTGTTTTTTTTTTTAAATACCATAAAGTTCTCTACTTTACCACACATATTTGGGTTGTGTTTCTTTTTTCTTTTTCTTCCACCTTTTGCTTTCTCACAAAGGCGTTTTTACTTGCTGAAACGTCTTGGCGCAATTGCATTAGTATGCGTCATCGCTGACTGATTCGTGGAAGCACCGTGGAGGCCGAACAATTTGAAGCAGGAAAGAGCAGGGAGAAGAAGCAATGGCATGGGTAAGCGCTCAGAGCACCAAATTTAAGAATAATAACACTTCCTAGGCACCTCCATGCACCGCAAAAGAGAAAGGAAACCGCACTCTTGATTTCGGGCAAAAACAAGTGGTGGCACGTATCTGCACTTTATTAAAAAGACTTCGCGTAGCAAGTGGAATAGGAAATTGTGCCAAGAAGTTTCAGCAAGTAAAAATGCTGTGAGAAAGCAGACATGGTGGAAGAAAAGGAAAAAGAAACACAACCCAAATATGTGTGGTAAAGTACAGAACTTTATGGTATTTAAAAACAAACCGAACGTTATAGTATTTAAAAATAAACCAAACTTTTGATAAAAGGAGACAAGTGAAACACTATGCACCTGTCTATGAATAAAAAAGAGTAAGAAATAAAATATTTTAAAATTGGTAAATCCCAGTATGTGTGAAGTTCTATAAAAACGGGACAAAAGGAAGTAGCTCATTGGAAGGGGAGTGCAGGTGGATAGCACCCAGAGGCTAAGGCGGTGTGCAGAACGTACATAGTAATATACTAATTTAAGGTTGAAAGGGACACTAGGTCCATCAGGTTCACCCCTTCCCCCTTGCTTCAAAACCAGGGATTCAAAAGTATGCGGTATAAACACATACTAATATATAGGAAGGAATACCTCATTCACTATATTGGCAAGGGCACCCTGTGATTCTCTTGGTAAACGGAAAATTTATCCAGGCTTACCTTGAAGGCCTGTACTGTCTTTATATCCACAGTCTCTGCTGGTGGGCCATTCCATATATTCAACACCCTCTGGTAGCAGTGCCTCCTGTTCCCTGGGAATTTAGGAGCTCTGAGCTCAGGGAGTGTACTGGCATCCTATTGGAAGACACCAGATCAAACAACTCCATCAGTTTGCTGTAAACTGACCATGTCCCCCTCTCAGCCTCCTTTTCTTTGGGTTAAACATGTTAAGGACCTCCAGAGTCATCTTAAATCTTTTGTACCCCTTATCCCTGATCATTTCAGTGGCCCTGCGTGAACCCTCTTAACTGCCTTCATGTCCCATCCATGTAACATGAGTCCTCAGGGGGACTACCCAAGTACTGTATATGAGGGTGCCCAGACCAGAGGTCTTTTTGGTTGATGCATTCAGTGGAAATACAAGACGAAAGACTTGAGTTGTAGGAAACTGTCTTGTGTAAACCTTAACAGGATTATCCTTTGCAACTCTGAGATACCTCAATTGTGTGAGGTGCAGAACTGTTACCATTCACCTCTGATCCAGCAACTACCTCCATCAGTCCCAGTTGACAAAAACACAAATTAGGTGCATTGTAGTGTATTTGAAAACAGGTACAGGGCATATTTATTAAACCATACAGGAAATTATCCAAGTCTGACGTGGAATGAAGGGGCACATGAGTTTACCCAGACAAGTGATGCCCTGAAACAGAACACAAATAACATTTTCTCACCACCAGTTAAAGTCCAAACACAGCCAGTTTATTTTCATGGGTGCTTTTGACATATCATAAGGAGCACTTCGTTCATAAGTGCTTCTAGGCACAGCCTTGATGTCAGGTAATCCAGTAAAGTGCACGGTGTCAGAGAATGTTCATTCAGAGGACTTTGTCACCTTGCTACTAGCAGAGGGGAGCAATACTGGGTAACCCTGCTGTTTCTGATCACAGAACCAACACCTGTGGCAACATGGGTCCCCAACTCAGTGCGCTCAGTGCTATCCTCAGGTGCTGACCTGTGTACCAAACCTGAGCAGAGTTCCTGTGCAAGGCCAAAGGCTCAGATACTAGTTTTAATCAGATAGTGCTTTTGTGGATCCTATCACTATCTGTTAGATAGTGCTAGTATCCTACCTTGGTTTCTCTTAGAAATCCTACTAAAGACAGATGTAGGATCCAAGGTCAGATAGCGATGAATCCTAGATAGGATCCAGGTATCCTAGTTAGGATCCAGGGATCCTAGATCAAATAGTTAGAATCCGGAGTCAGATAGCAGTGGATCCTAGGTCAAATAGTAAGGATCTGGGGTCAGACGGCGATGGATCCTAGTTAGGATTCAGGTATCCTTGTTAGTATCCAGTGATCCCAGATCAGATACTTAGGATCCAGTGTCAGATAGTGATGGATCCGAGGTCAGATCCAGGGATCCCAGATCAGATAGTTAGGATCTGGTGTCAGATAGTGATGGATCCTAGGTCAGATAGTTAGGATCCAAGCTGGATCATAAAGAGTAGGATCCATGGTCAGATAGTATTACTGTCCTACCACAACTATCTGGCCAAATGTGAGGTATCTGTTGGTATCCTAATTTCGAGGATACTAGCTGAGCAACACTATTAGATACCAAGTTCTACATTTAAGAATCCTTTCCCTTAACAACCTGTGCCTGATTGTGAATTACAGCTTCTAATTCCTGGAGGGAAACACAGACAGCTCAGTACCCTTGGCTGCCTTATGAGACCTGTCTCTTAGATTCTTTCACAGAGTCGCATGAACAGTTGGTGGGGCTCTGTGCTCCCACCTGCACCCTGGCTGAGGCCTGGCACTGGGCACCATGAAGACACTAGGTCACAACCTGACTGAGACTCCACTTCTCAGCGCTTAATCCCCTGCAGCTCTCCACTTTTCTTGTAGCTGTGTTTCACCTTTGCAGTACTTGGCGAGAAACATGCCATGGGCTCGATTTTCAAAGCCCTGAGATTGATGTACAGTGCTCGCATCCAAAAAAACTGATGCAAGGGGCCCCCTGCGCCACACCTTATGTCAATCCCAATTTTCAAACGGTGCCTGTGCCCAAAGGCTGGCAGCCTGCGCCAGCTTGTCTTGCATAGTGCTTGTGGTGGATGCATCACTGTACCATGGCAGAAGGGGGCTTGCACCACAGCATCCCCTAAGTTGGGATTTTGTAAGACCCCCCCATGGCCGCCAGAGCTGGTCTAGCTCCCCATGCACTGCCACTGTCTGCAGTGGGGGGATGCATACTACCGCTATCTGGGAAAAACCCTGTCATCAGGAAGGAACCGAGACAGCCGCTACAGCTCTGGGCAGGATGTGTCATCCTAGTGTAGGGGTAATGGCTATGGAACAGTCCTCTGATGCTAGTGGACAAATGTGCAACAGCTGCAGTTTGTGTTGGCCGTCACCACCCAGATGTGTATCACGGTGGGCAGTGGTGGGCACCTCGTGCCATTCTTGTACACTGTGGGAGTGCTACGCCTGCTGGTGCCTCCAGAGTCTGAGCTGATGTCCACTGCAGGTGTGCGGCATCACTGTGGTGATGGATGTGACAGGTGTGCACGTCCCTGCCAGTGTGGTATGCATGATATGTCATGGACTGTCTTTGAGGCTGGCACCCCGCAGACAGGTTGTACATGTCATTCATGATGCATGCATCTGCCTTGCTGCTCCGCAGTCTTCCCCTCCACCTGGCACCTGTGTCACAATGGGCACTGTTGCAGCTTCCTTGTGGCCATATGTGGTGCATTGTCCTTCACATTCCCTGTCCACATGGCAGTACTGCAGTCTAGCAGCATGACAGACCAGCCTTCCTCCATATGGGGCTCGGGGTGTACTACTTATCATGTTGCTGGTGTATGACCTATTGTCTGGAACCGTGCCACACACCTGCCCATTCTTCAGACATGCACTGCATGCCAACGTTATGCACTGACATAGGCTTACTTTCTGTTATGGGAGTCTCTGTTCGTCTGGTGTGCACACTCATACACCTTAGAATTGGAGGTTGTGCCATAATGTAAAGGTATGGTGTGAGACTGTACAGTGGTGTTGTTTAGTTGTCATTTACGTGTGGCTCAGCTGGCATCATGTACCTACTACACATGATATTATGTATCATGGTGCAGTTTGAAGTGGGTCACCATTTCCACTGTACAGGGACTGGTATGTTTCTGTCATCATAATCATACATTATGTGGTATAACTGCTGTTTGGTTCCTGCAGTTATTGGTGCAGTAGTACTAAATTATCACAATACACTCTGTATAGAAAGTGTGCCCCTTTGGAGTCACTAATGTTGGATTGGATTGTGTGTGTGGTGACTGCAGGAGAGCACCAGGCAAGGGCATTGCAGGCAGTGTGGCTGCATCTTGCATGCACAGGACGTGGCTGGGCAATACGCAAGTCACCCCTGGGCCAGTTTGTCAGGGGCCAGGAATTGGTAGCAACCACTTTCAAACCTCTCACATGCGCTGTGTGTTTGCCGCAAGTGAGTGGTTCTGGAAGCCATGGGGAGTTTGGCACTGGGACCCTTCCTGTACCAAAATCTGGTGTAGGGTGTTCAGTATATATTTCAGGTACCAGGGTCACCAAGCAACATCTGGAATCAACAAGGCAGCTTATATTAGATAAAAAAAATATTAAACACAAATTACTTAGTCTTAATTCTAGTAAATCCATGGGTCCTGATGAGATACATCCTAGATTGATCAAGGAACTGGCTGAAGTACTGGCTGAGCCACTAGCATACTTATTCCAGGCTTCTCTAGATCAGGGTGAGGTGGTAGATGCATGGAAGGAGGCTAATGTTACCCCATCTTTAAAAATAAGGGCACCAGACAGGATGTAGGAAACTATCGCCCAATACGTCTGACTTCAATATTAGGGAAGGTGCTGGAGGGGATTGTGAAATATTGTATAGAAGAAGATATGTTTAGTGGGGGTGTGTGGATCAATCGTAGCATGGTTTTAAACGTGGAAAATCTTGCCAGACCAACCTTCTCGGATTTTACGAAAAGGTCAGTAAAGCCCTAGATGAGGGACAACCAGCAGATGTTATATTCCTGGATTTCGCTAAGGCCTTTGACAAGGTGCCTTATGGAGAACTGGTGGACTCTTTAATTCAACATGGTATCCATGGTAAAATAACACGGTGGATTCATTTCTGGCTTTCAGATAGAAAGCAGAAAGTAGCAATAAAGGGAAATAACTCGAGTTGGGCTGAGGTTACAAGTGGTATCTTGCAGGGGTCAATTTGGGGACCTTGTCTTTTTAATGTATATATATATATATATATATATATATATATATATATATACATACATACACACACATATATATATATATACGTATACACACACTCTGACAACTGGAGTGGACATCTGGGAAGCTAAATTTGCTGATGACACAAGGATTGGCTATATTGTGAACAATAGCAAGGACATTGACAAAATTCAGGACAGCCTAAATAAATTACAAAGTTAGGCACATGCCTCAAGACTAACTTTCAGTGTAGAAAAATGTACAGTCATGCACTTCGGTAGGAAAAATATAAAGGCCACTTATAGGTTAAATGGACAAATATTGAGAGAAGTAACTAATGAACGGGATCTGGGAGTGATGATCCAAAATGATTTAAAGTTTAATCATCATTGCAGCTTGATGGTAAAGAAGGCTGGGAACATACTGAGCTGCATAGGCAGACATCTTAAGTCTAGGAGGAGTGAGGTTGTACTGCCACTTTACAGTTCTCTGGTGCAGCCGCATCTGGAGTATTGCACGCAGTTTTGGTCCCCAGGCTACAAAAAGCAGATCGTAGCTTTGGAGAGGGTCCAAAAAAGGGCCACACGAATGACTGAAGGAAATCAAGGAGGTGACTATCAGACCCAATTAAGTAAAATTGGACTATACACACTGGAGTATAGGAGGCTACGTGGAGATATGTGTCTGGTTTATAAGGCCTTTGCTGATACAGCACTAAGGGAATCATTGGGTTTAAAAACAAGAGAACAGCCATACTAGACTAGAGGACGCCCGTTCCAGCTAAATATTGAAAAGTTTGGGTCTACGAAAAGAAAACATTGGTTTAGTGTTAGGGTAGTGCCAGTCTGGAATAAAATGCCCCTGGAAGTGGTATCTAGTAGTACTGTGCAGGCCTTTAAAAGAAATTTAGATGAATATCTACTAGGTAACAATATTTTGGGATATCGAGAATTTTATGGCGAGCATTATGGACATGATGGTCTTTTAAGCTCTGATACAACTTATGAACTAACGGATCCCTGGTGCACCAGACTTCAATGCAAGCTGCCATTTGTCCCAGCTTATGTCAGTCTTATGGATCCTTTCAAAATCAAGCCACATGTCTTCTAGCCATTCCTCCTAACCAGGTAGACCTCAGAATGGCACAAATGCACACAGTACTCCATGTGGGGCCCGACTAGAGCTTTGTAAAGTAGCAGCATTGTGTACTGTGCTCTGCTGGTTAGCCCCTTTTACTGCACCCCGGCATTCAGCCCACCCTCTTGGCAGTGGTTGCACATTGACGTCATGCTTCAATCTTATGCGCATTGTTTCCCCGAGATCCTTTTCCTCTACCAATACAGGAAGAGGGGCCCCACATAGTGAGTAGCTGTACCTCTGATTGTGATCACCAGTTACCTATGTGAGGTGTATGAATCATTAGCCAGAAGCAAACTAATTCATTGGTAACAATACATACTAACATACTAAAATGCCAGCAGACTAGGCCTAACGGTCTTTTGTGTCTGCTCATTTGGTCAGCACCCACCCTGGGAGCTGACCTTGCTGCCCCCCTCTCCCTCTCTGGCTTCTCCCTTCCCAGTCCCAGATATTCTCGCTTCACTGGTTTTTGCTTCCAGAACCCTGTACCTGTACCTGTCCCACCCCCTCTTGAACCCCTCCACTGTTTCTGCCTCCACCAGCCCCCTGGGTAGCGCATTCCATGGCTCCACCCTCTCAGTGAAGTAGCACCTCCTCCTTTCTCCCTGAATCTCCCCCCCCCTCCAGCTTCCACCCATGCCCTCTAGTTGCCCCCCCTCCTTCCTTCGGAGCACCCCCAACTGGTCCTCCCCTATTTACCCTTCATGTACCTGAAGACCTCTATCATGTCCCCCCGATCCCTTCTATCTTTCAATGTGTACACAGAATTAGTAGTTTTAAGAAACAGTGAAAAACAATGGCAGAAGGAAAATCTTTTCTCACATTATATTGAGACAGTAGTCCCATAGACAAGAGAACAATGAACAAGGTGATCCCTTGTTCAAATCCCACCAGTGCCTTTTAATCACCGAAAGAAACATAAAAACATTAAATTTGCTGGGAGATAAGGACCACTTGATCATCCTAGTCTGTCCATTTTTCCCTGCCTACAGTACCACCGCAGATCCTACTTGATCTCCGGCCAGTTCACCTACCCCCTTCTCATTCCCTAAGATTCCCTTATGCCATCCCATGTATTCTTGAACCCTACCACTGTTTTCGCCCCCACCATCTCTGCTGGAAGACTGTTCCAAGAATCCACCACTCATTCTGTAAAGAAGTACTTCCTTACATCTCTCCTGAATCTACCCCCTCCCGCTTCTTATCCCACTCCCTTGTCCTTGATGCCTCCCCTTTCTCTCCTCTCCTCTCTTCCAGACTGTACGTGGAACAGTGTCGAAACCTTTACTGAAATCTAGGTAGGCCACATCCACTGCTCCACCCTGATCTAAATCCTTGTTCACCAAGTCAAAGAAATCTATCTGAGAGACCTTGGGCCTGTCACTTGCTCTGCCTGTACTTCAGAACTCTCATGTATAAAATTAGGAAGAAGTTGGATCACTCTGTAAATGAGATGTTGCACAAATCAAGTGAGCAATTCTGGGCAAATAAACGGCAGAAAACTCCTAGATCATGTCCTAGATCATGAAATAGTGTTATCATCTTTATTTTTCTTTCCCTATATTGGTGAGATTCTGTTGCATAGAAAACTATGGGAACAGTCCTCAAATCGATCTGTACTTGTGGAGGGTGCCTGTGTGGGCTGATGGAGTGCAGAGATCCTGCTACAAAAGTGCAGTGCCCTCCTCACATCTACAGTCCCATCCTGTGTGCCCCTACTGCACCTGAGCCCTTACTACTGGCACTCCTATACATACAGCCTGGTCAGGGATGGGCAGAGGGTCAGAGCCAGCCATGCGCGTCATTCCTGGAACAGTGTCCATGTTGTCAAGGGCTGGCACTTGAGTGGAGGCTAAGTTGCCCTTAGTGTTGCAGTGGCAGGTATGTGCCCAACTCCACACAATCACATGAACCTCAGTGCCACCCAATCAGCAGCCAGACCACCCATTCACAAACCTCAGAGCCTCCATGGAGGGCTGAAAACCATACTAGCACTGGACAGTGCAGATATCAAGCTGCTTACAGGTATAGGGCTGTCCTTGGAGAACTGCTATAACTTGTTATAACTTGCAAGCCCCTGCTTCATGCAGTCAGGGATCCATCAAGGATGCCCATTGTCCGGTACTGCTTCACGTTCCCTTATCGATCCTTGCCCCTGCATGAATCACTACACTAGCTGAGCACACCAGCAGGGACTTTGAATGCCATCCTGTGTGAAAGGCATTTGGGTGTGGAGAACCAAGACCAAGATATGCTCGAATGACACATATCCAGAGTCACTTTGTGGATCGGGCCCTTAGACTTTAAAGAGGGACTCCATGTCACCAAAAAAAAAAAAGCACTATAGTTAGCATCAGAAGACATTTACATACCATTCCATTGTATTAATTTGGAGTAATTCTTTTGTTTAGTATCTTTTTATGAAAGCTAGATCTTTGTCTCTTATGGTACGGTTACAGCTGGGACTGAGTTTAGAGCTGAAGTCACAGTGCCCTGCTTGTGACATCACAGTCTCTTGCTATAGGATGACTGAGTTGCTAATGCCAACTGTGTTTTTTTTTTTGTTTTGTTTTGTTTTGCTGGTAGTTGGACTGGTGTTGCAGGAACGCATTCACCAAGTAAGCCACGGCATACAAGTTGGTTGGAGAGGAAGTGGCAATCTGGGCTCTGACCACTGATTTTGGTTACTCTTATTGTCTGATATCTATCCCTTCTAGTTTTGAGGTAGGAATGTGTTTTGTTTGAATTAAACATTACGTTAAAGGTGAACAGTCATGACTAAGAGCTTCACACCAAAGTGTGCGGCTGGTCATGTGCTAAAACATTTTTTTACTTACTTTTTACTGTAGTGTTGCAGATTGTATCCAGCTGATTTTGCTTACTTCCGGGCTGATATTTTCTGTAACCACAAATTCCAGAATCCTCTGCAGCCGACATCAGACCAGGACTGCAGCAGTGGGAGATTCAGTAGCCTGCAGTGCATGTTGGAGTTTTTATAAGCTCTGATCTCAAAAGAGGTGGCAAGGAAGGTTAAGGAGAAAAAGGTAGCATTCAGGAAGTATAAAGAAATGCAGAAGGAGCAGGACAGAGAACTGTACCAGTTAAAGCAGAAGGAAGCGGGGAAGGCAGTCAAAATAGCAAAGGCCCAAACTAAGGAAAAGATAGCCAACTCAGTTAAGAAGAGGAATTAAACCTTTCACATTAGGGAGCGAAGAAAGACCAAGGGAGGGATAGTGAGGCTTAATAAAGGGAAGGGAGGGTGGGCAGAGGGGGACAGTGAAAAAGCAGGGATACTGAACAAATACTTCTGCTCAGTATTCACAAAAGAAGAGGAGGGGGGTAGCTAAATCAAAGAATAGAAGCACTCTGGATAGGGAGGTTAATACCAGTCCATTTACAGAACAAAGGGTTCTGAAAGAACTCTTAAAACTGAAGGTGGACAAAGCAATGGGGCCTGACGGGATTCACCCAAGAATTCTAAAAGAACTAAGGGTAGAACTAGTGACACCACTAACTACCCTTTTTAACAAATCATGGGAGGATGGTATGGTACCAGAGGACTGGAGGAGGGTGGATGTGATTCCACTTCACAAAAGTGGGAGTAAGACAGAGGCAGAAAACTATAGCCCTGTTAGTTTGACCTCAGTAGTAGGGAAAGTGATGGAATCACTTCTGAAAGAAACAATTGTTGAATTCCTAGAGGCCTGTGGGGCACAAGACCCAAGACAGCATGGATTCACAGCAGGAAGGTTGTGTCAGATTAATCTAATAGATTTCTTTCACTGGGTGACCAAAGTAGTAGACCAGGGAGGGGCTGTGGACATGGTATTCCTAGACTTTAGCAAGGCATTTGACACAGTCCCACACAAAAGATTAATATACAAGTTAACTAGCCTTGGAGTGGGTCCCAAAGTGGTAGCCTGGGTAAAAAATTGGCTGGACAACAGGACGCAGAGGGTAATAGTAAACGGAGTTCACTCTGAAGAAAGGGGGGTTACTAGCAGGGTACCGCAGGGTTCAGTACTGGGATCGGTACTCTTTAATGTCTTTATAAGTGACATTGCAGAGGGACTGGAAGGAAAAGTATGTCTCTTAGCAGACAACACAAAGATCTGCAACAGGGTCGATACAGAAGGTGGGGTGGAAAGGATGCAAATGGACTTGGGAAGGTTGAAGAATGGTCAAATGTATGGCAGCTTAGATTCAATGCAAAGAAGTGCAAAGTAATGCACCTGGGAAACAAAAACCCAGCGGAAGAGTACACAATGGGGGGGGGGTGAGATACTAACAACAACAAAAATGCAAAAGGACCTGGAGGTAGTCATATCAGATGATCTTAAGGTGGGTAAGCAATGTGAGAAAGCAGTAAGGAGGGCTGGTGGGATACTGGGTTGCATAGGGAGAGGCAACACCAGTAGCAAACAGAAAGTTGTTATCCCTCTGTACAAACAGTTGGTGAGACCCCATCTGGAGTACTGCGTGCAGTTCTGGAGATCCCATCTCCGCAATGACATAGATAGAGGCTGTCCAGAGGAGGGCAACTAAAATGGTGCAGGGTCTGCACCAGAAGACATACAAAGAGAGATTAAAGGAGCTTAATATGTATACCCTTGAGGAGAGAAAGGAGGGGTGGACATGATTGAAACTTTCAAGTACCTCAAGGGAATCAACAAAGTCCAAGAGGGTAGCATCCTTCAGAAAAAGAGATGTTCAAGAATAAGGGGGCATAATTTGAAGATAGAGTGGGGACGGCTCAAAGGTAATGTGAGGAAGTATTTTTTCACAGAGAGGGCTGTGAATGCATGGAACAGCCTTCCTGAGGAGGTAGTGGAGTCAAAAACAGTGGGGAAATTCAAGAATGCATGGGACAGACATAAGGCAATTCTAGTGGGGGGTAGGAGGAAGTAGGCTGTTGGTTAACTAGGATCTGCAGCTTATCCATTAGGTAGGGAAATGGACAGACTAGGTGGGCCAAGTGGTCCTTATCTGCCATCAAATTCTGTGTTTCTGTGTTCTATGTTTCTATGTTTGCTGGTCCTGCTGTCCTCCCAGGGCTAAGTACAGTCACATAAGACTGTACTTAGACCAGGGAGTACAGTACAGCAGAACCAGAAAACATGTGATCGAAGCTTTTAAAGCTCTAACATGCACTCCAGGCTATTAAATCTCCCACTGCTGCAGTCCTGCTCTGATGTCATCTGACAGGGATTGTGGGATATGTAGTTACAAAAAATGTCAGCCTGGAAGTAAGCAAACAGTCTGGTACAGTCTACTATACTATAGTAAACAGTAAGTGAAAAAATGTTTTTGCATACAGAGTGCAAATTGGGTCCAGCCCCACACTTGGGTGTGGGGCCCTTGGTGCTGACTGTTACCCTTAAATTGCATAAAACTAAGTACTGTTGTATGTTTGCTCTTATTGGAGTCTATTCACGAATCAGTTGGAATGCCTGTGCACTGCATATCTAAGGCGCACAGGCATTCCTACACCTGAATGCTGTGTAGCGGTGATCTGTGCACCCCCAGTGACATTCATCGTGGGTATGCTAGTGCCCTGCACACTGGATCCCCCAGCCGCCCTATCAGTTATGTGCCAGGGGTGTTCTGGGGGCTTGCCAGGGGCGCACCCTGTGCTTCGCCCATGCACAGTGGCACTGCACACCATTCCAGGGCTGCAAAATGTACACGAGGGGGGACCCTGGTGTAACTCATTATGAACCCCTCCACACAAGTCAACAGCACACAGCTGCCACTGCCCACCGGACCACCTGGGAGGGCTGGGGTTGGCTGTTTGGGCAAATGTCCGTTGATTTTTCACTGGACTGTGCACATCATCCCAGGACCACTGACCGCGTGTGGACATGGATCCACTATGGGACCTAGACTGAGCATCCTGTTGGATGCCCACTGGAGTTCCACGCTCTGTCCCCATGCTGCCATGATCCTCCACCACACAGCTGTACACCACGGCTGTGGGGGCATGGACAGGAAGCTGGCAGTCTTGAATGTCAGCTGGCATGGGGGTAAAGGGCAGCACAGGTGGGTTATGCGCATTTCATGCATAATTCCCACCAGTTAGTGAATAGACACCATTATGCAGTTCCTAAAAGACAGTATGGGGTGAACATGGGGTCTGGGTAACAAATATGGGCATGTCTGCAATGGTGGGGCAAAGAGGCACCAAATGGTTCTGGTTTATAAATTTTATTTTCGTAGGTACACCACTGGGTGGACCATATCATTAGAGAAGGGAAGAGTTCAACATTTGCACAAAACTAGTCTCAAAGTGCTAACAGTACTGTAACTGGTCATAGGCTGCTGAAATCACCTACAACAAAACATGCTTCACATGTTTTGGGAAGCATTCCCACCTGAATTCTTGGAAAAGTTTGAATGTGAGTAAGGGATGCTTACAAATGCTGAGCCATGATAGGCAGTTGTTCAGAGTAGGGATTAGTTCAGCTGACACTTTGCGATGTATGGTAGCCACTATCAATCACCATCTGGTTGTCAGGATGGGATACAGCACTTGTCTGTGACTTAGTTGAAACATTTTGTTTCCTGTAATGTCATAAATATACTACCAACTGTAATGGCTGCACATGCACTGAAATATTATCAGCAGACAGCTGTCTTAATATACGGCAGCACTGCAAACAATCTTGGTGCAGTATAGATGAGGAGCCATAATTAATGTCTTGACAGCAGCCACAACTGTACAGTACTGCAACAAGCCTGAAATGTAAAACTAAAAGACTTTATTTTTTCCGCAGGGTAGAATCATTAGGACCAGGGGACACCCTATTTTCAAAGTCCTGTTTCAAATGTTGCGCAAATACATTAAATAATTATTTGACTAAACAATACTCTACACAAAATTAAAAAATGTCAAGTGTAACACATGCTGTAAGTTTTGCCCTACCTCAGTGTCGCATTGAATTTGTACTGCATCGCCTTGGTTTTTTCCCTCTCGATACTGACTCTAAACCCTTTGAAAATAGGCCCTGCCAAAGGGGTTTTATGTGAAATAAATAAACAAATAACAAGTATAACATTTCAAGTGTAACAGCACGGTCATTTTTCAAGAATGACAACAGCATGGTTATGAATAGAACATGGAACTCACTGACTCTGGAAAAATCCTGAATAAACAGAACAAAGAGTAGTTTGGTTACAAAATTTATACACAACTACATTTTGAGATGCTCTTATGATTGAGGGTTCTCTGAAATTTAAATAGTAACGTAGCATTTCATGTGACAGTTGTACTCTAGTATAGTTTCAGAGCATTATGAGAGTGGGAGAGATGGTCTTGGTAAGTTTGGTGTTGGATGACGTTCCCAAATATAGGGATTTGTCCAGTACTAGGAGCCACCTTGCATTAGAGCCAAGTTAGCATAGGAGAATGTAAACTGTAAACATCCCTTTGGCAGGACTTTTAAGTTTTAAAAGGTTCTCAGGATTAACTACTGTAAGGCAAATGGGGACGGGATTATGTAACCAGGTGTTTTTAACGAAGGATGTAAAGCTTACTGTTTTGGGATGGGTGTCAGGGAAAATATCTTGTGCATTACTGCCACAAGCAGGCAGCTTTTGCTCAGAAACACTTTGTTTTTTTAAAGATAATCCAGTTTTTGTTCTGGCAAACATGTCACTTTTTATTGTAAATGCTGTTCATAATGGCTGGAATGGATGCTTGGCAGTCTCTGTTCCTCTTTTAAAAGGTCAATAGTTAGCAGAGCACATGGAGTGTAAGCAGTGGCCTGTGACCAGGTTCTGTGCTTATTTGGAATAAAGCACTGTAGTAAGCTACTGAGCTTTATTCAAATTTGGAGTCCAGAATATGCATCAGTCTGACTGACCTAATATGATTTTGGTTACACTCGTAAACCTGTACTGAACTTCCATTTGCTTTAGCTTGTATGACAAGCAAGGTCACACTGTAGTAGCCGGCTCTAGAAAGACATTATTTGCCTGAGTGCCATGTGTTTCCATATGCTTTTCATTCATTCCCCTTGCATTTGCAGCCTTGATATTGGTGCACAAAGTTGTGATGTAGGAACTCCCTGATAATAAGGCTGTAAAAGGTGAGTTCGTACATCACTGTCTCTAGTTCCACCATCTGAAGTGAAAGCAAATCAACGGTGGAGAAAACACAGGTAGACAGTAGTTCAAAACCAAAAATAACAACTCAAATGCTCCCAAAATGTACAAATTAGGCTGTAATGTCAACTTAGGGTTCTGACCACAAATATAAACCAATACCTTCAGAACCCCACAATGCTTTTTACAGCATTTTATGTACTCTCGGGTCTACTTTATTTTTATATATAATTGGTTGAACACTAACAAAACAGCACTGATTACCTCACTACAGGTCTGTATTTGTACCTGTCTGACTTGACGGAGGGTGCGATATTTTACCCCACAAAAATCCTCTGTCTACATACCTCTCAACTATGTCACTTTAGAAGAGATGGCCCTCATTTTGCCCTTCAGATTCATCCCATACTGCATCGAAAAAGTGCTGTCCCATACAGAGAATATGCTGTCTCACATTGTAAACTCAAACTTTAAAGCAAAAATGTTATGCTAAATCAAAAATACGAAATTAAACTTTACACAGAAAAAACGATGGTTTCCACAGTGGTCTGAGCTCGTAGCTCTATAATTTTCTGATGCAACCCTTATTTTATCCACTTGTGATACAGTGCCCCTCACATTTCAAGGGCAAAATGAAAGGTTTATATCCTTATCCTCCTCTTCTCTCTAATCCAACCCTTCCCATTCCATCACTCCCATATGTGGCCAGATTCAGATTCCCACCAACACCCAGACAAGCATCCAGTCTCTCCAGTACCTGAACCAGATGGTCAGACAACACACACCATTGCCTTCCACATTACCTTCCCCCACAAGGCACTGCACATGACAACACAAGGGAGGCCCTGGGTCTTCTTATCTATGGCCCCTATGATCTCTGCTGTTCTAGGTCACTGTATGCACAGTACCCTGGGATCTTGGATGAGTCAGAAGCGGAAGACAAAATAGTGACCTCACATTAAGTCATAAGTGGCTAGGAGGGGAGAGACCAGGCTGGGGGACAGAAAGTGATTGAACATGCTGGCTAGCAGGAAGAGACTGGGAACTAGTGTCTTGATGGCAAAGGAAATCAGGCATTTGGCGCAGGTTCACACTTTCCTGCATGAGCAGATGTGCACTGAATGAGATGTCCCCATCCACAACACCATTGCTGTGAGCATTGGCTAACTGCTTTCATTCTGACATGTCAGGACCACGCTTTGCTCCTACAGCCTCCCATTGGCTGTGTCTGCGTGAATAAAAAAAAAAATAGTCTACCAACTAGGGAACCATGTGTCACAGGGATTTGTTTTTTTCACTTTAACAAAAGTCTGTTGATCTTGTTGCTGGATTCCCCCAAGGCACTGGCATTAGCAGTAAAGCCAGTCCTTTTGTTTTATTCTTAGTTTATTGAAAGATTCCAAGATCATGACAAGACACAGAATGTTTAAACCATATATATTACATACACATGAATCCTGCAATAAAGATTACTATAAAGAAATTAACCAAGAAATTGAACAAACATGGGCCAACAACAATGCATCTTTCAAAGTATTCAATTCACCTTGTTGAAATTAGAGGGCAAATGAAGAGTGGGATCATGGCAGGTCCCCCTGCAAGAACAATTCCACCACAAGTATAACTATGCAGCAAAGTCAGTCCTAGTGCATGCCTGCTAAACACAGAGGATGTCAGAGCCTGGGAACAGAGCACATCACAATTTTAACAGGGCAGGTGCTAGATCTGGCCCCAACCTGTTGCTTCCAGCTACAACAATCAAATAGGTTATATCCCATACAACTTCTACAATTTCAGCAGCTGCAGCAACATCTTCTTCAGGGTGCCTTGTGGGCATTCTAAGCAAAAAATGCCCTGGGGGAGAATATCTGAGCCACACACCATTATTTGATGTCACATTCTGTTCAGCCTCTGACTGTTTCTGGTGTACATGAAAAATGGCGGATGAGATTTTGACACCATCAGATGAGATTTCAGTGTCCTAACGAAGTTTCATCTGATGACATCTATGATCTTTTTGGTATTTCAACTATTAGTAGTAGCAAATTACGGTTGTTCAGAATCTACCAAATGAAATCATTTTTTTTTGGATTCCAATTTGATTTCTGGTTTAAGGATCTGAGGATTTACTTGGTTACTTGGTTTAAAGGACAAAAGAAGGCCATAGCCTATCGAGATTGTCCTCCACATGTGCGGATCATTATTATGATACTATTTTATTAACCATTTGTCGAGTTTGTTTTTGAAAGTCATAACAGTAGGTGAATCTACTATATCTTGAGGTAGAGTATTCCATAACCTAGGAGTTCTTATAGAAAAGAAGTTTTGTCTTTTGTTTGTTTTACATTTTTTGATATCCAATTGTTTGTTATGTAACCTGGCTACAATTTTTCTGGAGGATAATGTTATACCACATTGCTCCATCAGAGCGGATGATTTAATAATCTTGAATAGTTGTAAAAGATCACCTCTTGCTTTTCTCTGAGTGAATATAAGACTGTCTTCTGTAATCTGGAATCATAATCTAAATGAACAAGGTATGGAATAATTTTTGTAGCCCTATGTTGAATTTGTTCAATTCTGTTTATATCCGAGACTAGATAAGGACTCCAAAAAGGGGAGCCATAGTCCAAGTAGGGTCTGACATGAGATCTATACAGGGTCATAATACACTGTTCAGACTTAGAGACAAATGTACTATTTATCCTGCGCAGCAGAGCATTAGTCTGATTGGCGATTTTATTACAGTGAAAAGATGGGGAAAGTTTATTGTTTACTAGAATCCCCAGATCTTTTCCTGTGCAAGAAACCCTAATAGTTGTATTGTTCAAAGTGTATACCTGTTTAGGGTTATTTTTACCCATATGTAAAACTGCACATTTTGTTACAGTAAAGTACATTTTGTTTAAAAGAGCCCAATGTTCGATTGATGCAAGGTCAGTTAATAATGTTTTTTTGTTAGCTGCGTTATTCACAGCACCCCCTAGTTTAGTATCGTCAGCAAACTTCATAAGGATGTTAGAAGAACAAATTTTCATATCACTGATGAAAATATTAAATAGGGTGGGTCCCAAGATGGAGCCCTGAGGAACACCGCTCGTCACCCTACCCAAGTCTGACGAAGTACCATTAACCCGAACCCTCTGAGTGCGATTACTCAGCCAATTAATTTTTTATCCATGAGACTAATGTTGATGAGAATCCTAAATGAATGAGTTTATTAATCAAAATGGCATGTGACACTTTATCAAACACTTTACTATAATCCAGTAAGATGACATCAGTTGGAATATTTAAGTCGAGATTCATGCTAATATAATTGTAGAATGATAGCAAGTTTGTAGTACAAGACAGATCTGTTCTAAATCCATGTTGAGTTATATCAATTATGTTTAGGGATTCCATTTCTTTTTCAAGAAAAGTTTTGATTATTTTTTCCAATAATTTACAAGGAATTGAGGTTAGACTAATTGGGCGATAGTTTTCAACTTTTGAGTGGGAACCCTGTTTGAAAATGGGGGTTACTATTGCAGTTAACCAATCAGGGGGAACCCTTGATTCATGAAGAGATTTGTTAAAAATAATAGTGAGTGGTAGGGCAATGGTGTCTTTAACTCCCCAAATAAATTTGGGACAAATATCATCTGGGCCAGGACTTGTTGATTTCTTTAATGATATTAGTAATTTGTGGATATCATTCTGTAAAACCTTATATTCTGTGTTACCTAATGAAGGTCTATCAGAGAGGATTTGAGATGGATCCTGGACAAAAACTGATGAAAAATAATTATTTAACGCAGAGGCAATTACTAAATCGGAGGTTATTATTGTATTATTTATATTTAGTGGGCCAATAGTTCTGCTGTTACCCTTTTTGCTGTTTAAGCATACAATGCTTTATGTGAATCATTAGTATGTGCAGTGCGAAATTCTAAGTTACTTTTGGCTTGCAAAATTAGTTTTTTTAATATTTTAACCGATTCCCTATATTTAATTAGTATTTCTTTATTTTGATTAGTGGGACATTTTTTTAATAATGAAAATAACTTTTGTTTATGTGTAATTTGTTTTTTTATAGATCTATTGAACCATGGTGGAATTTTACCTTTGTTATTGTACTTATGTATTTCCGGGACATACTGTTGTTCAAGTACTTGAAATCCCATGCTTCATCAGTATTAAGTGAAGAAAAAATATTGTCCCACTCAAATGCTCCTAGGTAATGATTTATTTTTTGAAAATCTGCTCCATCGTATTGCTTAATTTTTTGCTTATTTATTACAGGGCGTTGCAATAGTGAGATAGTAAGAAATATGGACATGTGGTCACTATTACCAAGAGGTTCAGATATTAATAGGTCATTCACAGGGATATCTATGTTAGTTATGACAAGGTCCAAGATGTTACTACCCCGGGTAGGTTCCTTAACCAATTGGTAGAGCCTCAGATCGATAATGGTTGTAAGAAATTTGTGGTCATAATGGTTTGAGCCCATTAAAGTTTCCCAATTTATAGTTGGTAAATTGAAGTCGCCCAAGATTAGAACTGAGCCATTATTAGCTAACTGGGAAATTTCATCAATTACCCGTGAGCATTGGTTAAAATCTGACGAAGGTGGACGATAACAAGTCCCAACTAAAATTTGGGAAAAACCCTTAGGTTGAATATACACCCATACACTTTCAGACTGTACACTCACTGAGGATTTATAAGAAATGATATTATCTCTGACGTAAAGACTGACCCCACCACCTATCTTGTTATCAGGTCTATTTTTGAAGTAATGTTTATATCCCGGAATTTCAGCGGTCCAAATTCTATCAGCATTGCCCCATGTTTCTGTTATGGCTAGTAAGGATAGATCAAGAAATTGAGCCTTAAGTTCCAGCTCAGCAAGTTTTGCAATATTTAAAGATCGAGCATTAAGAGATAAAATGTTTAGGTGATTTTGGCTTGAAAAATGGGTCCCAATGTTAAGAGTATTGGTAGTTAGCCCAAACTCCCCCTTCACCATCAGTTTAAATGGGAATGAATGAAGGTAGCAATTTTACGTCCTAGTGATGTGCTTCCCCGTCTGCTTAGGTGTAAACCATCTCAGCAAAAGAGGGATGGATTATGATGAAACTCCTCCCAGTGTGTCAGACAGGAAATATTTTGTCTAAGACACCATTTCCTTAGCCATTCATGTAAGGCTTTTATTTTAGCTGTGATATATTCTCTAGCTCTTGGAACTGGCAGAATTTCAGAAAGGCATATGTCACAACCCCGTTCCACTAGTAAGTTACACAAGGAGACATAGTTCTGCAGTCCAAAAATCCTAACTCCTAAACTGAATCCTGAAACCTATTTTAAGTAGGCATTTAATATTTAGGATTTCAAATTTGAATCCTAAATCCGACTGTTAGATCCTTTTAGGATTTGAAATGGAAACAGAATAGGACTTGGAAGTTCAAAAAATCCTAAATCCCAAAATTGGATTGGAATCGGCCAATTCCAATCATCCCCAGTAGTAATAGTAGTAGTAGCACAGTAGTAGTAGGAGGCAGAGGACTGGGTGGCATGGGGTGTCACAGGGGATTGTTTCCCCCAAAACTAAGTGATCCACTATGGTGGGAGGGGTGGTGAGGGAGGCACAGCCCCATGATATGTTCAGCTGACTCCATTCATGTCATCACCGGAAATCTTATTTGCCATTTTTCCCATCTGACAGAAGCTGCACCAGCTCCCATGTTCTGTATATTTGAAACCCCAAGCCATGTTTGAGGGGTTTGGATTTACACAAATCTGAACTGCACACCCCTACCTAAGATATCCCAGGACCTCATACAGAGCTGCAATTGTGGATGGTGGACTTCAGAGGCACAAAGTGGCTCCCTGGACCGCTACCCCTGAAAACTGCTGCACACAAAGTCCCACTAGCCATCTGGGAAGCAGTCTCCTTCAGCAGTTAATTGACAATGCAAATTATGGTCCCTTATGTTTACGAATTTTGGACCACAAGTATATACAATGTGACTACCATGGATGTCTGGATATGGCATTTCACCAGTTGAATGACGTGATACCATGGTGAGAGGCCATAAACATGTGGCACTACCACCTCAGTCATCCCTCAACCCCCTCCCCAACCCAATACCTTATGGCCTTCTTGTGGGTCACATAGGTTTTAATTTTGGTGAACCACATCATTCATGCCTGGTGATGCAGAGGCCTGTCAACTAGAAACATATTTTTAGTGTCCATCGGAACCCCCCAGCCCTTTTTCCTCATACATGGCTCTTTGTTATCTGGTCCCTCGCCAGCCTTGGTTGCACACCGACTCCTCACTGAGCTGCTGCACACCTGAGCCACCCCTGTGGAATTATTTCTCCCATTTCCAGAGGGGTCAAAGGTGCTGAGGCATGTGAGAGACTGTTCGGAGGTCAGAAAGTTTTGTTGCATAGCACAGCACTTCATTCATATGCCACCCCTTTCCCAATGAGTGCCCATTGCACTGGCACATGGAAAGGCTTGCGACCCCTTGTATATAGCACAAAGTTGTGCAAGTTTGAACAGTGGTGCAAGGCTGTCATTACAGTGTCCATAAGGCTCCATGTTTCATGTTTCTGCTGCAGAAAGGGAGAAGATATGAAACATAAAGGATGAACATTAATTAATCCGTGAGCATGAGAGATTTCACATGAAACAACTAGAAATGGTCATTGATCCTTGGATTAAAAAATGTGCAAAGGGGACAGAAAGTTCAAGCAAAGTGGCAGCAGTTTGTAATATTCCTATTTCCAGAAATATCACAAAATAGCAAGCAAACAAACTTTATTTTTAAAGCTACCAACTTTCTTAGGCCTAAAACTGGGACGGTCCACCCTGACCATAACCCCCCCCACCCAGTGTCACTCCCACAGACACTGCCGCAGACAACGTTGCACACATTCAATTAAAATTTTGCTGCTTGCTCTGGCCATGCCGCCCCACAGTAACACCGTTAGCAAACATCCAGATTAAAACAATAAATCATTCTGCTGCAGCAAGTTCCAAATCATGATGTACAGATAGTTCATTAGGTGCAAACCTGCATTAAATTGTGGTCAGACATTTGAGCTGCATATATTGCTCCTCCTGACAGTCCCATCCAACCCATTTACACTCACTGCATTTGCTGAGCAAACTTCACTTCAGTGACTCCCACCACCGCAACAGATTGTTTTCACACACTTCCCTACAACTGATCTGGTTCAGGTAGCTTAGTTCACTGCTGCCGGTCTCTTCTCTGTCTGGAGTCCCTCTCAGCTGCTGGCAGGCATACGTCCTTATGCGCTTGTTTGAACTAATACCCAGTCTCATCTAAAAGGAAGGAACATGCTTTACTGTGCTCCCACTGACATGCTTGCGGTGGAACACAGGCACAGGGGTTGAAGTTGCAAACTGCTGTCCAGTTCGAGCAGTGCAACAGTGGTGCCGAAATAACTGTCACTCAGATTAGCAGTCAGCAAAAAAAAAAAAGGGACAAAACTGGGACAAGGAAGCAAAAACCAGGACAAAAGTGACATTTTGCAAAACTTGTGGGGACACTGGGACATGCTGCCTAAAATAGGGACTGTCCTGGGAAAATAAGGACTGTTGGTAGCTTTATTTATTTTTAAAGCGCCCATTCCCAAAGGCTCCAGGCCCTGAACAATGACATACATCACTTATAAAATGTCAATAGCACATAATAAATTTGACAAAATTAAATTAATTAACCTAAATAACTGAAAACAATATAAGGCTGTTTACAGCCAGTAATAAGTTAATATAAAGAAAAAGCGTCCTCAAATAGGTGGGACTTCAGACCCTCTTAAAGGCTTCCAATGAGGGGGCCTCCCTCAAGGACCTTGGGAGTGCATTCCACAGGGTGGGGCTGCCTACTGAAAAAGCCCCTTCCCTGGATGACTTCAGCCAAACCCTGGGAATGGCTAGGAGACCCTCCTCATGGGAATGAAGTGGGCAGGAGGGTTGGTAAGGAGACAGAAGATCCTGCAGGTAGCTAGGGCCCAGTCCATGTAGGGCTTTATAAGTCAGGAAACTGACCTTGAAGGAAATCCGCCACCTCACCAGCAGCCAGTGCATGTTGTGCAATACCGCGGTTGCGTGGCAGGACCTAGGAAGGGCTGTCAACAGCCTGGCTACAGCATTCTGCACTAGCTACAGGCTACACAGGGTCCTCCATTTAGCCCCAGGTAGAGGTCATTGCAGTAGTCAAGTCTGGATGTCAAAAAGGCATGTATTAGTGAAGGCAGGTTGTCCGGTGGAATTAAAGGTTTTATCCGGTCAATGTTCCTAAGATGGTAAAACCCACTTTGAACAATGGCCAACACCTGAGCCTCCAATGTCAGTTCACTGTCAAGGATCATGCCCAGATTTTTCACTGTAGCAGAGGCAGCCAGGTGAGAGGCACCAAGTACAAGACCGGTTGCCTGCTCACCCCACCCAGCTACCCACAGGTGGCCAGGCTCAATCACCAATACTTCCATCTTGTCTGGGTTAAGCCTTAGCCAGTTGGAGGACATCCAGTCCTGAACCTCAGTCAGGCAAGAATTAAATACAGAGATCACACACCCTGTAGCCCTGGTGTAAAAGGCATATACAGCTGGGTGTCATCTGCATAGCAGTGAAATCCCACACTGAATTGTCTGTTGATATCCCCCAGGGGTAGCATATTCACCAGGAACAATATGGGTAAAAGGATCAAACCCTGCGGAACACCACAGGACAGGGGTTTCAAGGGGGGAGGAATAAATTCCCATCACCACCCTTTGCATCCTGCCTGTAAGAAAGGACTGCAACCACCTGATGGCAGTGCCGGTGTGTCCACATCATTCCCTAAGGTCATCCAATAACACCCCATGATCCACAGCATCAGATACTGCGGAGAGGTCGAGAAGAACAAGAATAGACTGTTCATCTTTATCTCTTGCCCTGAGGAGATCATTTTGCACCATGACAAGTGCAGTCTCCATACTGTGCCTAGACCTGAATCTAGACTGGAGCAGCTCATTGATGTCAAAGGCAGTGAGATGTGCCACGAGCTGCATCGCCACCACTTTCTCAATAACCTTCCCCAAAAAGGGCAGGTTAGAGACTGAACCATAGTTTGCCAGGCAACCCGGGTCCAGTGATGGCTTCTTCAAGAGAGGTTTCACAAGCACCTCTTTTAAGGCCCCAGGGAAGCCCCCATTGAAAGGGAACACTGGACTTTCTCGGTAAACACTGGACCAATGGACTCCACACAACCCACTAGGAGACGTGTCAGGCCCAGGTCCATGTCACAATATGTTGGCTGCAACTTCGAGATTATCTCACTGACCTCTTCCACCCCCACTGGATCAAACCCACTCCAGACCTGAGGATAACCTCTGTTAGTCTCAGCCCCAACACCACATGCCAACTGTAGAACCCCTGGGAGATTTCTGACCTGATAGATCACACTTTGCCAGTGAAGAACAGAGCAAACTCTTTGCACCTAGTGGATGATAAAGCTCTTACTGACCGAAGCTAGGCGGGAAAAAGTAGCCTGCCCACAGCCCAGAAGAGCTGAGCTGGTCTGCTTTGTGTGCCAATCTCTCTGGACAGGAACTCTTATGGGAGATTGTCCTTTGTTACTCCTTGTAATGAGATTTCAAAGCCAAGTTGTTCTCCTCAGCTCAGGATCTCTGCCAGTGGCACTCCAACCTCTGACCCCTTATCTTCAGCTCCCTGAGGTCCCCATCAAACCATGGGGATCTCAAGCGTGAAGACCTGGGCTGTACACAAACCAATGCTACAGAATTGAGGGCTGAGGTAATGGCCCTGTTGTAGGCCATACTGCCTGAAGTCCTAATGGGGTCAAGACCCTTAAAGGGTGGTAATGGACTGTCTCCACAGGGGGAAGATTCCCAGGGGTGGGGGGCCCAAACGACAACCTCACTGTGTGATGATCTAACCAGATGACCGGATCCGTCTTGAGGTTGTCAGTCTTGAGTCCCAGTGAGGACACCAGGGCCAAGGAGTGCCCGTGGGAGTGGGTTGCCAAAGTACTTGTGGCAGGCCCAGCAATTCCATAGTCTGGTGGAAGTCCTGACCAAAAGATGAGAGTTCATCATCGACCCAGGTGTTGAAATCAGCCAGAACTAACCCTTTGGGCAACTTTAACTCCCAGCTGGTGATGAAGTCTGAGATGTCCCGAAGGAACTCCCCCTCATGGCAGGGAGGTCGATACACAAGAAGGATCCTGCAGCCTGCACCTGTGTCCCCTTGAATAGCCACATATGCAAACGAGGTAGACCCCACTGGGAGCACAGAGAAGGTCAAGCTGGATCTAAAGCAGATAGCACCACCCTCACCTCTGCAGTGCCTCCTCAGGCAATGCACAACAGAAGACCCAGCTGGAAGCGATGCCTCCAAAATTGGACTGACGTTGTCACCTAGCTAGGTCTCTGTAATGCAAGCTAGGCTGACTGCTGAAATTAAGTCCACCATAATAGCGGTCTTATTCCTCATCAGCCTGGCATTGTAAATCATGGCCCGAGTGGGACGGATGGAGACTGCTGCCCTACATGCTGCCTGCCCACTCAAACCAGTAGAACACCTGGGTATGGGAAGCAGGCAAGATACTCTATATTTACATGTACCTGAATAAAGATTGGTGTGAGCAACAGTGCGTTGTATTGTTTTCGGTTTATGAAAGGCATTTTATACAGTTCTTTTTGTAGAACATGCAGTTTGGAGTTTTGACCTTGACAGGACTTATGTACAGAATGCTAGGCATGAGTTGTTCACCTATCAGAAGAGAATTTAGAGTTCTGTACACAACCCCAGGCATAGTCAAAACAGCAAGTTACTAGTTTCATGATAAGAACTATACAAAATGAAAACAAAACAACATAAAATACAGTTTTTCACATTTCCTATTAAGTTTAAAATGGATCAAATGGATCATTTGGGTGGAAGAATATCTGTTCTGAAAATAAAAACGTTATAAACAGCTGCCCATCATATCTGGGAAATAAAAAAAAATTCTCAAGTCCCGCCAAATGGGTGGCGGTGTGTAAGAATGTTAGTGCACATAAGTCCGTATCAACGCCTTTGACCTTTGTTATATATGGACTTCAAATCTTTTAGTAATTACTCGTGCAATTAACTGCATGTTCAGTACAGTAACTGGAAGGGCTTCCTTAATTGTAAGAGTGATGCATAGGAAATGCATGTATTCTTTGATGCAGGGTGGTATGGTGTTAATTTCAGCTGGACATTAGAAATACAAATTTAGTGAAAAACAAATAATTAGACCTGAAGGGGTGACTAAGCCCAGGCTCCATTTATATTAATCAGGTAGTCTACCAGCGAGCTGAACTCATAGGCCTATTGTTTAGCTTGTTGCTCCAATGGTTATATTGCAGTATTTCTAAGCCTGACCACCAGCACTGTGTCAGCATTGCCACTCGTGACACTAGTGATCTGCAGTCATGCTGCTAGTCTGGGAATGTGAGACAGCCAGCAGGGAGGAGAAGGAGGATCAAGCCTCCCAGAGGATTCCTCCACTACAAAGAGGATGACTGAAGGATGCCTCGGTGCTACACTGACCCCTGGTGTGCACAGGGATGTGGTGCAGCTATAAGTGCACCTTGTTGCGGGGGGAGGGTGCAGACATGGGCTTCAGCTGGTGCATTCATGCATGCATATGTTTGAGGTCCACCCTCCCACCGCATCTCCAAGGGAAGGGGCGACAGGAATAGGGAAAAAGCACTGCATCAACAGCATGACCCCCATGAACACTTGGGCCACATAAAATCGCATTCAGAGGGGCTAGATTCAGTCCCCGGAGGGGGTGCCTCCCCACCAGGCTCACCACAGGGGACAAGATGTGAAAGAGCCCTAAAGGTAAGACAGGCATTGGGCCTGGAAGGGGGCTGGAGACGGGATGGGGTTGGTGGATTGGGATCAGGAGTAAGAGCTAAAAAACAATGTTGAAGCAGTTCTGCCTTACTGCAGTTAAATTTGAACATATTAACTACATGTGAGAATTTATTTTGTAAAACTGAATATGCAGTCCAGCCTCTGGAACAAACTACCCAGCACTCTACACTTCCTCATATCTAACTTCTTATTTCTGCATACCACGCACATTTACTTGTGACAACTGTTTGTAGTGCTCCATGTCCCCTTCCCCCAGGACGCATCTGGAATCGAGCGGTACCCCACTCAGTACACCTTCCTGGTAAAACTCTTAAATAAATAATAAATTTACCTCTCCTTAACAGACATACCAAATTGACTAACTCTGTCTGCAAGTGTTTCTTGTAACTTTAAGATTTCCCCACCTGGTTTATTTATTTTTTTATTGGTATGTGTCAGCATAACAATTTGCAGCTCATAAAGATATGTGTAGTATGTACTGTCTGCATATCAAATCTTTCTGCTGTCATCCCTGTGTAAATTTTATGTTTTGCATAGCAGCTGGATCTTGGCTCTAGTTATTACGTCTTGTACTTTGCTCACTTACTTCTATCTGATAATATCTCTGTATTGTGGTTCTACTGGTACTGGATGTTTTCTACCATGTTTATGGCTCGAATCATGCCGGAAAATAGGTCCTGTGACTAGTGCATCTACCCGGTAAACAAATATAAACAAATAAAACTTTAAAATACTTAAAAACATCATTTAAGTTTTTTTTTACCAGTCTCCTAGGACAGGATTTTCAAATGCTTTATATGGCCGCAAACCCTGGTGCACCAACGATACAGCGCATGAGGCTTGTGGTGATCTAATGGCATTTTCTTTCCCGTGCAGCAATTGCGGCAAGTTAGACCAACTTTTTCTGATCTAACTTGCGGCAGTCCTGGTAGCCGTTTTCACAGAACTTGTGCCAGATATTTGGTATAGGCTGCCGTACTTCATGGAAACTGTCGCATCTGTGCTCAAGCTTGTAAAATCTGGCGCAGTTGAGGAAAAGGGTTTGGCACACCACTAGAACCTAAGTGCCCTGGTGTAGGGCTGGACGCACGCTGTGCACCAGGCTTTAAAAATCTCGCCCCTAATGTTCAAATTACTCTTCTTATGTGGCTGGAGAAAACAGCATGGACCAATTGGCACACATAACCAAAGGTCCTCTAGGTACTTTGTAACTGCCAGCTATAGTACTTGTTGTTTCTACTCTGAATGACCTAGTGTTCCTTAAACAATCCAACTAGCTTTGACTAAACAGGTGACTTAATGCAGAGTTTTTATGGGGTAATTACAGAAAGTGGATCAATGCATTGGCTTATGTCTATCTAAATCGCCAGGATTATTTATTTGATAACCGTGTAAGTACACTAGTCCCGGGGACCACTTTCAGGCATGACCAGGGCCATTTAGATGGCACATAGGACACAAGCATTACAATAACAATCACAGTAAAATTGAAACAGGGCAGTAATACAGTTACACAGGCAAGTCATTACAGAGCAGTATACTGCATTTCTGGTTTCCTTGCCTCTAAGCATTAGGCTTCCTTACAGCGTAGAGGCAAGGGATATTATATGGTACAATCATAGTATTTTTTCCAATGCAGTTCCTCTTTCTATACATCACATTCGGTTACAGAAATGCATGCATATTGCGCAATAGACAAAGTAAAGAAATGTTTAAGAAACAAATGTTGTCCCCGATGTCTAGGGGTATGCTGATGGAATGTTCATGGGGAGGGGTGTGCAGAAACATGTTTCTGACTTCATGGGTCTGGGGCACAGATCTTCTCCCTTGGGGTGCTGGGCTAGGAGGCAAACTTGGTTAGCAGAAAACACTTGAACACTGGAGGCATTAAACAGTTCAACCCAGGATTGACAACAATCACAGAACTTCTAATCAACTTGATTTGTTCATGGACAGCTTGAGGTAGACATTGCACAATTTCCCCATTAGGGAAAAGCAAGTCCCTGAACTGAAAGGTTGTGGCAGGCACAGTTCAAAAGTCCCAAAGTTCATATTTACTGCAGACAGCTGCTCTTTATTTACACTGGGCTTTCATGGAGATTACTCCAAAGCAGGCAGTATTATTTAAACACCTCTAGTCACAGGCATTTCACCTGTTTTGCAGAGGATCTATTCTAAATCCCTCCATTAATAATCCCATGTTAAAAAATCCCCAAAAAACAATCCAGAAATACTAAAAGACAGACATCACATAATCTCAAAATAAATAATCCAGAAATGCAATGTTGCGTGCTATGCCTATGCTTGTTTATGATAATCTAGGTTCGGACAGGCTCTCCCAACAAGTCAATGCATACATTTTCTATTGTTAGACAAAACCTCCTCTTGTGATTTACGGTTGTGCTGCTCAGCTGCTACTGCACAGTTTGTCTTTGTTTAGCTTCCTATGCCATAGTCATGCTTCTTTAGTTCCACTATTTATCAACATGCATGTATGCATCCTTCTCGTGGCTCTCCCGCAGCTTCTGGGTGCTGACTTTCTTTTCTCCCGGTCTAACTCATGAACACCCACCCCACCCCACCCCAACCATCCTGCTACTACTACTCAAAAGGCCATTGTTAGGCTCCACATGATCTTTTTCTGTACCTTGTTAGTCACATGAAGATATTCGGGGCAGACAGCACCGTCACACCCTCCATGGTCGCACATATACCTGCTTCCTCTTTGTCGCTGGCTGTCAGTCCAGGTGTAACTCTTACTACCGGTTTCTCTCTTTGTGCCGTATTTGCAGCGGAAGGGTGGTCGGCCAGGAGGACTGCAGGATGTCCATATCGAGCTGTAGGATGTAGCTAAATCAGTGGGGAGAACACAGGCGGGAAGAACACTGTACTGCCTCTTCATTTTTTTGGGGGGGGGTCGTGGTGGAGAGACACCAGTTCATACAAAGTGACACTGGGCTGGGATGGTGATCATCCAGAAATGGCATCCTAATGAAAGATTCCAACACTAGATACACAGGTGGGATTTGTGAGTATCGGGATTATTTGCCGTCAGCCTAAAAATTGATTGGGAATCCACAGATGGTAATTTTTGGTAAGGATTTTGCTTGCGGGATTTAATACCTACCCGTTTTGCAGTAGGTGCTTTACTCCCTATTTCTCTAGTTGAACTCCAGAGGCAGGATCTCTTAGTCGCAATTCCCTGACCAGCAGTAATACAATTCTGGACTGCAATCCCAGACTCAGACTGAATGCAACCCCTTGTAGCAGACTTACCACAATCTTCTACGGTCATTTTGGAGCAACCTCGCTCCTCTTTATACGGCAGCATGTACCCAGGGAGTCATCCTGCTTCAACTCTCCAAAAATGCCATTGCAGCTGACCCTTTCAGCTACCCTCCATCTTCAGATTTAGCAGTCAAGGGCAGGCCACCATCCCCAGGGGGTCCGTGGTGCCACTGGACAGTGCCTGCCACCTCCTGGCCAAGAACTGACTCCCATGACCAAGAAGTCCCAGGTCCAAATTACTTCTTCAGCCCCTCAGGGCTCTAATTTGTAATGGACAAGGAGGGTCCGGAATCTCTGGTGGGGGTCCATGGTGCCACACAGATCCAACCCTCCGCCCTCACCCAAGAACTGACCCCTGTGGGTGAGGGTCCCAAAGTCAAATTACCAGCTCTGCAGAGACATTTCCCTCCTGAAGCACAGGAGGTTGAGCACAGAGTGCTGCTTAGAGTCTTTTGCACAGTTCTGTTAAGTTGCTGAAACACAGTCCCATTCCTGCCACTGGCAGACTCTTGCACTTCCACCTCCTCCTACTGGCCCTTTGCCCCTATAGGGGCAGTGTACCCACAGCCTCTGCCACATCACTGGTCGATGCTCCAGGCCATCCTCCAGACAAAAGAATAGGTCAGCTTACAGAATCCAGGCAATGCAGACCTGTTAACCACCTCATCAACTCTCTCCCAACTCAGTGTTCTGTTCCCCCACTCAATGCAATTCCTTGCAACCTCTTCAGCAACAAGCTGCTGCCCCCCCCCAGGAAACCAGCACAGTCTAGCTGCCCAGCTCACTGACGTTCCAAGGAATTACCCCAATAGTAGGTTCTTTAGGCCCAGAGACCTACTCAAAAAAGGAAAACTGTGTTTCTTGGAGACCCACAATACATTCTGTTCCTACAGGGGTGGGGGTTACAAAAAGAAAACAAATGGTAGGCAGGTTGACTCCTTAAAGGCCTATACTGTCTCTGTGTCCAGTATCTCCCACTAGTAGGATGTTCCATTGGTTCACCACCCTCTGGGAGAAGTGCCTCCTAACATTAACCCTGAGTTTACCGCCTGTGCTGGAGGGCACTAGATCCAACAGCGTTGTCTGTTCAGGTTTGTTGAGACCTTTGAGTATACAGAGGACTGAGATTCTGTTCACTCCCAGCCTCCTTTTCTCCAAGCTGAACATGTTCAAGGCCACCAGCCTGTATTATGGCTCTTGTTTCTTAAACCCTCGTCACTTTTTTTTTCCCCATTATCTGTTTACCCGCCTACCTCACTCTGTGCTCTCCATTCCTTTGGGCTCCTCATTCCTTCTTGACCCACCAGCTGTCCTCTTCATGATTCCTCCTCAATCTCCCAGATAGCAGCTGGCCTCTGAGGGGTATCCGGGTGTATCCTTTCACTGGGCGGGTCCCCCTCCTCTGAGGCGGAAGGCACCAGGGAGGGGAGTCCAGCGCACTTTCTGTTAGGACCCCCAGAGGTGCTGCTGAAGTAGAGAAGGCTTGCGGAGGTTCCGGTGTGGTCGCAGAGCAGAGGAGCCATCATCCAGTGAATGCAGGAGCCATTTTTCAGTTTCATGGTTCTCCCACACTGCATTGTTTGAAACAGTGCCCCCAGTCTTCACTAGGGACCACTGTTGAGCGAAGCAGCCCACCTTACCCACCCCCGAAGAGGAGAGCAACCCTCCGGATGCTCAATCCTCTTCGTCCCTTGCCGACCCACGGTGCCTAGAGTCTGTTCCTGAAGCTGGGTTGCCGGCATGGTACAAGGTGTGGCATCCAGCGCCTCAACCCTCTGCGCCACCGGGCCAGCCAAACTCTCATCATTTTAGGGTCTGGACACTGCGCCCAGTTGACCACCTCACTGTCCTTTTAGTATTGAGGATCCCAGAATGGTAAACAGTGCTTCAGCTGAGGTCTGACTGGGGCCTTGTAAAGTGTCCAGTTTACATCCCCTGCCCTGCTGCCCCCCCACCCCCAAATGCATTGTGCCGGCCCTCTAGACAGTGGCTGCACACTGCTTTTCATGCTGCAGCCCCTTGTCTATTATGACTCCCAGGTCCTTTTTCTCCTCCACTACAACAGGGTGAGCATCACTGTGGGTAAGTCCTGCCTTTGTTTTTTTTCTCCTCAAGTATAAAGCCTTGCATTAGGCTACACTGAATCTAAGGCTCCTACACTGAATCTAAGACTCCTACACTGATTCTAAGACTCCTACACTGAATCTCAGACTCCTACACTGAATCTCAGACTCCAGGGGCCAGACATTCAAAAGGAACGCAGGCACTATGGGGCTGTTTTCCCATGCTGACTGCATTTAAATCACACCTGATTTGTCAGTGGGGACTATATTCAGAGACCCCCATAGCATGGGCAAACCGCATTAACACCCGAGCACTAACATACCACTGTGCGTATGCAAATAAGCGAGTTGCCCCCTTCATACAGGCACAGTAGCATATTCAGCAATTTCCACCGGTGGGAAATGCAACTCATATGGGTACTATTCACCACCATTGTAAATCCTGACTTAATGGGCGCAAGGCCCTGGTGGTGGGACATGGTACTGCAGCCACCAGCCCCCCCCCCACCCCCAAATCCTAGCATGTTGATACAGTGGATGCCCTGGTGTCTAGTGGCACCCTCCACTCTCTGAGCACATGTCACTGCGAAGTACATGATTTTCCTGGTATCTAATGACATCCCTTGTCCTCTGATCACGCGTCACCATATTATTCTTGATGTTCCTGGTATCCAGTGGCACTCTACACCTACCAATCACCCGTGGCCCTATTGTTCATATTGTCCCTGTTGTCTAGTGGCATTACCCACCCTCTGAACCTCCAGCCCGACATGCATAGTGAGTCCCAGGTGTCTAGCAGTACCTCACCCACTGGACACCCATCCTGGTGCCACCTCCCAGTCCCCAGTAGCTAGCAGCCCCCACCACCACCACCCACACACAGTGCAGCACTCAACCAACCCCCCATCTCTGAATAAGGTGGTGCAGAGATCCCAGCACAATGACCAGTACAGCCCTTCTCTCACCTCCTCAGTTGGTTGCCATATGGGATGACAGAGTGCCCATACAGTATGCAGTATACTCTGTGTGCTCACTGTAATTCCATATGGCAAATGGCCACAAAGGTAAGAAGAGGGCTGTGCTGGTCATCATATCGGGATCTCTGCACAGCACTGTCTTTAGAGGTGGGGGGGTTGGCAGGGTGGTGTGCTTAGTGCAGGCTAGCCATTTGGTGGCTCGGAGGTGGCACCAGGATGGGTGCCTGGTGGGTGTGGGGTACCACTAGACACCAGGGACTCACTATGCATGTCAGAATGGGGTTTAGGAGGGTTGGAGGTTGCCACTAGACACCAGGGATATCATGAAAAATACAGCAATAGGAGATCAGAGGGCGGGGGATGCCAATAGACACCAGGGAGTACATTGCACTGCAGGGCTGGGAATTTGAGTTATGGAGGGGCTGTTTGCCATCCTGCCTGATGTGGTGGGTGGCCACAGGATGGGCTCAAACCTGCCACCGTTTCCAATGCACGTGAGCCCATAATGAGCATGCATATGGCCCCTTAGCAGCTTGCATGCCCAGTGGGCTCATTTGCATTTTGTGGCAGAATATCATGCCATGGCTCCTGGCACTATCTGGTCTGGGGGCACAGTTCCTTATGAGCCGCATACAACCCAGGTCCCTGTCAGGGCAGTGCTACTTGCCATAGTGCTGCACTGGCATGGCTCTATGTTCAGACAGATAGCGCTGGTGCACTATCCAACTGAATATGGCCACCTCTGGGTTGGGCACAAGTGCAAGCACAGCACAAACCTTTGCACTTTGCTTTTGCACATACTTGAGTATCATGCCCCAGGAGTCAAGCCAATTAACTAGCTTGTTCAGGTCCTCCAGAAGTTTGTCCCCATCCTCCAGGAGTCCACCACCCTGGTCAACTTTTTATCATCCTCAAACTGAACAGCCTGTTGGAGATTCCTGACTTCCAGATCATTTCTGAAAAGGATGAACAGCATTGGCCCCAGCACTGATCCCTAAGGGATGCACTTAGTACTCCTCTCCACTCACATGCGTCCACCACAGTCCTCTGCTTACTGCCCCCAAGACATTTAACAATCCACCTTTTGTATGCCTCATGTATAAGATGCATTTATGAACGACGCTATATAAATTGTATTGTACTGTATTAAATGAAAACAGGATGGTAACCGCACCAAGGACAAGCAGTGCACAGCAGAAAATATAACAAATGACACAGGTACCTTGGTTTGCTGGCACCTAGTTAAAGGCCACGGGGTCCACGAAATGCACTTCCACTTGCTGCAACACTGAATAAAATTCTACAACTAAGGATCTTCTTCTCATTATTCCTTCTTTAATAAGAAAATCAGAAATTCACAGCAATAAATCCAAATAATCAGTTTCATAAATGCAAAGGTGGAATACAGTAATGCCTCACACAGCTCCCTCAGACAGCCTAGTATTGTATCGGGTTCAATAGTGCATATTAACTCTATTAATGACAGTGAAGGGTACATTGTCAGGCTAATTGTCATATTATCAAATCATAGCTTCACCGTTTTCTCAGTTGATGACAACGGTATTCATGTTTCAGAAGATTCCCAATTATGTCTGGATCAGTTGAACCTGATTGTCTAGTTCTACTAAGGCGATCTGCCATTTCACAAGTCTGTTAGCTGCTCGGTGTCAAACATAGACATTTTTGCTCCTTAAGAATCACCCTGGTATTTTTAGGGATAGAAAACCAAATGCTTCCCTCCTAGGTCAGCTACTTCAGATTCATCTGAATGAAAGCTCCTTTTAGTTGCTCGTCATATGTCTGTATAGATGAAAACTATACAACGATGGGCAGAACAACCCTTTTAATTCTAGTCATCTTAAGAATTATTTTTTGATCCGACTGACAGTATGGCAAAAGATCAAAATTTGGGGAAGTGGTTTGAACCCCATGTAATGGTATTGCTAGCCATGACTCTGACATGTTGTTCAGCATCACGGCTTCTATTTACCTTCTAACCTGGGGTGGTGCTCTTATACCTCTGTCACCCAACCTTGATGGGAAAGGGGGGTTGATTTTCAGATGGCAAATAGTACACTTGTAAAAAAATTCTTTCATAATGTCCCAACCATTAAAGTATCTTGTTGCTGAAGTAGAGGGATACTGACAAGCCAGATATTTTCCCTGCATGGTGTTCGTAGGATTTTCCATTCAGTGACTGTCATCCAACAGCATTGCCTTTGTTAAACAGTTACTATTTCTTACTTGCTTGACGTTGGTTGCCATTGTATTGCTGCCACAGTGTTCAGAAGCTCCATGGTTCTGCCCTCGTAGCCTGCAATGCTTGTTAGAGCTTTTGTAAGCTCTGATCGTTTGTTTGCTGGAGCTGCTGTTCTCTCTGAGCTAAGTGCAGTCCTCTGTGCAATCACTGTAGATGACAGCTATGCCTAGCTCAGGGAGGACAGTATCACCAGCAGACAAAATCAGAGCTTATATTAACTATAACATGCACTTCAGGCTGTTGAATCTCCCACTGCTGCAGCACTCCTCTGATGTCACCTGCAAGAGATTCTAGGATTTGTAGTTACAGAAAATGTCAGCTTGGAAGTAAGCAGAATTAATCCAATACAATCTACTACACTACAGTAAACAGTACATGAAAAAAAATGGTTTTGCACTCAAAGTGCATATTGGGACCAGCCCACACTTGAGTGTGGGGCTGTTAATGCTGACTTTTCCTCATTAAAGCAGTTGTGTTTAACCCACAAATTCCTGAAATCCAATCTATCACCCTGGTTTTATGCCCCCTTATGGGGCAATCCACTGCTCACTCTAAAAGATCACACAATTTACTGTCGTACATGGAGGAACAAAGGCATTTTCTTTCTCAGAGATATCTTGGACCAGAATTCACTCACTCTTAGATCATTCTCAGACTTGCGGGTCACATGGAAACTTCCCAAACAGGACTTCTGGAAGTTTTTACAAATTTGGGCCGCTTATAACTTTCTCTCCAGTTTAGCGTATAGGCATACATCTCGTACTGGACTAATTTATCGGTAAAATTAAATAGCTCCATTTACAAAGACATTATTGATAATCTACCTGATTAGTCTATATAGGCCAAAAATAAATGGAGTACTCTTCTTAACTACAATATTTTTATTTTTTTTAATTTTTATTTAGTTTTTGTTAACCGGGTAAGTGCACTAGCCAGCAAGTGACTATTATATTCAGGCATGACCCGGGAGGTACAATTACAATACAAGTAGAACAGTGCAGGTTATACAGTACATGTACAGGTACATTGATACAAGCATACAATTTTGATAAGAAAGCAGAGGGTACTGGAGGAAGGACAGATTTTGGATTGGGTTTGGGGAAGCTGATGGGGGGGAATGTGGGCAGGGAAGGGTAAGTGCACAGCTTAAGTAGTTGGGAGGTGGGGGGGGGGCTGGAAGACAAGGTAAGAGAACTCCTCCAACTGGTTTGGCTGCGAATCTCAGGAGAGTGTACAGGGGCAGGCAGGAGAGGAAAGGTAGAGTGGAACAGCGAAAAGGATTACGGCTTTAGCGGCGAGAGGCAGGAGTATGTAACCGGGCTCATGGAACCGATTCCCGGTAAAGAGGTGCAGGCGGGAGGTGGGTGGACAGGGGTAGAAGAGGTACGGGACTGGTCAGCGATGGGTAGGAAAGGAAAGCGTATAGATCATAGGTGACGGAGAACAGGGAAGGGGTAGGGTAGTGGTACACAGGGGGCCGTGCTGAGAACGGCAACAGTAGGCGTGAGTACGGCTGTTTTGGGGGAAAAACATGGGACAGAGATCGGACTCACGGGAACTTTGTGACGGGATGAGCGGCAGGAGACAGTCGTCCGGTTGGTGGGTGCCCAAACTGGTCAGGGGTTGGAAAACTGGATGAGCAAGGGGCTCAAGAAATAGAGGGGTTTAATAACGGGCAAGGTGACCCATGGGGGGGAGGTGGAAACCAGCGACGAGGAAAGGAACAGGGTAGCGCGGAAGATACGGCTTTAGCAGTGAAATGCTGTAGTCGGTGTTCGGGCTTGTGGAACCGTAATCCGGCAGGGCAAGATGGGGGACTCGGTCACAGGGGGGAGGATACGGCAACATGCGGCTGTGGCGGAAAGGTGCGGTAGCGACCAGAGCTGCTAGAACTGGATGCCGGCAAGAAATACTAGGGTCGCCGGTGTATGGGCGGGAGGGAGGAAGATGAGGAGAGCCAGTACCAGATTAACAGTAAGTACATCATAAGATTTAGTGTAAAACAGTAGGATGGGAAAGCAGGTTCAACAATAGTAAGGTATTGGCAATTTTATACACAATGTCTGTAACAATAGGTGACTGGAGACAATTGTAATACACATAAGGTGTGTATTACAGTGTAATACACACTATGTACTCCATTGTGATTTCAGATGCACAATGGAGTAATTGTTGGCATATTGCACGTAACACCTTTAAAGATGCCCGTAGTTCTTTAATACAATCTAAAATCCTACATCTTTGGTATAGAACCCCCTCTGTGCTTCAACAAATGGGTCTATTAAATAATAATAATTGCTAGCGCTGCAATTTGGCCAATGAGGATCTACTTCATATCTTGTTATCCTGCGCTCCCATTAATAAGCTCTGGCATAAAGTCTGTTTACTTGCCTCCAGAGTAACAGGACAAAAACTACCTTTTTGACCCCAAGCTATTCCTTCTAGGCATCCTTATCCCCAGTAGCTCTCTCTCCTCTCACATGCACATTTTTAGATGGCTAAACATACTTTGTCTTCTGGTCAAACGTCTGATTCTTATGAAATGGAAATCAACTCAGGTGCCTTCTCTTTCAGATGTTCTTCAAAACCTCTCTCAGTATACCTCCCTAGACCGATTATCTCATGTTACTCATAACCAACTCACTGTATATGACAGATGTTGGCAGGATTACTTCAAGTACATCGAACCTAGTTCTTCTAGACCCTAATTCTTAGGGATATTTAGCCCTCCTTCTTATTTTGCTCTTAGATTAGGTTTTCTCAACTTTTGTGCACAGATTTCTCCTCTTTTTCCCTTCTTCCCTGTTTTCTCCCTCTCTCTCCTTCCCTTCTTCCTTGCTTTTTTCTGTCTCTTTTCTTTCCTTGCAGACTTTTGTCTTATCTTCACTTCTCCATTACTGAACATTGTTCAAATTACCACATTTATCACTTTTTGCAGTTTACTGAATGCCTTGCCATAGCCTGCCCTAGCATGTATTTCGTACATGGTTGCTATTTCTGATCCTATAATACCCTATTAATTGTAACCCTTCTGCTCTCCACTTACATCCTGTCTAGGTTTGTGTTTTATTATCAATACATGTATATAAGACTTCTCCAATATGTTTACCCTAAATACTGTGTTTTGTTAAGTGATATTTTATACCTTACGTGGAGGATAGTCTTCAATTGTATTAGATGTGTGCTTTCTTATATATTCGAATTTTAATAAAAAGAGAAAGTGGGAAAAAAAAAGCAGCTGTGTTTGATAAGTGGCAGAAAATGCATCATATGGTATTTTAGCATTAATATATTTCTTATGTAATTAGATTCATCACTGGTGTATTTTTATATTATCATTTTCATAATTATTTTATTTTATTTTATTTTTTTTTATTTAGCTTTTTGTTGACCGGGTAAGTGCACTAGACAAATCCTGCCTATTTTCAGGCACGACCCGGGGGAGGGGGATACAGATGAATGCCAACTGACCTTGAACCAGATTAAGCTGTTAATTTTAACTCAAGTCGTTAAAGATGGCCACCACTAAAAAATTTTTACAAATCCCTTCCTTTGAAGTTACCTTTTGACCTTACCTACTGGATTCAACTACTGGATTCTTACTGTGGATGTATTAGGAGGGGACAGCATACATATCTGATGGTAAACAGCACAGAGCCACATGTAAATGTTTAGTTTATTCATAGTGAGCATGACCAGAGACTTTGAAAAAAGTTAAAATCCCATATCTCAGTTAAGGAGTGGTATACACTTAAATGAAAAATTGGTATATTGATGTTTCTGTCTGAAATGCAATATTACTAAAAAACAATGTGGTGATTCTTTTTCTGCTAACAAAAACTGCTGCTTTAACATCCAAACTGAGCACAAGAAGTGCAGATACATAACGTTTCAATACGTCAGCAGTTAATTTGGGCATATAATATATAAGCATTTGGGCATATAATATATAAGCATATTTAAGAGAATAAAGCAAGATATAAGTGTTACAGCTCATTTGAATGCTTGCATACACAGCTAGATGAGGAGCAGGAGGTTGTGTCTACTGTTCTTATCTAAAACAGAAGCATTGCTTCTAAACCTCAGATCAGTGATCAGCCAATTAAATACTTTCATTAGTGTACTATGCCTCCCAATACAAGTTACAACTATTGGTAGTGGGCCTGGTCATTAAATTATGTCCTTAATACATATTAAGTTTAGTTATTGTCGAACAAGAAAACCAGCTATTGATAGCATTATGGCTCACAAAATACTATTTGAATACCGTTTTCGAAAATATTTAGAAATCAAATTACCGGGGATAAAATGGCCAGGAGGCATCAAACTGCCTCCAGCAAAAGCAGGACCCGACAGGAAATAAGATGTGGCATCTCAGCTCAGTGATCGTGTGTAAATAGTTTTTTGTAAATCACTTTGGGATACAGTATCTGTAAAGCACTAAATAAATGTAAATTCTGTACTATCCTACATTTCACATAATACAGGTATTTAATTAAAGTACCAGTACTTCTGAGAGGTAGTAAACAATCCTTCTCACCTTGCCTTAATTTCCTCAATCTCCTCAACACTTTCTGTCAAACCTTTGTCTCCATTACATCTTCTGGGTGTTAGTTTGCTTGATCAGCAACAGAGGATGTCAGTAAGCAGTCAGCTTGTCTAATCACTGCCAGCCGTAGAGAATCAACAGTATTTCACTTAGCAAAACACTTGCAATAAAACTGGCAGATCAATATATGAGACACCCGTTACAGTTAGCATGACCTGCAAAAGGGGCAAACTACTGTAACACAATGGCAGTTTGCAAAAAGGACAGTTTACAGCGTGTATAAACAGTACACATGGGTAGACAATTTCCAGTTCATCTGGTTTTTGAAACGCTCTCCAAGGTATATGCATATATTCTAATGCCTAAAACTCAGTGTAAAGCACCACGGCTATGCAAATCCTTGTGCAGTGAGGGTAAGCTGAATTTTATTTATATTTTTTATTTATTGCATTTTGGTAACCGGGTGAGCCCACTGAGACCAGAGGTCCCTTTTTCAGGGGCGACCTGGGGTTAATTACATACATTGTTTGTAAGTTTGCGTACTATCAATATAGCTCAGAAGTTCACAGTTTACATTTGGATCAGAGATAACAGAAATAGCAGCAATAGGCATAGGATTCACATACAGAGTACTGCAATAGCAATTGGTCACAAAGGAAAGACAGTCAGACAATGACATCCAGGGTGAACAGCAGTATGTGATTCCCCTTCACAAGTGGGAGCAAGGCAGAAGCAGGAAACTACAGACCTGTAAGTTTGACCTCAGTGGTAGGGAAACTGATGGAATCACTTCTGAAAAAGAATTGTTGAGTACCTAGAGGCCAGCGGGGCACAGGACCCAAAACGGCATGGATTTACAGCAGGAAGGTCATGTCAGACGAATCTAATAGATTTCTTTGACTGGGTGACCAAAGTAATAGACCAGGGAGGGGCTGTGGATATGGCCTACCTAGACTTTAGCAAGGCATTTGACACAGTCCCGCACAAAAGATTAATAATCAAGTTAGTCAGTCTGGGAGTGGGTTCCAGGGTGGTAGCCTGGGTAGCAAACTGGCTGTACAACAGGACACAGAAGGTAATAGTGAATGGAACACATTCCGAAGAAAGGGGGGTTACTAGTGGAGTACCTCAGGGCTCAGTACTGGGTCCAGTCCTCTTTAACACCTTTATAGGTGACATTGCAGATGGTCTGGAGGGAAAGGTATGCCTCTTTGCAGATGACACTAAGATCTGTAACAGAGTTGATACACAAGGGGGGTAGAAAGGATGAGAAAGGACTTAGCAAGGTTGGAGGAATGGTCAGACATATGACAATTTAGATTCAGTGCAAAGAAGTGCAAAGTAGTGCACCTGGGAAACAAAAACCCAGGAGAAGAGTACACAATAGCAGAGGAGGTACTAACAACAACAGAAATGGAAAGGGACTTGGGGGTAGTCATATCAGATGACCTAAAGGTGGGTAAGCAATGTGAGAAGTCAGTAAGGAGAGCCAGGGGGATACTGGGATGCATAGGAAGGGGCATCACAAGTAGAAAAAGGGAAGTGCTTATCCCTCTGTACAGACAGTTGGTGAGACCCCATCTGGAATACTGTGTGCAGTTTTGGAGACCCCATATACACAAGGACATAGACAGGACAGAAGCAGTCTAGAGGAGGGCAACTAAAATGGTGCAGGGTCTGCATCAGAAACCATATGAAGAGAGACTGAGAGAGCTTAATATGTATACCCTTGATGAAAGGAGGGACAGGGGTGACACTATAGAAACTTTCAAGTACCTCAAGAGAATCAACAAAGTCCAGGAGGGTAGCATCTTTCAGAAAAGAGATGTATAAGAACAAGCGGGCACAATTTAAAGATTGGGGGGGTGGGGAGGGTATGTAAGGAAATTTTTTCCCACGGAGAGAGTGGTGGATGCATGGAACTGCCTTCCTGGGGAGGCTGTTGGGTCTAAAACAGTGAGGGAATTCAAACATGCATGGGACAGACATAAGGCAATTGTAGTGGGGGGTTGCAGGAAGTAGGCTGTTGGTTAACTAGAATCTGCAGCTTATCCAATAGGTAGGGAAATGGGCAGACAGGGTGGGCCAAGTGGTCCTTATCTGCTGTCACAGTCTACGTTTCTATGTTTCTATAAATGATGTCCAACAGGGTCTTGTGCTATGAGGAATGCATTTTAGGTGTCAAGACCAGCTGTAGGGTGCAGGACCTACCAGCCCTTCAAGAATGTACAGGAGAACAGCATTTTGGGCCAGGAGGTGGGGTTAATGGTAACAGCCACAAAGACACTGTCCCAGCATGTACACTTTTAGGACAGACTTAAACCCTTCAAGGGTGGAGCTTCTGGTCAGATTCTGTGGGAGTGAGGTCCAGCGGTAGGGTGTAAGAGTACCCCGAGGATCTCTTGCCTAGATTGTTGCGTATACGAGGGATATTGAGGGGGCAGCCAATTGATGACCGCAGAGCCTGCTGATGAGCTTTAGGATTCAGGAGGCCTATTAAATTAGGGGGAGGGCCAACACTGGTGAATTTGTAGGTCAAACATAGTAAGGGATAGGAAAGTTTATGCCCTATTGAGGGCCAGTTGAGGTCTGCAAGGACCTCACAATGATGCCTCCTGGGCGGGAAGCAGGTAGCAAAGAGCGCGCAGTCCTATTATAGAGGACAGACAGCTTGAGGCGTTCACTCTCCTTAAGAAAATGTAGGAGGAGAGCACCATAGAAGAGGGTGGGAAGCAGTGCGCTTTTGGCTATAGTACATCGTGCGTCATCGGTTAGGGAGTTTCCAAGCCTGTAAAGGGTATCCTGTGAAAATAGCGAGGAAATAATAGCGACGAAATAATCGCGAAGAAAGAATAGCGAAGTCATTTATAGTGACTTTAAATAGCGCACACCATTAATGGCAACTTTGACCCCGTCAAATTAGCGTCAGTGCTCAGTAAAGAATATGTGAGAGTGAGACCCTCAGTCATTAATTAAATTAAATAAAGTTCAGAGCTACAAAAAAATATCCAATTATTTGGAATTAGGTAATAATTCATGGAGTGATAGTCCCCAGGCTGAGCCCACTTAGATGTATTAGGAAAAGTTAGATAAAATAAAAAGCCATTGTTCGAAAGGGATAGACCAGACCCACCTGTACCTATCAGGTAGTGAAAAACTGTAGTCCTTGTATAAACTACATTGCATTGTACTGTATTCTATTATACTGCATTGGCCAGTAGAGGGTTCTGTACTGTTTGTTAGGTACCTTTGCTAGTTATTTCTTCTGTGAGATGTGCCCCCCTTCCCATCTCATTGATCAGATCATCACTACTGTCTCTGTTTTCATGCCTGCAGATAGAGGCTGGCTGTCAGCTTCTCATGGAGTGAGCAGGCAGCTGGACGATGGGGAGACCATTCCATAACTCTTTGAGAGAAGGGTGAAAGGGAGAGCAGTCGTAGAATGTTGTTGCCTGAGGTACTTTTATTTATAGATAACAAGGGAGGGGGGGACAAGAACAAGATTAGGTCAGTGAATCAGAATGTAGCACGAGTTTGTAGTGGCTGTACTTGTCTGGCACCGAGCACACAAGGCGGAAAAAGAATAGTAATTTTGGTATGTGGCAGCAGAGTGCAGTGGGGTGTGAAGGGCGGTTCAACGGGGAAATGTATGATGGGTGCTGGAAGTGAACGATTTAAAAAAAAAAAATGTGGGTTGTTAAACTGTTAAAAGAAAGTTGAAAGTAATTTGATCTTTTTCTGCTTTGTGCACAGACTGGGAAAAGTGAATAGTGTTCCCTCATTAGACAACAATTATACAATTATTTGACCATAGCAGCGTGCTATAATTGTTCAGGCGTTGTTACACTCGCTATACTTTGTAGCACTATTTGCAGTTTTCGTTAATGTCTCCACGCTATTATTGACATTGCTAAATATTTTTTCGCGATTTTAACATAGAACCCCTGTAAAGAAGGCCAGACTTCTGGTGAGTGGTCTTAGCTGTATAGTCTATGTGCGGTTTGTATCACATTTCTTGATCTAGGTAGACTCCCAGGTATTTAATCTTATCCACGACTTCAATTCGTGTCCCTAAGGCTGTGCAGAGCTGAAGCAGGTGTGTGCCTGTCTGCTCCCAGGTGCCTGGTCCTGAATAGGACAGCCTTGTTTTTTTTTTTGTCATTCAGCACCAGTGCGTTAGAGGTAAACCAGGCCTCTATTACCGTGAGACTGGCCTGAAGCTTTGTAGTGATGATGCTTGGTTAAGGATCACTACAGTATACAACTGAGTCATCTGCATACAGGATCAGGTTTTCCAGATCACAGTCCCACCCAATGTCATTAACAAAGAGGGTGAAGAGTAAGAGGGCCCAAGATCGAGCCCTGGGGTACTCCAGTGGTCACTGGTCTGCAGCCTGATTGCACCCCTTTCCATTTTACCTTTTGGGTCCTGTTGAGCAGATAGCTTTCAAACCAGGTGGGCGAGAGCATGTCAAGTCCAAGCAGTTGAAGTTTGCAGAGAAGTAATTCATGGCTAACCAGGTTGAATGCCTTCGACAAATCAATGAATATAGCCCCAGTGGGGGAACCCCTGTCCATGGCACCCAGGGTGTCAGCCGTGAGTCTGATTAGGGCTGTATCAGTTCCATGGCCTCTTCTGAATCCATGCTGATTTTTGGCCAAGAGCAGATGCCGCTCTAGGTAGCTCTGCAGTTGGTTGTAAACCAGTCTCTCCTGCACCTTCGCTAAAGGGCAGAGAATGGAGATAGGCCTGTATTTCCCCACATTTACACTTGGCCCTGTCTTATGAACAGGGACTACAACAGCCACCTTCCACTTGCTAGGGACACTGTCCAAGTAGCAACCTGTTTGTTAGCATGGTAACAGGCAGAGTAATAGCCGGGGCAGCAGCCCGCAGCAGTCGGGTCTCCAGAATGGTGCTAAGAATTGGAAGTGTCTCACATAAAAATAAATCCTATGCTATTCAACAGTCCATGCACTACACTAATCGAAGTACCAATGGTGCTAAGAGATGCCAAAGCACTGGTTCTCATGTTGGCTAAAAATCTTCTATCTCCTTTGCCTTTCATTTTATCCATTCCATCTCCTTGATTGTAGCATCATACTGAGTGTGAGTTTGCTTGATAAGCAATGGGTCAGTAGGGAGCAATCAGCTTTTGTAATCACTGCCTGTCACAGAAGGCCAACACAGTATTTAACAATGTATGTGCCCTTGCGATAAAACATTTGAACCAATGTGAGGCACCTTTTACATTCAGCAAGGGGATGGACCACATAAATGCCACAGGAACACTAGGCAAAGGGAAGCAGTCACAAGTCCATTTACAGAGGAGTCCTGAAAGGACCTGCAAATTTGAAAGTGGACAAAGCTATGGGGCTAGACGTGTTACACCCAGGGGTGTTGAAGGAACTAAGTGAGGCACTGGCTGCACCTCTGACAGCCCTATACAACAACTCACTTGGAACAGGAGTGGTTCCAGAGGACTAGAGGAAGGCAGATGTAGTCCTTCATAAAAGCGGGAGGAGGTAGGTCGGACAGTCTGATATCAGTAATGGAGAATTTAATGGAGTCTGCAAAGGAAAAGGATTGTGGAGTATCATGAATCCAGTGTCTTACAAGTCTAGTGGCATGGATTCAAAGGGGAGATTATGTCAGACAAACTTGATAAATTTCTTTCACTGGGTGACCAGAGAAATATATCAGGATGGGGCATTGAACGTGGACTACTTAGAATTTAGCAAGGCCTTCGACACTGTACCACACAGGAGACTCATAAGGAACCTGGGCAGCTTAGACATTGGGGAGTAGAGAAACAATCGAGGGCGTCCATCGTGTAGATGGAACAAGGACAGGCTATTATGGAATCCTTGCGGCAAGCAAGTCCACGTGTACGGTCTTCCTTCAAAGGTGAAGGCAAACTTATATTGACTCTTAAGGGCCAATGGTAATGACCAAAAACCATTGGAAATATCCAGGGCACTGAACCATTTCAGGTCAGGGGTCAAGAGTCGTAGCACATTGGGTGTTGATGTCACAGTTGGGGAACAACTGGGGGTGACCTGATTTAGTATTTTGTAGTCAATAGTAAGTCTCCAGGCGACTGTGGGTTTTTTTCACAGGCCACACTGGGGAGTTAGCAGTGGAAACACAAGTTCTGATTACTCCTTGCTTGAGAAGTGGCTTGATTGTTTCTCTAAGAGAAGGCAAGGCCTCAGTTGGAAAGGGATACTGCCTTTGCCTCTCGTGTGCTGGGCCTGGCACTTCGAAGACAGTGTGCATTTTGCCACAGTCATGTTTGTTAATTTCAAACGCTTTCAAATGTCATTGCAAAATGGGAAGAAGCTTTGGGGAAAGCTCATGACCTTTGAACAAATCTATGACGTCATACTCCTTGTCATTGGCGGAGAGATTGTTGCCACAACGTGTGAATCAGGGATTAGAATGGTATGGTATTGGCCCTGAATTTGTATCAGTAGCATATTGGCTAGATCCACCACACAGCCATGTGGTGCAAGGAAATCAATTCCTATAATATTAGGATGATCATGCATTGCCATCAGTTGGAAAGTGTATGAGGCTTTTAGATGGCCTAGCTCTACCGGTAGAGGTAGAGAACGGTATGCAGGTAGCCTAGTACCATCAACTCGTGACATGTTGGTCCTCCGTCCGGTGGACCAAGGGGGATGTGTCTGGATGTTCATCATGTAATACAGATACAGCTGCACCTGTCGACCTCTGCCTCAGTGCAGGGCCTTCAGTTTGTGTCCAAGACCAGCTTGTTTACAATCCAGACTGGGGCCTGTAATTGTCAGTCTTTACTGCTGAGAGCATGGAGAGGTTGGGCCTGCCTCCTGTGGATCACTTCACCATGCTGCACTGATGCTATATAGGGAAGAGCTTCTGGGTTCAAGCCTGTATGGGCCTGAAGGCCTGCACTTTTAGCATCCCCATGACCCGTTGGGGTCTGGGTTGATGGTTGTACTGCCGCAAGGGCCTATGCGGGAACAGCGTCCACTACAGAGCACAGTTGTCCCAGGAGCTCTCAAAATTTCCAATTTTTTTTCAGCTACCTCCCTATACGAAGGGCCTGTTCTTTGCTGTTGTTTCCCTTTACCCTTGTGCTTTTTATTCTTATGCCAATTCCGGTTCCCACCCCATTGTTGTTGTTGTGGTTGTTGTTGGTGTTGAGTCTGTTGGGGGGTGTTGGTTATCAGCTGGAGGGGCCTGTTGATGTTGGGCCTGTTGGTGTTGGGCCTGCTTTTTCACAGTGTAGTGCATCGTGGCCTCTGGAACAGACTCCACAGTGGCTACCTTCTTGGTACCGGGAGCCCAGATCACGGATATAGAGTTGGTAAACTCTCTCAGTTTTCCGAAGGATGTCAGCAAACCTATCCGTATTGGGGTAGGTGGTTGGCTCTACCTTTTCTCGTACTGCAGGAATCATGTTCCTAAGGAACAGGGTTTTATACTCAATAAGATCTACATCAGTCTTCCAGTAGAGGTACTGGGTGCAAAAACAGTGGTGGACGTCAACCATGCATGGCATAGGCACAAGGGAAGGGATTCATGGCTGGGAAGGGGGGGGGGGGGGGAGTCAGAGACTGAGCATGGTATGTGATGATGCAGGACGAAAAGGGCAGACTGTGTGGGCCAAGCAGTTTTTATCTGTCAAATTCTATGTTTCTATGGTTCTAGTGGGTAAAGTGTGGAAGTACACGCCTTTCATTCTTTATATTTCATAGTTACAGACTAAGCTAGCTTACACAGAGATAACCATGGTGCAATTCACTGCTATAACCTGTTGGTTATAACAATGAGTGGGAGACAACTGAGAGTTGTTGATCAAAGTACAGTGGCACAAGAATACACTGCATGAAACCACTGCAGAACTGAAACAGCTGAAATTGTCAATGCACTAAAAAAGCTGCTCACTGCGTTATTGGGTCCAGGACTTCAGGGCAGGCATTGGAGGTGGGAACAGATTTTGAGAAGCATCACTGGTCACAAGAAAAGATTGTTCCCAGTTCCATAACAGGAAGTGGGGGGGGGGGATTGGGAAACTACTATAGTTCTAAATCCACGAAATTCAAATTATATCAAAAGTAGTAAACCTTTGCATGCTGGAAACAGTGCAAGAATGAGACTGAACTAGTGTTATAAATCTGAACAGTACTGCCGTACCAGTTGTAAACCTGTTTAAAATGTTTACAGCAATCTTCCTGTGTCCAAGAAAATGTTCTTAAAATATAATATTCAGTCACTATGGGCCCTATGCCAAAGGTGCAGAGTGGCTACTCACCGTGTAACATAGCCGTGTAGTCACCCCACACCCGTTGTGGCCCCCGTCCTGGATGCACAACCTGGGGGCGTGCAGACCCAATGCACCCGATCCCTCACATCCGTGGACTGCACCACACCAGGGGTGTTCCAGGGGCATGCCAGCACTACGCAGTATTCACTAACCCATGTAATGCTGGCCGCATGGGTTTGGAGGGTGGCGTCGGGTACGCCAGCCAGGACCAGGCATAGCCCGCTGCATGCCCCCTTGGATGCCTCCCGCCAAGCATGAAGGACCATTGCCATGACCCCCCCCCCCGTGCTGCCACAGCCCACTGGGACATACAGGGGGGCAAGTGCCTGGCACCGACCGGCTGTTGGGGGGATGCTGTCAGTGCCGGGAGGGGTGTCATTGGCTACCACTGGGGGTGCAGGATAATGGCAGAGGGCATGGCCAGGAGTGACTTGGGGCACAGCAGCTGTGTGGAGGTGCTATCCAAGGGACAGGGGTGGCACCTACTGCCAGGGTCTGTCTGTGTGTAGAAAAGTCGCTGAGTGCCATGAGCTGGAACAGGGATGGGGCTGTGCCGTGCATGTCTGGGTGCCTGCTGTAGACATGCACTACTCAGGACCCGTGTCCTGCTACGTGAGAGATCCACTTTGGGTCTCGGGAGGGGCATCCCATTGGATGCTGCCCGAGACCTCGACTCCTCCCCCAGCCACCATGCAGAGTCCTGAGCACTTGGGGTGTGGAGTCACAGACAGGTGGCTGGTATTAGTGAATGCTGGTATGTGTGCACCTGTCCACGGGTGCACAGCTATGCAGGTGGGGTATGCTCTGATTTTGCGTACCCACCACCAGCTTTGTTCATATGAACCAATGAGCTTACATTTCTCACATTTTCTGTATTTATCTCCACCCATTCTTTATTACTGAGAATATCTGAAAACCTCTGCATTAGTCATAATGACCTGTTTGTAACTTCACACTGTGTTACTGTGGGTGTGATTGTGACATAACAAACAGAGGATCATGACTTCAGTGAAGGGAAAAGCAGGAGGATGATTTGATGTCTGAGACACACAGATCCTGCTTTTGTTGAAATTTCCCCAGTAATAAAGAACACTGGGATATAAATACAGAACAGTAATGAAATCTAGCTTAATTGTACCATAGAAACAGATTTTGTAGGTAGAAAAAGACTTGGGAGCCCATACAATCAGCACTGTTCTACCTGCAACCACTGCTATCTACTGTTGCGTAGTCTTAGCCAGAGATCTCTGCTGTGAACACTGTCTACAGTGTATTGTTGTCCTCTCCCCCAGTTCTTATAGTCACCATGTCCCTGATCTTACCAATTTGCATGGCCACCTATTCCAGTTGTCCTCCACCCTTTCCATGAAGTAGTACCTCTTACATCCCTCCAAAATGTAGCTCTCACCAGTTTGTTATCATGGCCCCTGGTACTTGTCCCTTCACTTCACCTGAATAGTGTTGTCCAGTTCATTCTATTGCCCCATGGAGATATTTGTAGGCTTCGATTATATCCTGTCCTCACCCTTCTTGCCTCAGACAAGTACATGATCAGGCTGCCCGGCCGCTTCTTATATGACTTTCCTTGGTACTCCTCACCATTTTTGTGGCTATTCTCTGAACTGTTTCCAAGCAGTCATGGTCCTTCCTGAGGTGGGGCCTCCAAAACTGTGTACAGTTCTCCAGGTATGGCCTCACCTGGAACCAGTACAGGGACTGAATCACCTGCTGACTCCTACTGGCGAGGCTCCTAAGGATACAGCACTGCATCTTGTTGGCCTTTGCACTGCTGCACTGGACTGATGACTTGTGGCTGTCACTAATGATGAACCCAAGGTCCCTTTCCTCCATAGTTTGATTTACACTGACACCCCCCTGCCCCATCCAGTACTCCGTTCTGGGGTTCGTATTCCCTATATGGATGACTTTGCAGTTCTCACATTAAATTTCAGCTGCCAGATTTTGGACCATTTCTCCAGTTTTAGCAAATCGCTCTTCAGTTCCCCAGTTCCCTCCTCTGTGTCTATCCAGGTGCATAGCTTCATATCATCTGTGAATAAGCTAATCTTAACCTGAATTCCCACCCCTATGTCCCGGTATATCAGAATATTATGTTTGAAAAAGTTTTCCTGGATTCTGGAGAACGACTGTAAGTGAAGATTATCAAGGTTACAATGGCAAGCCTCTTTCTTAGTTGCGTCTATGGTTAGGCGCTCTCTCAGCTGCACTCAATCAGATATGAAGCCTATCTGAGGGCAGCTTTAGACCCTGCTGAAACCTTGTTAGCTAACTCCACACAGTATTTTGCTTATTGTTACCCGTGATGCTACCAGGGGTGGGGCTTTAGTTTGTGTATGGGGTTGAGACAGAAATGTAAAAATAAACGTTGCCAGTTGATCTCTCCTTGCCTCCTGTTACAGGATCCTATGTGCCACTCTTTTTTGCAAGCTGTCTCTTGTATTTTTCTTGTGACTACTAAATGCCAGTTTTGATGATGTAGTTATTAGAAATCAGAAAACAGGATTAGAAGAGGCAATGCAGTCATCATTAACCATGAGACACAGATATGATGCAGAAGTCCTTTGTTTATATAGCAGCGTTATACTGCCTGTATAAAGAAAACACATTTTTCTAAGTTTTTAGTTTTATTTTAGTTTATTTAGGCAAGATAGTCAGTGGCGGCTCTACACCAGGGCCTGCCAGGGCACGTGCCCTGGTAAAAAAATGCTGTGCCCCAGTTGGTACCCCATATGGTGCAGAGCTTCCCCCATAATAACAATATATCAGTGCCCTGGCTGCCATCTGTTGTGCCCCAGCTGTGCCGTGGTAACCATTTGTGGCTAGAGCCGCTACTGAAGATAGTCCAGTTGAAATGCAGTGTTTAATTTTCATTAGGGCCCTGATTCTGCCCACTTTTACAGCTGGAAGACTGACATGCAGGACATTTAAATTACTTGTTCAGGGTCACATTGTGAGGAGGTAGCTACAGTGGGATTAGAACCTGTGACTCCTGGTTCCCCAATCCGTGCTCTAACCAGTAGATAGCAATTTGATGTTGTTTGGAAAAACACAGGACTATTACAGCTTTCTGTAGTTGTTAATTAGTACTTTTTCATGTATTGTTGTAGTTGCAGAGAATAGTGATTTGTGCATATCCTTCTGGAATCAATATGACTGACATTTCTTGAATTTCTCTTTTGTATTTCTCTTGGTATGGCACAAACTGTTACATTGTCTCGACAAGAGACTCTTTTATGCTCAGTTGTTTGTGACATCCTGGTAATGTTTTATCCAAAAGGCACTGTTTTCTTTCACTGTGTGCTCTGCTAATTTATCGCTCTGTGGCAGGCAGAATGGATCATGAGAAGTATGAGCAGGCCATGTGTGACCAGCTGGGAAGGGCAGAAGGTGGGGGGTGGGGAGCTGTATAAATGACTGTGTCTGTATGAGTGTCTGAGTCTGGCAAGAAGCCAGCCTTTCTTATCCAGGCAGATTGCTTCTGCTGTGTTTTTTTAAGTTCAAGGGATTTTTGCAACTTTATTTAGACTAATGACAATATACTTGTCCTCCAGATATCGGAGAAGGCAGTAATTCTTAGTAATATTGAACATTGCTTTTACTGTTTGGGTTGACACTGGTAGTTGTCTATACATCTGGCCTCAGAAAAGGACAGCAAAAAAATGCTACTTAGTGCATGGAGCCATACAAGGTTAAAAGTATAGTTATTTCATTAAAATATCAGATTGATATCTCCAACTATTGTTTTGTAGTTTGTTTACCCAGAATACTGTAACACAAACAAGCTCTGGCTTCTTGCAGTCAAGTCCTGCGTCTTCCTAATTTTGCAGTCTGGAAGAACTGAAGAAATGGAGCTCAAGTAATTTATCCACTTCCAAAAAAACAAAAAAAAACACAAAACTGTCTGTGGTGGGATTTAAATGAATGAGATCTTTACAAGCTTATTCTAATCAGTGGACTACACTGCCTTCCATGGGCAAAACAGGCCGGTTAAACCAAGTACCTGTAGGAAAGGAATTTGGCTTATATAGTGCCTTTAAAACCCTATTTGTATACATAAGCACAATGTGGTAGAGTGGGAACCCCCAACCCCCCGGACAAACCTCTGCTGTTCTCTATTCAGTTATTTTTCTTTTAAGTCTACTGCAGTTGTACTAGTTTATTTCTATATTTAGTTTTTTTTCTTACTCTATCCTTTATTTTGTACTGTAATGGGGTTGGCCTCCTATTATAGTACATTCCTGCCTGTTTTCTCTTTAGGATTTGTTCAGGAGGTGGAAAGTTCCCACATATCACCAAATGAATGTCAGACTGTAAAAGGTAGACACTCGATATATATACCCCAACCCCTCCACCCCCGTTGAACTCAGTATGTAGAGGTTAAAAGCTGGTCATTAGCTGTTTGGACCAGGATTAAAGCCAGTAAGGCTAAAAATATTAACTATATGTAGCTGTGTTGGAATTATTGCTCATTAGAGCAAGGAGAATGTTGCCTGACTCACCCTGTTTCCCTGCTGCCTCACTGTCATTGGGTTGTGAGCATCTTACAGAGACAACTAGGCAGGTACAAGCAGGAAGTGAATAAAAACAAAACAAGAAATGACTCATAGCAAGCTCTTTCTACAGTTATCGTTTTTCCCCCTTTTCTTGTTCCAACCTGCACACAAGGACTGTGCCTGCCTGGTCTTTCAATGACACAGTCCAGATAAAATAGAGCACGTCAGAAAGGGAACAAGAACATAATTAAGTTTATAAGTTACCAGATAGAGGTGCTTAGGAAGGAACCCCTTCAGCTAGACTTCAGAGCAGCCCAAACAAAACTAATATTTAAAGTGACAGTAGCAATTTAGGTCTAGTATTCATAATCACTGTTAGTGAAGGAGTTTTTATTTTATAATGGAGACATTTCATTTTCTTTTTGGGTTAAAGGCTAAACCTTACCTGCCTAACACTCCACACATAGTTCCTACTTGTAGGAAGGCACTCATAGGACTGAACGCTCCTCCCTGTCCTGCTTTTATAGCAACATTCAGAAGGAGGTACTACATCAGAGGGAGGAGTCAGGGTGTTAAGGTGTCCCATTAGTATGCAGTTAAAATTATTATGATTTATACAAAATTTATAAAACTTTATTTGATTCAGCCAATCTAATGGACTTATAAATATGATTCAATGCAACTAATGACCTCAGTTACCGCCCAAATGCATGTATTAGTGTAGATTAATTCCTTGTATTAGTTTTAGGGACGGAGTTAGTGTAACATGATGTCATCAAGTAAATGCTATATAAAGACTTCAATTGAAACCTGATGCAGATGGATGTTGGACACAGAGGATGGCGGTCCTGTTAGTCTGATGGGATCACCCTGTGTGAATTTTGTTTGTTTTAAACTATGAAAGTTATTTTCCATTCGTTGCTTCAGTGGATGAGTTTGGTTTGATTTGTAACAGAAATAAATCCTTTCAACACACTGAGCCAGTGTGTTTTCTACAGCTCAGAACTGTCTTGTGTTGTCACTTAACCCACACTTCCACACACATTTCAAGTCATAAGCAGCAGCCTATTTCTACAGTAGTTAGGGGCATATGGGGAGGTTAAATGAGGTTCAGCTAGGTTAAGGAGAGCTTGGTGAAGTTAAGCATAGAAAAGAGAGAGAAAGAAACCCTGTGTATGTATGCAGTTAAGAAACTTGCTCGAGGTTACACAGTGAGTGGTGGAACTAGGGTTCGGGCTACTCAGCTATTCACTTTAACCCCCAAGCTACACTGCCAAGTGGCAGTCATATTTCTGTTGTGTAGTAGGCTGCTAAGAAAATCCTAGGGGTACCTGTTGGCCCAGCACCCTGCCTGCTGTGCCTGCAACCCTAGTTTAGGAGTGGACACGGGTTTCATTCCAAACCAGCGCTATTAAAAGCTCCGACAGTATAGTAAACCTGTGGACACTCCCATGGCTGCTCCTCACATCATATGTCATTCTTGAGACAGGCATGGGAGGTTGTGGGCATGCTGCTAGGGGCTCTTTGATTTAAAATGCCTTGGGGAGAGATGCAGGATCAACCAGATCAATTCTAAATAAAATAAGGCAGTGTAAGTAAAATAAAATATAATTTTTTGTGAAAATGCTAATCGGGCTGTGCCTCGCACTGACGTGGGGCTTGATTTTAGGTGGGTGTTTCCATTTAATTATAGCTGCTAGATTTTTAGGCTTAAAAGGCAAACAGTAGTTACAGGTAGCCCTACGGAAACTGTTATGGGAATAAAGACTTCACAGATGTATGCTTATGGTAAGCTTTGGAACACTCACTTGCTCTAACTTAGTGCCTGGTCCACAAAGATCAGGAGAGATGCAAAAAAAGTTGTATAAATCAGGTGCAGAACTCCATGCCATATACATCCTGTGTACATCCTGAGATTCACAGTGGCGGTGGGTTGGACTGACAGATTTGCATAGGGAGGTGGTTAACCAAAAGACAGCACCACAGCACTCCAACACCAGAGCCAGGGTGGTGACAGCAGCGCTGTTGTGTAGAGTCAGGAGGGTGTGGTCAAAACACACATATCTGTCATATCTCTGACACAGACTCCTTCACAGTGGACACCCCTGCACTGACTCAGCCACCTAGCACCCCGACCCTCATGCCACCTCTGTTTACATCTTTACAGCATACCCCACACAAGCCTGCTGGTATACCACTCCAGCACATCGAAGGACATACTCCAGGACACACCCTGTCACACCAGAAACCACACACACATATATACAGATTGATAGCGGTGATCACCAGTGGTCACCAGGAGGTACTATCAAGAGCCACGCTGGCACCCAGTGGAAACAACCGGCAAAGTCTGCTGTTTGCCTTCTCAGGTGCATCACATTGATTGGTGGAGGCTACATCATGCAAGGATTGGCAAATCTGTGCTGCACCAATCTATGCCAGGTTGGTTCCATGCACACAAAGGTGGCAGATGTGTCCACTCATCTGAGTGCCCTCAACACACAGGGGTGCCAGCCACATCAAATTGAGTGCTGTGCATATGAAGCTAGTGCTGTCAGATGGGCTGTGGAAGGGGGCTTCAACAGCTTGTCTAGCATGCTTGAACATGGTATAACTGCCCCCTGTGGCAAGCCTAGGCTCCAAGCCAGGTCCCTCAAGGGTACGAGGCACATTGACCACTGTGCCTGCCTGCGCACAAACTGGCAATGATGATGCCACATCTACTTCAGGTAAAAGTGAGGCAGAGCCATCTGAGTGTTCCCAATATACAATACTGTAGTACCACACCCTGGGAAGTGAGGGTCCAAAACATTAGGTGGCACCAGGCACAGTGCATGCCTCTGTAAACACCACCCATAGAGTAAGCACCACTTTTGAGGGATACACATATGCCACACCCAAAGCCACACCCCACTTTACACACTAACACACCACATCACATGTCACAAGGCCATTACACTGCGCAGTGCACAAACCATGTGTGATATGTGTTGCCATGATATGTTAATGTTGGTACTGCCCAGTGCACCACAGCATACAACACCACCACTCCCCCTTCCCACTAGGTGAAGTAGATGGCAACAAACTTGGCTAAGTAATGGCCCTCCGCAGGGCCTCCACAGGTGTGCATGAATCATCTGGATCCTGGAGTGGCGCGTCATCATTTGGAAGGAACGGCACCATCTTCAATTAAGGGTATCCTTTTGCCCCATGCTGAACTGTGCAGCATGCAGCTCATAACAAAGCCATGCACACTTTTCCAAGTGCCAGCACGAGTGTGTCACTAGTTTTAGTCAGGCACTGGAGGTGCATTTTCAACACACTGAACACACGTTCAATAATACCCCTGGTCTGCGTGTGCATTACTGTACCAGGGCTGTGCCTCATTTTGTGGCTTAAGATACAGTATCAGGAGGTATGTTCACAGAGGATATCCACTGTCATCTGCAAGACATGAGATGTGTGTTTTGGGTACTGGGCATTGCAGATGCATGGGTACAGCATCATGTGCTCTAAAAGATACATGGGTACTTGCCTACTAATCATGCTAATCATGACCTGCTCATGGGTTAGTGCCATGAACCGTTGCCACAGCCTTAAACACTGAAATGTAGGCATCATGTGTAGGCCCTGGAAACTTGGCACACATTTGAGTAAAGTGTCCTGTGGCATCACAAACTATCTGCATGTGCATACCATGGCACGCCTTCATATTGTAGTATATCTCCTCATGCTCTGATGATGCCAAAGTGGCCACAAGTCCACAATTTATGGCACTTAGTACATTAGGCATGCCATCAGCAGCATAAAATCTGGCTTTGATGGCCTTCTGTTCATCTTACGCATTTGAAAACATTATGTAGTCCTTCTCATATACTAATAGTGCCTCTGTGACTTGTCACAGACATCTGGAAATGGATGCCTGGCTTATCTCAGTAACCTCCTCTGATACACTGAAAGGACCTAGTGGGTCATCAGCACCCTAGTACACACGTTGAGGGTATGGCTTCTGTGTGTCAGACTCTCCAGTCATGGTCTAAGAAGCATGCATTGTTCATTAATAGTGGCATGATCAAACCTGAAATGCCCTGTGCATTGCTGTTCAGTTAGTGCTCTAGGGTCCAGTTTGGGCCTATATACATATTCTCTCCTTTGCTGGTGTCTTCTCTTCAGCAGATACTCCCACAACCAAAACCCTCTTCATCAGGTACCCTGGACATATCATCCCTGGTGGTGACAGCGGTGTCCCTAGGGCTTATACCGGCATTCACATGGTCCTGCATGCACACTAGTCACAGCTCTTACTCAACACAGACGCATGTGTGACTGTGGAGAAAAACCCTCTAAGAACAGCTGGGATATGTGCCTATTCTGGCTCCTAGCCAGTCAAACCCGAGTGTTATTGTTGGGGGATTGTCCAAGTATCGCAGACACTGTGTACACTGGACCCTTACCACACGCCATCATGGCAGGACCAAAAAACACTCCTGCCACAGTGCCCACACTTATCCTCCTACTACCTCCCACATTCCCTTATCCATGAGGGTAATTGCTACAGGAACAAGGGGAGTAATTTCTGAAGGGTGATGGATCCTTCTCTGGTGAGTACTGTATCACACTGTTTTGGGCCTGTGTATTGTGAGGGATTGTTTGTGACCATGTGACTGATGAAATCATACATCTATAATTACAAACTAACTTGTGGCATGTGAGGGCCATTCTTTTGTGGCAGGAGCCCCCGGGGAAGAAGGAGTAGGTGGGCCAGAGACAGAAGGAGGAGAGGGAGAGATGTTTGAAAAGGTGGAGGCATGGGCGGATCTGTTGCATGACCTGAGGAATACCCCATGGACATCATAACCATACAAGGATAACCTCTGTTGATGTACAACCAGTTTTGGGGGGGGCATTTTCCTCCCCAGTCATGGTGGCTTCTAGTGCCAAGTCACACCACCACCGTAATTGGCATATAGCTGTGTGCTCCATAATGTACTGCATCCAGTTCACGGGGCTAACACCTGGGTCACTATCTGTGTTGTCCCTGTCTGGTGCAGGACAGTCCCAGGTATGACGCAGACCAGAGTCCAGGATAAACATCAGTGGGCTGACCATCACACCCTGTATTGCTGCCATGTAAATATAATTTATATTTTTCAGCATTACCTTGTCAGTGTATTTCTTGGTGTGTGTATTGTAGTTTGCATTTTTCTATTTGAAGCCTAGAGTTGGCATAGCGTTACAGTACCTGACCATGTACACATTGGCTAAGGCATGTTTCTGGTTGCATGGATGCTGAGATTTTGCTTGCGTATGGTGTACTGGTATAGGTTTGTGAGTGCTGGGCACATTTGTGTACGACTGTCGCAATACTACTGCTGCCCCTCTGGTGGGATAGTGTTGTGGCCTATGATCCACACCTATAAACAGTTATCCCATGCAGTGAATTGGCATGTGTACATGCGTACAGACCTACACCACCAAGTACGAATGTGTCCTCACTTCACTTCTACAAGGCACATACTGTTCGCTGTAGTTGGTAGTCTTGCCAACATATGCAGCTGTGGCATGAAACCATTATACTGCTGCTTAAGCCTCCCAGAGCCTTTGTGGATCAGGTCCTTAAACAAAAGCTAATGGTCATAAGCATCTCAAGGGTGACGAAAAACAAAGCAAGTGCACATTTTAGAGGTCATCTGTGAAGTTTGAGCACAGCTTGTATTAAACTTTTTAACCTTTGTTAAATAAAGATGTTATGCCTCAGTCTTCTCTTGAAGTACATCGGTTATTTATTTATTTTTATTTATTTATTTCAGTTTCAAATTAATACCTTTGAGCCGAGAGGCTCTTTTTCAAAGGTTCCAAGTCAATTAGGCACATAATACAAGACATTTGGTACAAGTAAGAATTACAAGACAGGACAATGAAGTACACAGGTATACATATCATAGTTACAAAAGTGCATAGAGTTACACAAGCATCGGGATGTACAAATACAGAATAATAACTGGGTTGAGATTATATTATTATGATCTCATAAGACACTTGGGTTACTAAGTGCAAGCCAGTCGGTGGATAGCAGCCTGAGTAGACTTTGTTAGGATGAAAAGAGAGGGGAGGTAGCAGCCTGAGTAGACAATGTCAGAGTAAAGGAATAGGGGTAGGATATAGGAGAGTAGGGAGGAAGAGGTATTAGGGCAGGGGTGGTAGGTGGTAGATAGTGCAAGGGGTAATACACAAATTAAGATGGGCAGTGACATTGATTAGATTGGGCTAGGAAGAGGCCTATCTTACCACAGTTACTTTTGGGTTGGGGATCACTGTCAAACAGAAGACGGCATTCCTAAAGGTGATTTAGGTTCAACTCCTCATCACTCCTACCCTTTTGTGACAACCCTTGATGAAGAGGCAGTGCACCTCAAAGCACTGGGGTAGGCAAAGGGGTTTCTTTCTGTGTCTCCTGTATTTCAATAAAGTTTTGCATTTGCTTTGACACAAACTTGTAGTGCACCATCTTTTTGTGGTTCCTGATCATTTGCTCTCGACGGCAGCAGCTTCCCGTGAGTGCACAGCATTTTTTCTCCTAACTTCTCTTCAGTGGACAAGTTTGAGATCAGTTAGATTTTTGCCTTGGCCTGAGTGAGTGAAAAGCCCACCGATTCTGAAGATGGTTAAATTTGACCTTTAGCTGGCAATTTAAGTTTCGGCCTGTGAAATGCAAGTAATTCTTTTGTTTTTAGATTTTGCTTTTCTTTTTTCATAAATCCTTTTTCTGCACCCCCCAGTCAGTCAATCACCTCTTGCTTCCTGAGACCAATTTCTCTGCCACACCCACAGTTTTGGCATCGGGTCATCCAGTCTGCTGGGCAGATAGCATCCCACTAGGTAAAGGCAAAGCTTTTATTTATTTGAATCTAGGATTACAAGTACCTTTGAGCCAAGGCTTTTACAAAGGTTCCACGTCAGTTGCAGTACAATTAAAAAAAAAAAGAAACACAGAGAATAATGGCTGGGGATCGGATGATAACCACACTGTAATCGCCTCGAGTGGTTGCTAGGACAACATGGTAAACCTCAAGAGCGCAGCTCGAGAGGTTTACTGTTGCCGTAGCAACCACGAGAGGTGATTTCAGTGTGGTTGTCACCCGATCCTCAGTCATCATCTTTTACAGTGTATGGTCAAAAAAACACTGTTTGCATTCTATGTGTCAGAATTATGGAACTCTGGTGCATTCGTTTTTGTTATGCCACTGTTTGGAAGTTCCGAAGTGTGATTAACAACTTTTAAAATTCTAAACAGTGCATAACAAAGCAGTGTGACTACTGATTATGGTGGTTAATAGGCACTTACCATACATTATAAGACAATTAAGTAACAAAGGCAGGATAACAGGTTAACAATCAGTTACATGGATATGAATGCATACATATGGGTTAAACTAAAGCCAGAGGCATTGGCGGGGTAAAGTGTTACAAGACATGGCAAGGACACAAAAGGTAAGAGCAGCCAGAGGCATTGTCACATCACAGAGAGAACAACAGGCAGTGGAGGGGGTGCAGGGGGAGTGAGGAAAGGGGGGGAGGGAGTTGTATGAGATATGGGGTAGATAATAGAAGTGCTATGTAGAAAGAGCTGAGACAAGGATTGGGCAATGATAAGGAGGACTGATTAAAGGAGACAGTCGCAGGTGCTAGAGGCAGAGCCTGGATTTAAACGGGCCAAGCTTAGGTACGGAGGAGATGTCACTGCTGAGACCATTCAACCAGGTAAGGGCCCTATGAGCAACTATAAACTTTGCTATGCATAGTGCTAAACACTGTACCAACTTTGCCAGATAAAGACTCTGAAAAGCGCCACTTTGCTCACAGAGTGTTATTTTGCAGAGCATAGTTGTCCTGAAAAAAGTTTCCTACACTCAGCCCTCTGTAAAATCCCCAAACCTATCCTAGTACTGTTCTCCTTTCCTGCACCAGCTCAACACCATTGCATCCCCCACCCCCTCATCATACAAAAAAATTTATTTGAATATAACCCACCCTTCCTGACCCACTCACTCAGCAATTGATAGTGAAGCCAACCTCCTACCCCCCAGCCCCACAAAAAAAAAAAACAACCCACCCACTCAGTTTCCACTACCCCCAACCCCCCATCTGGCAGTGACAACTGACTCAGAGTAAGAAACTTTCTGGCAGAGGAGTAGGAAAGTGACCAACACAGGGCCTCCTCTCTCTGCCTCTGCTGGCTGCAATCTGAGTGAATGGAGTGTGCACTTGCAGTAAAATTGGCTAGTTTTTCTGTAAGTTTGCACTGTGTTCATTCAGACAGGGGCTGGCTAAGGTGGTTTGAGGAGGGTCCTTGCCAGTTGCTGTCCTCTTCCTCTGTTAACATGTTTCTTACTTTGGGTTGGATTCCACTGACAAGTGGGGGTGGATTGTTGTGGGTGCTGAGTGGTTAGAGGAGGGGTGTTCATCTTTTTGACCAGACTGGGGGAGGAGGCTGGTTGCACTGCCAGTTGCTGAGTGAGTGGGCCGGGGAGAGGGGGGCTATATTCAGATTAATCTTTCCATGGGGCTGGGTTTACTGCTGGTTTCTGTGTGAAGTAGGGAGGGGACAGGTAGGGGTGTTGTATTCTGTCTCTCTGGATGGGGGTGAGGAGGGAGGGTGCATGGGTGCTGAAGAAAGGGGGTAGTACTCCTTTTGAATTTATGTTTATTATTTAATTACTGGAATCACAGGCACAGCAATACATCTATACCAAGACTGGCATACCAGGATCACATTCTTCGCTTCCTACGCTACTCAACAGTGGGGCTTAACCTAAACTAGCCATAACAACATTTAGTAATCAATGACAAAGTGGTTATTAGCAGCAAGACCATGGACTTAATACAAGTAAGGGTAGTCAACAATGTCCAAGGTATGAGACTCTAACAAGCCAGACAGTGACTTTTTTGTCCATGTATACAGTGTATTCGATAATCTCCCCGATCATTGAAGACGGTGCTATTATGAGCCCCCCTCCCTCCCCTCAAACAGGAAAAAGTCTTCGGGAATGAATTGTAGGATGGCAAGAATAGTTAATAAAATTAAAAAAAATCAATATAATTGAACTATCTGTCTGACAAAATGTTGCAAACATTTAGCAAGGACCCCCAGTCACTATATTAGCAAAGGCAACAACACATGTCACTGCAGTGTCCTTTAGAAATGATTACATTAGACACCGTGTCTCAGAACTAACCTGCACTGGTACTTGGTGATCGAGGGCCAAAGATTATTTTCCGCCTCACCACTCCACTCAGAAAAGAATGTCTCTTGTGGGAGACGAAGCGAGTGAGCGCACATAGTGCAGTTGTCTCCCCAGCCACATAGCCTCTAGAGTTATATGTCCCCCACCTCCATAGACAGTGACACCCCTGAAGCAGAATAGGAAGCCAAAATTGGTAAACTAGAAATATCTATTTTAAAAGGAAACGCCGGCTTCCACCTGTATGTATCTTGGCTACCAGCCATTTAATTAGAAATTAGTAGTGGATGGATGGCAGCCAAACGCTGGCAGAACAAACTAATCAAGCAGAATACCTTAACAAGCCTATGTAGTAATTACATATACACTTATGGTAGTGGTACAGTATGTGATCAAAGAGAAAACACACATTCAATAAGAGGTAAGTCAAGTGCCCAGATTTATAATCTTTTCATGTCCCCTCCATATCTGAGTCCATGAGTTGTTGAGCAAAGCCCCCTTTCATTTTTTCTAATCTTTTTGCAGCCACCCCTGGATTGTCCTGCTGGTGCAGGTTACACAGAGTTTGGCTGTGAGCTATAAAGTATGGGACATGCTCAATGCTTTGAGAGTGTTGTGGATCAAATCAAACATCTTCCATCTCTGCCTTGTGGCATATCCAAGTCCTAGGAAGTAAACGCATGGGTGTTTATGTGAGATTTAAAGTTCCTTTGGCTTTTGCTTGTGAAAGAATATGTTCCATTATAACATAGGTTGGCCAAAACGCGGAACCCGATTGGTCAAGGAGAGCAGTGTGGAGCCATGGATTAAATACCCTATTTAATCCTTGATTCTGCAGAGTGACTCAGGGGATCTGCCACTGGGAAAACCAAAGCTGAGCGGCAGCCATGTAAAGGAGGGAGAGAGCAAGAGGACTGAAGGAATTGTGCTCTGCCCTCTGTGTCTCTGACTCCCTCTGTGTCTCTGTGTGTCGGATGTCTTTGCTGTCTTTGGTGGGGTTGCAGTAATGTGTCAGTCAGGCCGCAAATGACAGTGGCAGTGTTAGGGTAGCACGCTCAAGAGACAGAGAGAGAGAGAGAGAGAGGGACACAAAGAACAAAGTCCTGCAACAGAGTAATGGGAAGTTTTAAATCAGAGTTTGTGCTCTGTTGTCTCTGTCTCTGTCTTTGGCTGTGAAGTATTGCCTGTCTGTCGTAGGATTTCTGTTGTCTCTTCTGTCTGATGCTGGCTGCATGGAGAGAGTAAGAGTGACTGCACTGCATGGAGAAAGTAAGAGACAGAGAGAGAGAGAGAGAGAGACATCGCGAGCGTAGCTGACTGTCCTGTACCCACATCTGGCAACAGAGTGAGAGAGAGAGACAGCAGGAATGGTTGCGGCAATCTCTTGAGTCTCTCTGTCTCTCTATTTCTTGCTATATTGAAGCATACAGTCACTGAAAACCACTTTCCCCTGTGTCCGAGGTAGTTTCCTGTGTGACAGCAAGTGTGACAGACACTGGGATGAGAAGATACTTGGGGTGAGATTGGGAATGCTCACCAAGACATGTAATTCAAACTTGGTGCAATGTCCTGTCTCTCTAGTGATGTAAGATGAATTTACCCTCTCTTCAGTGCACTTTGTTCTATGACAGTTACCAAGAGAGACAGCAAGAGGGACAGCGGCAGTCACAGTATATTATGCATAACAAATGTCAGAAATCATGTCAGTACTGTATTTCTGACATTTGTATGTGCATAAAAACAGTCACATATGGATTATTTGTTGGGGACTATTTTTCCAGATGGCAGGATACAGTCACTTTTTTGGTATTTAAACAGGGAGAAAGCCCCTGTATGTTTTCTCCTTGTTTTGAACATAACCCATGTTATACGTGCAATAATCCACTTCAGGAAATGGGGTTATTGGGGATTAATCAGCAACCCGAGTTCTGTGAGGACACTCAGCCTTTGGCCTCATGTCTCACAACATACCCTGCGTATTGATTAATCCCCAATAACCCCATACCCTGTCATTGGTTATTACAAACATACGAATGTGCCAGCAGAAACAGACCACTAGGTCTATCTAAGTCTGCTCGAGTATGCAGCTAGCACCCCTAGTTTGCAACTGCCCCACCCCCCTCATTTGTCATCCCACTGCCACCCCCCACCTCCCCCACTCGCTCTCCCTGTTCCCTGTCCCATGCCCTTTGAAATTGTTCACAGATTTACATGATACCACCCATTCTGGTAAGGCATTCCATTATGCTACCACCTCTCTGTGAAATAGTGTCTCCTCATTTCCTTCTTAAATCTTCCCCTTCTATTCTTAACGATGCCCCCTGGTGATCCTCCCTCCTTAACTTAAAGACCCCATCTCCCCCATCCTTATTGATTCCCCTCAGATACGTGAATGTCTCTATCATGTCACCCCTGTCCCTTCTATCCTCCAGGGTGTACATATTCAGGTCTCTCAGCCTGCTGTCATAGTCTGTCCCTTCCATTCCACATATCATCTTTGTTGCCCTCCTCTGCACCCCTCCAGTAGCCTGATATCACGCTTTAGGTATGGCCTCCAAAACTGCACACAGTACGCTAAGTGCGGCCTTACCAGCGACCTGTAGAGGGGCAAGATCACCTCTCTTCGCCTGGACGAAAAAACCCTCGCTATGCACCCCAGCATTTTGTTCGCTTTTGCAGCCACTCTCCTGCACTGGGCAGTGTTGTTCACGGTCCCTGTTATTACCCCTAGGTCCTTCTCCTCCTCAGTGATCCCCAGCTTAACCCCTCCCAGCCAGTATTCTCTCCTTGGGTTCTTCACCCCAAAGTGCATAACCTTACACTTCTTTGCATTGAACCCCAGTTGCCGCCTCTCTGACGACTCCTCTAGCTTGCTTAGGTCCCCCTGAAGCTGCTTCCATCCCTCCTCTCCATCCACCACTGCTCCAGTTTGGATGTCGTCAGCAAACAGACTTATCTTGTTCACCACCCCATGCTCAATGTCTGATATGAAGAGCCTGAACAATACTGGCCCCAACACAGAGCCCTGTGGCACCCCACTCATCACCGGCCTTGGAGTTGAGAGCTCCCCTCTCACAACCACCCGTTGCAGCCTCCCACCAGCCAGCTTGTAATCCAGTTCATAATTTTGCACCTACCCTACACCGTTAGCTTCCCCCAAGCTGCCCATGAGGCACAGAATCGAGGCTTTGCTGAAGTCCAAGTAAAGAACATCCACTGCATGACCCTTATCCAGCTCCACCTGTCACCCAGTCATAATATTGTATCAGGTTGGTTTGACAAGACTTCCTAAACAAACCCATGCTGCCTCACATCCTGGAGGCCATTGTCCTCCAGGTATGACACCAGTCTTTCCTTTAGTATTGTCTCCATGAGTTTGTGCACTATGGAGGTGAGACTTACAGGGCAATAATTACCCCGTTCATCCCTTGGTCCGCTCTTGTGTAATGGTACTACATGTGCCATCCTCCAGTCCAGTGGCACACATCCCGACTCCAGTGAGGTGCTGTACAGATCCTCCAGCGGCTCCGCCAACACCTCCTCCATCTCCATCAGCACCCTGGGGTGGATACCATCTGGCCCTGGTGCCTTGTCTACCTTCAGTGCCCTCAGTCCCTCTAGGACTCACTTGCCTCAATTCTTCCATCTATTGCCTCCTCTCCCCTGTCCCCACCCTCCCAGCCCATGGTGGTAGCCCTCCCTTTTCTTCCATGAACACTGTGCAAAAGTATTCATTCAGTGCTTCTGCCTGCTCTTCACCCTTTTCCGTCCACTTCCTACCCCTTTTTTATCTTCACTATTGTCTCCTTGCACTTCCTTTTCTCCCTGATGTATCTGAAAAAGTATTTCTCTCCCATGTTAATTCCCTGCGCTAATCTCAGCTCCCTCTGGGCCTTGGCTTCTCTCACTTTTCTGGTTACCTCCCTGGACCATTTTGCATACTCCTCCCTGTCCACTTCCTTCCCTGTCCTTCTATACTTCTGGTGCGCCTCTCGTTTTGCTCTCACCACCTCCACTACTTCGCTGTTCAACCAGCATGGTTTTCTTGCTCTGCTCCTCTTACTCTGTGTCTTGGTGCAGGCTTCTGTTGCCTCTGTAATCCCCTTTTAATAATATCCCATTTCTGCTCTGCAGCCATCTCCTGCCTTATGCCCTCTAGTTTCCCATTCAGTACTTCCTGCATCCTCCCAAAGTCTGCCCCCCTGAAGTTTACTACCTGAGTAACTGATTTCTCTGGCTCCCCGCACATCTTGATATTAAACCATACCGTTTGGTGATCGCTGTCGGCTAGTGGGTCCTCCACCTTTATTTCCCTTACTGCCTCCCCATTCAACACCAGATCTAAAGTGTTCTTTAGCCTAGTAGGCACACTAACCAATTGTGTCAGGAGACTCTCCTGAATTGCATCCAGGAGCACTTGCTCCCTAGCACTGGAAGTGACTGGAATGCTCCAGTAAACCCCCGGCAAGTTGAAATCCCCCACAATGACCATCTTCCCTTTAATACATACCTTTCTGATTTGTCCTGCTAATTCTCTGTCAAGCTCCTCAGACTGGGATGGTGGCCTGTATACCACCCCAAACCTCAGTTTCCTACCCCTTGAGTCTAGGAGCTGCAGCCAGATTGCCTCTGTTCTCCTTTCTTCCCCCTCGTCCCTTGTGCATTTTATCCCGTCCCTCACATAGACTGCCACCCCACCGCCCATCCCTTCCTTACGGTCCTTCCTGTATACTTTTATCCTGGGATTGCCAGATCCCAGTCCTGGTGCTCAGTTGTCCACATTTCTGTGACAGCTGCAATATCCACCCTCCACACTGCTAAGAGTGCCTGTAGCTCAGTAGATTTGTTGCCTAAGCTTCTTGCATTCAGTGAGACCACCCTCCATCCTGCCCCCTTCCCTTCATTAGCCTCCATTTCCTTCTTTTTACTCCCTCCATTTTCGGCCACCCTGAGTCCTTTCCTGCTAGCCTGGGGGTAGGCTCCACTCTATCAGATCCCTGCCTACCTGCTGTCCACTTGCCACCCCCCCCCATCTAGTTTAAATCCACCCTTGTAGCAATATACCTCTTCAGTCTTTGCTTTAATACCTCCTTCCCCTCCCCACTCAGGTGCAGCCTATCCCTTGCAAACAGATTGTTATTATCCCAGGTACTGCCCCAGCCACCCACAACCCCATATCCCTTAATTTGACACCATTCTACCAACCATGTGTTCAACCGAGACACACCAGAGACCACCCCCCTCCCCTGAGGAGACCGGAGGTCACGAGGGCCTGCTCTGAAGCCCTCCCTGCCCGCAGAAGCCCCGAACCCGAGACACACTAGAGACCACCCCCCTTCCCTGAGGAGACCGGAGGTCGCGAGGGCCTGCTCTGAAGCCCTCCTGCCGCAGAAGCCCCGAACCGAGACACACCAGAGACCACCCCTCCCCTGAGGAGACTGAGGTCGCGAGGGCCTCTCTGAGCCCTCCCTGCCCGCAGAAGCCCCGGACCCGAGACACCAGAGACCACCCCTCCCTGAGGAGACTGGAGGTCATGAGGGCCTGCTCTGAAGCCTCCCTGCCCGCAGAAGCCCCGAACCCGAGACACACCAGGTAATTTGTACTCTGATCCAGGCTGCTGCCACCATCATACTATCTGGCGCTTTTTCTGAAACGCCACAAGCCCCTGCTCAGCGCATGAATCCCGCCAGAGTAGCACTCGAGTTGCTGCCCAGGCTCAAACGGAGCAGAACTGTTACTTTTGTGCCTGATTTTGAAACTTTTAAAACGAACCAGCTAAAACTATTTGCATTTGCCTGTAACTGTATTTAAAAGCTTAGAGTCACTGCAAGCCCAGGACCTGTGTTTTATCTGAAATCCCCACCTGTGCAAATCTCACTGGGGACTGTTTGTTAATTTGTAAAGTGCATTTCCAGTTGTAACTGAATTACCCCCCTGTGAAAAACTCATTTGGGGACTATTTAACTTCTAAGTGCATTTCCAGTGTGCTGAATTTCAGTTTGCCCTGCTAGTAATCACCTTCTTTTTTGAATCACAATAGTACCTGATAGCCCACAGCCCATTTGCTCTTCTCCCCACACCCACTACCAGCCCGCCCCCAGCAACTTAATCCTTTGCCTGTGCTGCATATTTAATCCCCCCTCTCTCTTCATTCTCCCGCAGAGACCACACCCTCCCTGAGGAGACCGGAGGTCGCGAGGGCCTGCTCTGAAGCCCTCCCTGCCCGCAGAAGCCCTGAACCCGAGACACACCAGGTAATTTCTACCTTGATCCAGGCTGCTGCCACCATCGTTGGCCATCTGGCGCCTTTTCTGAAATAGCCACAAGCTCCCCTCCTCAGCGCATGAATCCCGGCCAGAGTAGCACCTCGAGTTGCTGCCCAGGCTCAAATAGAGCAGAACTGTTACTTTGTGCCTGATTTTGAAACTTTAAAACGAACCAGCTAAAACTATTTGCATTTGCCTGTAACTGCATTTAAAAACTGAGAGTCACTGCACACGAGACACAGGTAATTTCTACCTTGATCTTTTTTTTCACCCAACTTCTCCATTAGCTCCTTATATTGTTTTGCCACTAGAGGGAGCCTGATTAAGTTTGAACAATTTGCTCCCAATACCTCACTTGTCACATTTTACTGCTCTCTAGTAGCTGTTTTCACTTGGTGATCACCCCTCATCACTCCCTCATCACCCCTCTCCAATCGCCGAAAGCTATCCCGCATTTGTGCACCCCCAGATCAGCCTCCTCCTCCTGCTCCTGTCAGGCAATGTCCACCCCAATCCCGGCCTGGCAGCACTGGTCCTCCCCTGAAATCTCTCCCATGCGATTGCTTCTATGAACATCTGTAGCCTCCTGAAAAAACTGGACTCTCTACACTGCTGGGTGACACTTCATAAACCTGATGTTGTTGCCCTGGTTGAAACGTGGCTGTCTCCCTCCACTCCTAACTCTCATGTCTCTCTCCCCGGCTACACTCTCCACCGGTTGGACCGTGTCGGCAGGAGAGGTGGGGGCTGTGTCTTCTATTTACTAACATACTAAAATGCCAGCAGAATAGGCCTAACGGTCTTTCATGTCTGCTCGTTTGGTCAGTCCCCAACCTGGGTGCTGACCTTGCTGTCCCCCTCGCCTTCTCTGGCTTCTCCCTTCCCAGTTCCAGATATTCTTGCTGCATTGGATTTTGCTTCCAGAACCCTTCCCTGTACCTGTCCCACCCCTCTGAACCCTCCACTGTCTCTGCCTCCACCAGCCCCCCTAGGCAGTGCATTCCATGGCTCCACCACCTCTCAGTGAAGTAGCACCTCCTCCTTTCTCCTGAATCTCCTCCAGCTTCCAGCCATGCCCTCTAGTGGCCCCTTCCTCCTTCCTTCAAGCACCCGACTGTTCCTCCCCTATTTACCCTCTTCATGTACCTAAAGACCTCATCATGTCCCATGGTCCTTCTCTCTTCCAATGTGTACATATTTAGCTCTTCGAGCCTCTCCTCATAGGTCCTGTCCCCCAAGCCCCAAATCATTTTGTTGCCCTCCTCTGGACCCTCTCCAGGAGGTTAATGTCCCACTTAAGTGTGGCTCCAAAACTGCACGCAGTACTCAAGGTGCGGCCTCACCAAGCAGTTGATACAGAGGAGTATCACTTCCTCCTTCTGGAGGTGATCCCAGCGATGCATCCCAGCATCCTGTTGGCCTTGGCTGCTGACCTCCTACAAGTCTCAGAGTTGTTCATCTTGACATCCACCACCACCCCCAGGTCCCTCTCAGCCATCGAGACTTGTAGCATTTCCCCCAGGGTGTACACTTGACCTGGGTTTTTGGCCCCCAGGTGGAGTACCTTGCATTTCCCTGCATTGAACCTCAGCTTCCACTTTCTAGACCATCTTTCCAGAGCCTCCAGGTCCCCCTGTAGGGCCACCCTCCCCTCCTCCCCATCCACCACCGCCCCCAGTTTCGAGTCATCTGCAAAGAGACTCATCTCACTCCTGATTCCTGTCCTATGTCCGATATGTAGGCTGCTGAACAGAAGGGGCCCAAGGACTGATCCCGTGGGACCCCACTAACGACCTCCTTGGGATGAGACTATCCCCCAACTACGACCCTCTGGTCCGGTCCTGGAGCCAATTGCTATCCATCTGATCATCTGGTTCCCCACCCCATTTCTCCCAGCTTATCCAACAGGCCCACGTGAGGAACAGAGTCAAATGCCTTGCTGAAGTCTAGAAAGAGGACATCCACTGGTCTACCCAGGTCCAAGGCACTTGTCACCCAGTCATAGAACTCCACCAGGTTTGTCTGACACGATTTCCCCGGGATGAATCCATGCTGTCTATCGTCCAGGCACCCTGACTTATCCAGGTCCCCCTAGCCTCTCCTTGACAATGCCCTCCATCACCTTGCCCACCACCGAGGTCAGGCTGACAGGCCTGTAGTTCCCTGCCACCTCCCTTGATCCCCCCTTGTGGATAGGCACTATATGCGCCACCTTCCAGTCTTGGGGCACCCAACCTGTCCTCAGAGAGATGGTGAAAAGCTCTGCCAGGGGTTTTGCCAGGACATCTGCAAGTTCCTTCAGCACTCTGGGATGTAATTTATCCGGCCCCGGTGCTTTCTCCGTCTTAAGGGAGCTGAGGGCTTCCTCACTCTCTCTGCTGTGATTTCCACTGTACCCCTCTCCCTGCTTAGCCCTCCTCCTCACCTGCCAGTGATGCCTCCCCTCTCCCAGACCTGCCGATCGGTAAGGGTCCCCTCCTCAGTATCTCTGTCTCCTCCCATGTATGATGCAGCACCCATTTTCCCTGGTGAAAACTGAGATGAAGTACTCATTAGTACCTCAGCCTGCCCCGGGTCTTGTGCCCATCTCTCCCTGATTTAATCTTGCTAATCTGCCCCTTCACCCTTCGTTTTTCCCCAATGTATCTAAAGAACCCTTGTTCCCTCTCCTAATTTCCCTGGCCAGGTTCTGCTCCTTCCTTGCCTTAGCCGCCTCACCACTCTAGTGGCCCTTCTAGCCATCAGCTGTACTCCCTCGATCCCTTTCACTCTTTTGAGCACTTGAATTGCTTATAGGCTGCTTTCTTTCCTCAAGACCACCTCCTGGACCTCCCTGGTCCCACCAACAGGGTTTTTGGGCCTCACCGATTTTTCTGTCTACTCTTGCACAGGTGCTGGTAGCATCCTGCACCCCTCTCCTGATGATTTCCCACCTACTATCAGCGCCCATGTGTGACCCAATCCCATCCAAATGCTCCTTAAGGATCCTTCCCATTTCCTGAATCCGCCCTGAAGTCGGTTACTTCCGCTCTTGTGCAGCCTTCTACCCTCCTAGGTCCAGGCAGAACCAGACCGTGGCATGGTCACTTCCCCGCCAATGGGTCCTTACCTCAGCAGGCCCCCAATCTGGTCACTGTCTGCCAGGACCACATCCAGTACCTCGTTCTCCTGGTCGGTTCCCTCACCTGCTGAGTTAGGGCACGTCTTGAAAGACATCCAACAACCCTGTTCCTGGTCACAGAGGATGTCATAGTCTCCACTCTGTTCCCGGCATGTTTAAGTCCCCAACACCACCACCTGCCTCTGCCCAGTCTGCAGTGTCTCCTAACATCTGCCACCAGACTGTCCTCCAGCTCCTCCGCCAGGGCAGGGTTCTATACACCACTCCTATTTTTACCCTCTTGCCCCCTTGTTATCAAGATGACCCAACGCCTCCACGGTTCCCTCCGCCTCCTCTACTCCCCCATGCCAATGCAGTTTTTGACTATCATTGCTACCCCTCCTCCCTTCCTCCCCCTGTCCTTCCTGAACATAGTGTATCCTCCAGGTTCAGGTCCCAGTCATGTCTTGCAGTGGCTCAAGTCTCAGTGACCGCTGCCACATCCACTGCCCTCAGTTAGCATCGCCTGGAGCTCAGGCATTTTATTGCCCAAGCTCCTGGCATTTAGCAGGACTACCTTCCACCCTTTCCTATAGTTCCATTTCCCCTGCTCGTGTTCCCATGGGATTCTGTTTTCCCTGGTCTGCACTTTGCCAGCTTGGCCTTCCCTGCAATCCTCCTGGTCCCCAGGGGTGGAGACAGAGTCCCTCCTTTATCGGCACCCCCTTGACAGTCTTTTCTCCCATCCTTTCTCTCATGGGCTACCACTCCCCTGCCTGACCTCGACCATAAGGCCCAGGCACTTACTCTAAAGCTGTCCCCTGACCCAGCTAGAGGCCCATTATTCCTAAACCGTAGCCTACATACCCCCCAAGAACCAATCCCAGGCCCTGGGCCCACTAATTGACTACCTCTCCCTACCCAACTCGTCGGACCAAATCTTGGTGGGCGACTTGAATATAAACTGGCTCTGCCCTCGTCCTCCTCCCACCATGAGGCTTTCGATTCAATTGACCTAACTCAACTGGTCACACAGCCTACTAGAAAACCCTGGGGGACAAGCACCCTCCTGGATGTGGTCCTCACCAACAGGCCAATCCGCATCCACAACATCCAAATCTTCCTGACTGCCTCAGTGACCACTCCTGTGCTTTTCAACTGGGAAACCCCTCGCCCTCATCCCGGTCAAAACCACCTCAAGGCGTCTTAGGCCTAGGGACTCATAGGCCTTGCCGCTCCTGTTCACACTGATTGGTCCTCTGACGAGGGCAACCAACATTGACTTGGCCCTGGCCTTCTTTGTAAGCACTTTCAACTTGCTCGTGATATCTCTTGCTTCCATAACTGCTAGGAGGTCCAAAGTGAAACATGCCCCTTGGATCACCCCTGCCCTACTGTGGCAACTTACAACCATGACACCTTAGCATCTTGCTGTTGCTACTGGCCGCTCAGCTGATAGGCAGTCCCATGTCAGTCACCTTAAACCAGTGCACCTGGGCCATCCGCAGCAAAGGCTGAATACTACCAAGCCTCTTCACCTCCTCCTGGGGAACCCCAGGTGCTTCTGGGACAACATCAAGCAACTGAATGGTCGCCTCCAGTCCCCTCTCCTTCTCTTCTCAACATCAATGGTACCGCCTCCTCTGACCCTGCCCTCATTGCCACCCACCTCAATAACTCCTTTACCGACCTTAGCTCGAGTACTTCCTGGTAACTTTTTCAGTCCACCTCCTCCATCTGTACCACCACCCATTGCCCGCCCCTCTTTCCATCGCAAGGCCGTGTCACCATGCAAGAGTTAGTTAGCTACAAAGCCCTAAAAGGTAACACCATCGGCATGCCTCACTTGATCCCTGCCTTTTACGTCAGGTCCTAGATCAGGTCCTCTCACCTATTTCGTGCATTTTCAACAAATCACTCTGTCTCAATTTCCCTCTGCCTGGAAGATTGCCACAGTTACCCCTGTTCATAAAGGTGGTGACAGGACTCTTCCGGGTAACTACTGACCCATCTCAATCCTCTCCCCCCTCTCTAAGGTGTTAGAGAAAATTGTGTCGTTCCAAGTCTCTGACTACCTCTGTAAGTACAATGTTCTCTGCCCTGAACAACACGGGTTCAGAGCAGGTCATAGTACCAATACAGCACTCCTGGAATTTTCCAACTTCCTCCATGCCTCCTTGACTCTGGTGCCCTGGCTGGTGCTATATTCATTGACCTGTCTAAAGCATTCCAATACCGTTTCATCCTCTTTGCTCTCCACCCTCCGACCTAATAGGCTTTGCCTCAGACCTGTTTCCTGGTGCACCAGCTATCTCTCCACCCGCTCCCAACATGTGAAAGTCAACCGTACTCTCTCTGAAACATGCCCCATTCATCTTGGGATGCCGTAGGGCTCAATCCTTGGACCCCTACTATTCCTCACTCTTTCTTAACTCCCTACCCAGCAGTTGTACTGGTAAGATGCTTCTTCATGCTGATGATGCTGTTCTCGTTGCCTCCCACAATGACCCCATGCTGCTACAGAACTCCCTCCAACTAGTCTTTGACTCTGCAGCTACCTGGTTCACTGAGCACTGACTTGTTATTAACCTTAAGAAAACAAAACGATGCTCTTCTCCCACCCCCAAAATAAGTACAGCAAGTTTCCTTAGCTGTCCACCCACACCCAATCTCGCCATTGACCAGGTGCAGTCCTATAAATATCTTGGTATAACCTTTGACCCTGCTTTCATTCCATGGACATATCTGCCCCTAAATTCTGTCGCCAACTCACGGCTAAGGTCTTTACCGGCTGCACAAGAAATGCCTCCCTCCCTGATGCCCTCCGCCTGGCTGTCACCTCCTTCCACATGTCTCTCATTGACTATGGCCTTCCGGGTTCATGGCTCAGCAGATCAGACTGCCCTCAACAAGGTTCACCTCACAGTTAATAAGGCCTGCAGACTTATCACTGGTGCTCCCAGACTCACTCCACACATGTGAGCTGTACACCTAGCTACCCTACTCAACCTGGAAGAGCGACTCATGTATCAGACATGCCAGCTCACCTTTAAAGCCCTGCGTGGCCTATCCCCCATAGGCCTATCCAACTCCATTTGCCGTACTGCACCGACCCTGATCACGCGCAGCTCGTCAAGAGCTACCCTAGTTATTCCGAGAGCCAGGACCTTTCAAGGTCAGAGGGCATTCCCCTACCGTGCGTCCCACTGGTATAACTCCCTTCCTGCCAGTGTCTCAAACTCACTAACCTTAGCTTGCTTTAAGCCCAGGCTCAGAAACTTCCTGCTTAGCTCTCGCAAATGCAACTGCCGCTAGCCTAGTATTAAAAAAAATATATATATATACTCTGTTTGACAATGCTCACTGAGCAGCTCCCCCCCTTCCTTTCCCTACTAATTCCTCCTCCCCTATCTCCTCCTTCTACTCCCACCAGCTCTCCCCTGACCATAAGTTTTGCACCTTTTGTTATCTTTTGCTTCGTTGGAGATTGTATTCTATTGTAACAAAATTGTAATTGAACTGTAACTTTTTGTTTGTAAGTACTGTGTCCCTTGTACTACTGTTCTGATGTCCTCTTTGTGACGAGGTACCTTTGTAAATGAGCCTCTGGCTCAAAGGTTTCTAAACTGATGTTTAACTAAATAATAAATAAATAAATAATCCACTAATCCTCTCCTTTCTCACTGTGCTTGTGCAGGATACTGGGAGCACTTCAGAGAATGCCACAGACTCCCCAGTCTATTCACACAACCTTCCCACTTCCTTAATCCTCTCCTTTGTTACCTCCACCATTTTCCCCACTAGGTCATTTGTCCCCACATGTATCACAATGTGTGATTTCCTCCTACCCCTCCTTACGCACCTTAGGACTGCCTGTCCTGCCTTGTCTGCCTTTAATCCTGGTGTGGACTCCACCCATATCTGATTGTGCCTCTCCCTCTTGCTGCCCCATCTGATCCCTTTGAATATGGAGTCCCCCAACACTAGTACACCTCCCTCCTCTTTCCTTCTGCCCATCGCCACCTCCCCCACCCAGGTTCTCATTTCTGGGACCACTCAAGATGGTGCTTTTACAGTGTGTCCCAGTGTCTCCCCCCCTGCCCTTCTCAATTGAGACTCCTCCCTCTCCTCCTGTTTGACTGCCAACCTTCCACTCCCTCCTCACCTCTCCAAGTATTATCCCTCCCCCTGCCATGTCATACTCAGTCTCCCCACTAGTAATGCCTCTCTCTCCCTTCTCTTTGTGAGTACTATCCCTTGTGCAATCTCCTCCTGCATCCTCTTTCCCATGTGTTGCTAGTACAGCAAACATGTTCCCTCCTCCCTTTGCCTTATTGTGTATTTCCTCCTCCCTCCTGCCTACTGCTGCTTCTCTTTTTCTAGGTCCTACTACAGTCCACCCTTCATCAACTGGTTTCCTATCTACTGTGCCTCCTCCCCCCTGACCTCTCCCTTGCCCCACTGTTCCTTCTCTGTGGTGCCCCCATAATAATCTCAGATGTCAGCCCTCCTACTGACGCTATCCTCCCCTCCTCCCTCAACCTCCCCAGCTCCCTGCCAAGCCACTGAACCTCTTCCTCAAGCATCCTTAGCCTGTGGCATATTGGATACCCTCCCAGCCTCCACAGTATGTTCATCTGCACTGCTGCCCCACAACCATTGCACCCTACAATCCTACTCATGGTCCACACTACCTATACAGCCTCTCCACACCACTCTCCCTACAGCAAGTAGAATTAACTAATCCTAGCCCAGCCTCTAACAGACATTGTTATCCTAAATGCCCCTTACATGCAGCATAAGACAATCAACTACAGTACTAACTGGAAACCACAATCCTACTCATAAGGACTATAGATCTACTCGCACGTTTTGTATATTTATATGTCCTTAAGACTTAGCTCATATAGCTGTTCCTTGTTTCCTCCTTCCTGGCCTGTTCTGAGGGCTCAGATCAGTTTGCAGCTCCCCAAGCTCCTCCCTCATAGCCTTTAAACTCAACCCCGACTTATGCTTACTTATGTGTGCGCCCTCCCCCCACATCATGATTAGCAATGTTTGAGGCATCTCAGTGTTCTCTGCACATGCCTTGGAGTAACGCATTAGAGTTTGTGAATGCTGTTAGTAAGATCTAAGTCTGACAAATTTTTGTGGAGAGTGGTCACATACCCCATTGAGTCCTGTCCCTCTGACCCTGCCGGAACTCCAAGGAGGCACATATTTGATTGTCTATTGGAATTCTCCAAATGTTCAAGGTGGAGATATAAAATCTTATTTTTCTTGCAAAACTCCTGCCACTGCCATCAAGGATTTATTAACAGATGCAGTCACCTGAGCCCTGTCAGATTCCACTGTGGTCTGGACTAAGGCGCCCCTCTGATTAAACTGTTCTAGTTTCTTATCTAAGAGGTCTACTTTTTTGTTGAGATTGCAACCCATATTTGTCAGGTCAGTAACTGCCCTGAGCATTTCTCCCAGCTGCGGCTCGATGTCACCATGCCGGCCTCCTGCTGCACCACTTAGCCTTGTTCCCTCCTGCTGCTTTCCTGTCTTGGGCTTCACAACATCTTGACTCGGGTATTGACTCAGCTTCCCCATCACCAAATGATCCACAGTTTACACACACACGTACCAGTAAGTTAATTCTCTCAGTCCCATCAGTCCAAAACTCGGTGAAAGTTGAGAGAAAAAGAGTTTTTTAGTAGTCTTAAACCCTGACAGTTCAGGAGCTCAGTAAAAGCACATCTTTCACCGTCAGTTGCTGGCCACACCCACATGGGTAGTGTTCTTGAATGTTCAGCTGGGTCTGGGCGGGTGGGCAAAGGTGGAATTAAGGGATATTTGTAGGGACGGGGGAGATAACATTTTCTTTTATTAATAGTCACTTTTGGTACTTCACCCTGGGAATTTCCAGTGAAGTGCCAACTTCACACTGCTTACACATAGTGCAAACAGTTCACTGGTGAGGTGAAACTTCATAACATTCCTACACCCCATAGGGGTCAGTCGCTTTTTTGCTTATGTTAGGATAGGGTGATTTAATGTAAGCTGTAAAGTAACAGAACACAACATATTGTGATTTTACTAGTCAGTCCATGTGCAGTATTATAAATGTACCAAGATATGCATGAGACAAGGCAAGTCTCTCTTTTCTTAGAGCCCAGTTGCACTTGCTCAGTTAAACACTACATGACATAAACTGTACACTAGGTTAGGCTCATTGATGTCCAGTTACCAGTAAAAAAGATGGCCAAAAATAATCCGATGAATGGTTGGTCTAGAGACACAGTGCACAGTGTTTGTGTTTCTGTTGCAGATTGTTCCTTGTCCATCCTGCTGTGATTTAAAGAAACTATCGGGGGTGTACACTGAAGGGCAGTGACTGTTGGCCTTGAATTTTCTTCCTCTCATTAAAGAACCTAAAGATACATTAGAGAATTTAAATTTCCTGTTGCACATGGAAGAGCTTTCTGCAGGAAATTTCTTTGTACACATGTCATGTGGTACCGTAGAAAACTGGGAATGGAATTTTTTTAATTGGACTGACCCTGCCTGAGTGTTCTTGACCAAATGTCATAAAAAAAGTATTAAAAATCTTCTTCAGATGCATTTGGATAGACATTTGGACCACTGAATAAAAATGGGTAGCAACATTTTCTTTATCATTATGGTGCATGTATTTCTCCAAGCAAAGTACATGTTTTACTGTTTGATAAAATGGATAACAGAAATACTGTACTGTGATTGATGGAATCCAGTCACATGACTGTGCTATTACACCAGCACAACAGCACAGGTCAGAAATGCTTAACTTTCTGAACCTCATTACGTGGTCCTAAAATACAAAAAAATCAGGGAAGCCACTGAATGATCACAATAGGCATCCCAGAGTGTGCATAGTTAAATAATAATGGCACTTCTTGGGTGTGTAAAGCCCTCGGCTTCAACTTGGGCCTCACATCCCGAGCTATGCTGTTATCCCACAATAAAACACACCCTATCTTGCCTTATTGCTTAATCGGAGCACTGACCAGTGTCTCAGTGGTTGCGTTGCCTTCTCAGGGTCAGGTGGTCAGGGGTTAATTTCCCACACCGGAGACTTTGAGCATGATCCAAAGTTGGAGTGGTCCTTGCAACTCCACACCCCAGTGCCAGTCCACATCAAACAGCATGCACAGTCTCAAGACAACCTTGTCTGTGCACAGAGATTCACTTAGATACAGAAGGGGAAGATGGGTTAGACATCAGCTTTTCCAATAGGAAGCCCAGCTGGCCTCCTAGTGGCTACCCTGCTCCGTACAAGCAGAGGACTGTAGGATATGGCAGCCTGCCTGGACTGTCATGTCCCATTTTCAGCATGTTAAATTTTAAAACATTGAAAGCCACTGTGCCTCCCACAGTATCCATACAAAATCCTAATACACACAAGCCCAAGTGACGAAATCCCAACACCAAAATCCTGATGGCCACATTCCCAACAGTATGACAACCCAGAGTGTGTGTGTGTGTGTTTATATGTGTGTGTGTATATATATATATATATATACATACACAAATGTGTAGATATAGATATATAGGTGCGGGGGGAAGAACAGTATCAGAAATTGCGCTGCTGGGATTTTCTTCTTGTCAGTATTGTGACTGTCGGGATTTTGCTGTTGGGATTTCTTCAGTTGGGCTCCTGTGCATTGGGATTTTGTAGTAGATCCACCCCCAGCCCTCCCTGTGGTAGCTGGGGCTATATGCTTGGGGCTGTGAACACTTTGGATCAGCTCAGTCAGGAGACATGGAGGGACTACATCAGGGGATCTCCCTGCCTTGCCTCCTTATCCTCCTGGAAGCCTCCACAGTGTGCATCTTACATGATAGACGGTAGTGGAGGGCAGCCCCACCCCCTGCCAGCCTCACACCCGGATCAGCGAGGATCACATGACCACTCGGTTCCCTGAAGTGGGATCGGGGGGCACTTGTACTGATACCTGGGTTATTTGTGGCTGCCATTGAGACCTCCACATATGCAGAGGTGGCCCTCTGCAGCTGTGGAATTCCCTCCACACCGCGGAGGCCTTTGAGGAGCAGGGTCAAAATCAAAAATGCAGACCTGCAACACCCCCAGTTAGAATTAGGACTAAGTAAAATTTAATTTTTGGGAAGACTGTGTTGTGAAACTTCTAAATTTTATGAGAATCACTGTTGTGAAAATACAGAAAGAAATACTGGGCAGGAATTGCCAGTTTTTCAGGAAAATCACTGTTTTCACTTGAGAAATTATTTCTTTAGAGCAGAAACATAAGTTTTACTCAAAAACCAGCAATTGTCATGTGGTTTCACCAATGTACTGATTGCCACAGATCACCAATATTCCCAACCCCCCTGGAGTTTCAAGCAGTAACTCCGTAAGGTTCTTGCCAGTTTTGAACTCTGCCCCTGTGGTGGTGCTAATTCACTTACTTGCCTGATCCTCTTAGCTCTTGCCCTGGCACCTGTTCCTATCTGTGTGTCGTGCTGTCCCTGAGCTTTACTCGAACCAATTGTCCCTCATACTAATTGTCTCATGCGGGGCCACTTTTGTTGTCTATTTTATTGTCTATGCCACTGTAATGATCACTTTTGTACCAATTCTTTGCCAGACATATTGTTATATCTGTAGTTACCTCTCTAATACTTTGGCTAATTGTACTGCTTGCTGTCTCCTGAATTACACTTTGTATTCCCTATTGTTTCGTATCCCACTGTATGTAACCTCCCGGGTCATGCCTGAAAATAGGCAACTATGCTGTCTAGAGTATCTACCCAGTTATCAAAAACTAAATAAATAAAGGTATGAAAATGGTCTGGTCTAATCTTTCTATTGTTCACGATAAGACTGCACACAAAAATAGGGTTTTGCTTTATTTTCGATTACAAAAAAATGTTTTTGTTCAGCCATAACGCCCACCATGTGGGCAAATTATCCAGCTAAGAGTTTTGTTTGGCTGTTACAGGTTTTTACACATACAGTATTAAGAACGGCATGTACTAGATTCAGAAGGCTTGATATAGACAGCCAGTGTTATGAGTTTTTGAGGGTATCCCATCAGTATGCCACCCCTTCTGACATAATTACACGAGTTCTTGCTTGCGATTTGCTGTTACATTTTTATTTATTTATTTGAATCTAGGATTACAAGTACCTTTGAGCCAAGGCTCGTTTACAAAGGTTCCACGTCAGTTAAGGTATAATTCAAACAAGACATTGAATAACAGTGGGTTACAGGCAGTTACACACAGTTTTATACATTCAAATACAGTTGCAAAAATGCCAGAAGGAGGTCTGGTAACAGGATTGACATGGTTTGGAGGAGAGACACACTATTGGGATGCGGCCATAGGCACTTGACAAATATCAATTAAAGTGCTACGGGGGGTTAGGGAAGGAGGGTGGGAGGAGGGGAGGATGAATGGGTGTATGGGAGAGGGAGTTGAGGGGGGAGAGGGTTAAGTGCTAGGTGGAAAGAGCAAAGAGGAGAGGGGAGAACAATTGGGAAGGACATTTGTATCTGTATCTAGAAAAAACACTCACTGGATTGCCAACAAACAAGGTAAAGATACTCAGTGTTGGGGAAGGGTGCTATCAAACAGCCAAAGGCAGTCAGCAGATGCATATGGAAGGGCAAATGGAAATAGGCCAGGTGGGGTCTTGCATGTATGTGTGCTGCATCCTAAATATTTTCTGCCTAGGGAGATCTTGTTGTAGGTGGTTTGTTAAATGTGATTCAGCTATGTAAGAACATTCAGGCCATTGATGTAAAGTTGGATTCATTCATATAATGACTGGTTGTCTACTTTAGAGATTGGCTTTATGAGTGTGAAAGAGGGAGCCTAGCAGTCCAGAGCAACAATGAATAAGGCCTTACAGGCTTCCACGAAGTTAATTGTGGAGAACACCCTGTTCCCTACTTGCCTTGAGCACCTCAACAATCAGTTCAAACCTACACTCAGAACATTGACTTAGTCATGGTTCCCAAGAAGAACGTAGAAGAACATGGAGTATAATGTATATGCAGCCATGCACAGCAAGCCTGTGTCTCCAACGAGAGGTTTCAGTGGCAATCAGGAACCTTGAGAGCAAAGCTCATGAGGTTCACTGGTTGCCAAAGAAAACTCAGGATGAAGACACTGGCTTGTCTATGTATGGATGCCCATACATTATCTTTTATAGTGTATGGGTATCCATGCCCATTTCAGATACTCTGCTTCCTTTCAGTGAACTGGGGGGTAATTGAGGGTTGATGGTGGGCTTAACATAGAAACACAGAAACATAGAATTTGATGGCAGATAAGGACCGCTTGGCCCACCCAGTCTGCCCATATTCCCTACCTACTGGATAAGCTGCAGATCCTAGTTAACCAGCAGCCTACTTCTTCCTACCCCCACCCCCTAGAATTGCCTTATGACTGTCCCATGCATGCTTGAATTCCACCACTGATTTTGACTCCACAACCTCCTCCGAAGGCCGCTCCATGCATCCACAACCTCTCTGTGAAAAAATACTTCCTTAAATTACCTCTGAGCCACCCCCTCTATCTTCAAATTGTGCTCTCTTGTTCTTGCACCTCTTTTTGAAAGATGCTCCCTCTTGGACTTTGTTGATTCCCTTGAGGGTACTTGAATGTTTCTGTCATGTCCCCCTCTCCCTCCTTTCCTCGAGGCTATACATATTAAGCTCCTTTTGTCTCTCTTCATATGTCTTCCGGTGCAGACCCTGCACCATTATAGTGCCCTCCTCTGGACAGCTTCCATCCTGTCTATGTCTTTAGGAGGTTGGTCTCCAGAACTGCACACAGTACTCCAGATGGGGTCTCACCAGCTGTCTGTACAGAGGGATAATAACTTCCTGTTTTCTACTGGTGATGCCTCTCCCTATGCATCCCAGTATCCCCCAGCCCTCCTTGCTGCCCTCTCACATTGCTTGCCCACCTTTAGGTCATCTGATATGACTACCCCCAGGTCCCTTTCCATTGTTGTTGTTAGTATCTCACCCCCCATTGTGTACTCTTCCCTTGGGTTTTTGTTTCCCAGGTGCATTACCTTGCACTTCTTAGCATTGAATCTAAGCTGCCATACATTTGACCATTCCTCTAACCTTGCCAAGTCCCTTCTCATCCTTTCCACCCCACCCTGTGAATCAACTCTGTTGCAGATCTTTGTGTCATCTGCAAAGAGACATACTTTTCCTTCCAGTCCTTCTGCAATGTCGCTTATAAAGACATTGAAGAGGACCGGTCCTAATACTGAACCCTGCGGTACCCCACTAGTAACCTTCCTTTCTTCTGAGTGGACTCCATTTACTATTACTCTCTGTGTCCTATTCTCCAACCAATTCTTTACCCAGGCTGTCATCTTGGGACCCACTCCCAGGCTGGCTAACTTGTATATTAATCTTTTGTGTGGGACTGTGTCAAATGCCTTGCTAAAGTCTAGGTAGGCCATGTCCACAGCCCCTCCCTGATCTACTACTTTTGGTCACCCAGTCAAAGAAATCTATCAGATTCGTCTGGCATGACCTTCCCGCTGTGAATCCATGCTGCCTAGGGTCCTGCGCCCCTCTGGCCTCTAGATACTCAATAATTCTTTCCTTCAGAAGTGATTCCATCATTTTCCCTATCACTGAGGTTAAACTAACAGGTCTGTAGTTTCCTGCTTCTGCCTTGCTCCCACTTTTGCCAATTCAATGTGCTGCAGCTTTTTCCTGAGTTCAAGTTAAAAAAATGCTTCCAGCTCAATTGGATAGAGGAAAGCAGCTGTGTGTCAGCATTCTAAGTTGTTGTGCTGCAGTAGTGACATCACTGTTGCAGTACAACAACATAATGATGTCACTACTGCAGCACAACAAGCATATTGCATGCATGTAATTCCATGCATTACAGGGTTCTACCATAAACTATAAAATTACATTAAGGGCTTGATATGAGACATTTATGGGACTGGTATCTTGCCATGCATACCAAAAGCCTACAGAATAATCCTCCATGAAGCATGTTTGGACTCAGATGCTTCTTGCACCATTCTAATGGTTTGGGTTTGTTTTAAGATCACATTGCCATTTTGCTAGCAAATTGTAATTTTAAGGCCTTCCACGTGAATGTGCCCCAGACAATGTGCTACCCAGATTTAATCTGCTGTAACTAGTTGTGGAAGATGGCATTTGGCAGGGTATAGCACGGGAATGAAAATGCAACCTCAGCTTCTCTTCCCAGTGTACCTAGGTGTGGCTGCATCTCTTCTCTAATAATTAAAGACCTGGGAGCCCTTGTTCAGAGGTTGTAGACAGCTTGTGATGGTGGGTAGTGACTAGATGGTGGATTCAGATATGGATAGATATAGAGGAACACTGTTCATTGACTGTATGTGGCACTTCCCAGAACACTGAGGGCACTGATAGGATGTTCTTTGTATGCAGACCTCAAACTAAGACTTCATTATTTCAGGCACCATAGACTGTGTGTGGCATTCCACTTTGCGATATTCTGATGTGCTTCTTGTGTGGAAGGGGGGAGTTGTTGCCGTAGGGAGTAGAGGTGTGATAGAGTGGGCGTTTCTGCTTTTCTTTAATAATATCCCACTCTGTATATTTAATTAATTTATTATTATTTATTTAGTTTTTGTTATCCAGGTAGGTGCAGTAGACAATTGATACCTATTTTTGGGCATGACCCAACATTCCTTTTCCCTGGCTATACAAGCATGTTGGTGCACGTTTCTGCTGCAATCTGGGACTGCCTGGGTTGCTTATGCTCAGAGGGGAGCAGTCCTGCTGTAACACCTTCTTCCTCATATTGCTGAAGCACTGTCTTTCTTTAGTGCCCATATACTGTACCTTGTAATTTTCTGTATTTAATTTGTGTAGGATATGGATATGGATATGGATATGGATATGGCATGCTTTACTTAGTTCCTAGTTTTCTGGTATTTGCTGTTTGCTGACTTGTATTCTGGAACTCTGCCAATGCAATCTTTTCTACATATGTGTCATGTCTTTTGCCTATCTAGACCTCTAGTGTATTACCAAGGTGGTCTTCGTTATGCACAGCTGGCATTTAACTTACATAATTCTAATGGTCTAGTGAATACTCCATGGATATTTGCTAATCTGATGTGATGCAGTTTTTATTATTTGCATCTCGCTATTTGGTTATTTCCCAAAAATATTGGGTCTAATTGGAGGGATGTCTGAATATTTCTGTTTGATTTGTATTGCATAGTGTCCATTGTTATCCATTAGAGAATTTTTTTGGGGGTTGTAATATTTTTGCTTTTGTAGAATCAATAAACAGAAAGTAAAAAAAAAAAAAGAGAGATCCAATGTTATTTGCTTTTCAAGATTCTGTTATTAGCAGCTGGCCCATTGGCACAGCGGTAGCACTACCGCTCTTGACGCTGGAGACCTGGGTTCAGGTGCGGACTCTGGTTGTCAGGAACTGGGCAGGGGAGAGGAGAATAGAGCATTCCGTGGATCGCTTTCCTCCTCCGGGGAGGGAGAGCTGTCATCCCCGCTGCAATGCCTCCACCTGGGTGACCACAGGTGGAGGAGCGGTTCGGGATGCCGTGAGTGGGAAGGATGTCAGTAAGCTCTAGGATGGTTGTCACATGGTAACATGCCTACATCCCTTGGAGCTCCCAGCAAGCCAGTGCCCTTGGGGATGGGAGAAAACAAGGAAAGACCCCACAGCCGAACCTGGAGACAGCCTGCGGTGCGTAGCCCCACTACTCTGACAATCCCCCGGGATGCCTGGTAAAGATATTAAGTAGGCGGTGGAGGATGGTAAGGGGTGACTGTTCCTCTTCCCCACTGGGGGAAACCCTAGGTAGCAAGGAGGTGGTCCTGGGGAAAGAGGTCAGAGTGCAGCCAACCCAATGCCTTAGCGGACCTGAGGGAAGGTAAGGCTGTGGAGAAGGGGATAAATAGCAAATATATATGTATATGTATATATATATATATGTGTGTGTGTGTGTGTGTGTATATATATATATATATATATATATATATATATACTTTTAAAAGTAGTGTGTAGTACCATTTATAATGTAAATCTCTACATTACTGGGCTTCAGCTGACTGGAAATCTATTTAAAGGGTGGTGTAAACTGATTCACTGTTGGAAACCAACCTTTTGTAGATCCCACCTGCCTTTAGTCCACCCAGATTAAGGTGGATTTGTGAGGCACCATGCTTTGTTAGTTAATTAATTAAGAAAGTAGGCAGGCTTCTTAAGTTAAAATTACTAGTTTCAAACTTTAGTAACTGATCAATGATACTTAAGAGATTTCCTTTTGTGTGCCATCTCCAGGTGGCCAACAGTTCCACATGTTCCTCAGGTCAGAGCTATAAAGCTGGCCTTCTCCTCCTTATTTCCTGATGTGAGAACCCTTTAATAAATCCCCACCCTCCCTATAATTCCCACCTCCCTTGACATCCCAGGGCAATTCAGCACTGCATGCTACTGCTAGTTCTGAATGCTGCTAGACACAATTGCTTTAGCATGCTGACTGCTGGGGTGTGATGAAACTGTACACTTGCCTTCAGGTCACTGTAACACTGGACTGCACGGCAGGTGGGATTAGTTGTTCCTTTATGTTTGAATTCACAAAGGAAAACAGCATTGTTTTATAGCCTGCTCACTGCAATAAATAGACTAACATAAATGGGTCTTATATATATTTTTAGGACTTGTGCCTCTGTGCAAGTTTTGTATATGGAGAAAGCAGTTGGTTAGCAGTGGTATGCAAGTCTTATATTGTATGTTGCAATAACAAAGTCCTACAGCATGGTGATGAGGAATGGGGAATAATGACAGCAAATGCCTCTACTGGGAGAGGAGGCTAGTGACAAACAGTTAAGAGAGCAGTCTAACCTCCCAGCTAATGGAAAATCTACTTTTAACTGAATGGTTAGAGCTGCCACCTTCAAGACTCAGTCCAATGTTTGATTGATAACATTTGTGAAGTTAACCTTATCCCTTTATTAGATAAGATTAAAACTACACTTGAACGCCGGAAAGCTTTCAACCTTATGCTGGCAGGCAAAATCGCTGCCATAAAAATGATGGTTTCACCAAAGCTTCTCTATCTCTTATATAATATCGCCTTATTCTTACCTAGACCTTTTTTGGTCAAGATCGATAATTTAATACGTGACTTTTTGTGGGATGGTTCTATTCCACGTTTTAGTCATGCCAAGTTACGGGCACATTGGTCCATGGGAGGATTTGGACTTCCGTGGTTTCAGGCTTATCTTTGGGTCTTCCGTGCTTCACAAACTGTAAAATGGTTTGAAAAACCCTCATTTGAGACCCCTCAGTGGTTATATATGGAAGCTGCCTTAGTCCCCAGGGAAGTTCCAGTTAACTTTATTTTTAATAATTTACCTTGGATTCGTAGATGTCACCCAACTATAGGTTCCTCCATTTATTACTGGACTAAGCTTCACAAATGGTTGGGCACTAGTCCTAGACCATTTCATTATACTCCTCTCTGGGGGAACTCTAATATTACACTTGATAGACAACCATTGTTTCATTGACCTTGGAACTTAAGGTTATCCTTTATTTGGGTGATGTCATGGCTCATGATTCGTATGCACTGAATTCTTACACTTATTTACAAGCTCATTGGTACCTCCCTAGACAACATTTTGGGAAACTTCTATAATTACGGGAAGCTACCTCAAGATTATTTCGCTCTCAAGATAATCAATCTGGTACCTCATCTTCTGTTTCAGCATGTTTAAATTGTCAATCCAGCAGAGCTGGTTTAATATATAAGCGTATTAGACAGGCACTTCCAGAACAGTCTCTGTCCGCTAAAATTATATGGGAGAAGGTGCTGCAAATAGTACTGTCTGCTTCATAATGGGGAAAAATGTTGGTCCTTTTGCCATTATATGTTTAAAGATGCTCACAGCATGCTTATTCAATACGAAATACTTCACTTCTGGTACAAGACCCTTCTATTCTCTTTCATGTAAATGTATTGCCTAATGATAATTGCTGGTGCTGTAATGAAGCTGGTGGTAATTTATATCACGTTCTATGGACCTGTAAACATATTTATCTGTTTTGGCAAAAGATCCACTGTTAGCAGTAGATGCCTTTGGCTACAAACTTCCCTTTTCGGCTACTCTCTTTCTTCTAGGTGTTACTAACAATGCCTACCATCTCTCTTCAGTATAGCCTAGAGGTTAGAATAATGAGCTGTGAACAAGCTTGGTACATTCAACAGACCAGACCTTGGTTTGATTCTCACAACCTCCACTTGCATACTGTGCGACTCTGAGCAAGTCTCTTACTGCCCAGTGCTCCCAGGTAACCCCTGCAAACAGGGACTTGTGCATAGTGGACCTTACATGGTTACTGAAGACTAAAATAAATAAAAATAACTTGTCTATGCAGGTTAAACAACTGTTATTGAGCAAGTGGAAATGTCCTATTAACCTCCTTTGACCTTCTTACTAGCCTATCATAGGCATCTTCTTTTGACTGCCTCACCTATATGGCTACAGGTATCCTTGAACAATACAACACCTACTGGCAACCATACCTTAATTATTCAAAACATTTTAATTCTGGATCTTCCAGGTTTCAGGTATAATGTCCAGCTATATACTTTACCTTCTATTTATTATTCCATGTTAGGTTCTCTTCTTCCTTTTTCATATTTTATATCTTGTTTAGTACAACGTCTTTCTATATGACTGCATGTATGGCTTTTCCAAGTCACGATGCTCTAGGTTTGATGTATTTTTTATTTAGCTGGTAACTTGTACCTTTCGTTTATAATTATGTATGATATGTATTGTTGTTTCTCATATATGTTTTATTGCATATGGTTTTTGTACTGTTTAAAATACTAATAAAAAGATTAACTGAAAATAAATTGTCAACATTTTGGGAATTTTGTGAAAACAGGACTTGTACCTTTACAAGCTCAGGACGTAGAAGTTAATTGCCTGGGGAAGACATTATATATTTATTTATTTATTTGTACATTGGTTTACAACCTTTGAGCCAGAGGCTCATTTCCAAAGGTACCTCGTCACAGTGAGGACAATACATAACAGACATTAGGTATATAAAGAGAGCAATCTTTTGTTGGAGAGGGAGAGATTCAGATTTAGAGATACCCTCAGACAAAGGACTTTGTTTTGTTTGAACTGCCTGTATAAGAGCTGTTGTGCATATTTATTTTAATTTTATTATAGATAATAATAAAACACTAGTTGTGAGTCTTATGACTTCTCCTGGTTTGCCTGTGCTTCCTGAACTGTGCATCAGTGACACTCATTCATAGAAACACAGAAGTTGATGGCAGATAAGGACCATGTGGCCCACCTAGTCTGCCCATTTTGTGTAAACTATTTGCAAAAACCAAGGACCCTAGTTGATCCGTGTTTTATCCTTTCTTCCCAATCGCCATGATACCTTTATGTCTATCCATGCGTTCTTGAATTCCTTAACCATTTTTGCCCCTACCAACTCCATCGGGGGGCTGTTCCACACATCCTCCACTCCTTCCCCGAAAAAGTACTTCCTCATATTGCCACTGAGTGTACCTCCCTCTAGCATCATTGCATTCCCCCTTGTTCTTGTACATCTTGTTTTCTGAAAGATGCTATCCTCTTGTACCTTGTTTATACTCCTGCGGTACTTGAACATTTCAATAATATCCCCTCTCTCTCTTCTCCTCCAGAGAGTACATATTGAGTTCCCTAAGCTTCTCCTCACAGGGCTATCCATGCAGATCATGCACCATTTGGTGGCCCTCCTCTGGACAGCCTCCAGTTTGTCTATATCTTTCCAGAGATGTGGTCTCCAGAACTGGACACAGTACTCTAGCTGAGGTCTCACCAGTGATCTGTATAGTGGCATAACCACCTCCTTTTTTCTTCTGGTGATAGCTCTCTCTATGCACCCGCAGCATCCCACTGGCTTTCCCCATTGTTTGGTCACCTTAAGGTCATCAGATACGATTACCCCATTCTTGCTTGGTAGCTGCCAGTAACCCCCCCCCCCCAATCCTGTACTTCTCCCTTGGATTTCCATGCCCCAAGTGAATGATTTTGCACTTCTTTGTACTGAATCTAAGCTGCCACACTCTTGAGCACTCCTCCAGTGTGTTTAGATCCTTTCTCATTCTGTCCACCTCCTCTGGAGTGTCTACCCTGTTGCAGATCTTAGTGTCACATGCAAATAGGCATACCTTCCCTTTCAGCCCCTCTGCAATGTCACTTATGAAGACATTGAAGAGAACTGGCCCAGTACCAACCCCTGTGGCACCTCACTGGTCACCTCCATCTCTTCAGCTTGAACACCATTTACCATCACTCTCTGTGTCCTGACACTCAACCAATTTCTGACCCAGTTTACCACCTTGGGGCCTACCCCCAGGCTGTCTAGCTCATGTACCAACCTTCTATGTGGGACAGTGTCAAAGACCTTGCTGAAATATAGGTAGGCCACATCCACCAACCCTCCCTGATCTACTTCCCTGGTGACCCAGTCAAAGAAATTTATTAGATTTGTTTGACAAGACCTTCCTGTTGTGAATCCATGCTGTCTTGGATCCTGTGTCCCACCAGATTCAAGGAATAACATAATCTTTTCCTTTAGAAGTGACTCCATTAATTTCCCCATCAGCGAGGTCAGGCTGACTGGTCTGTAGTTGCCTGCCTTTTCTATGTTCACACTCTTGTGGAGATGGACCACATTAGCCCTCCTTCAGTCTTCTGGGACCTCCCCTGTCTCCAGTGATCTCTTGAATAGGGTGGTTAGTGAGGGTGCCAGCACCTCTCTGAGCTCCTTTAATATTCTGGGGTGAATTGGCCTCATTGCTTTGTCTATTTTCAGTTTCCTAAGTTCTTCTAGCATTCTCTCCACTGTGAACGGATGGGTGTCTACCTCCCTTCCATTGTTGCATTTATTCTTAACTTGTAGTACTTTACATTTCCTTTCTGTGATAAACACAGAGTAGAAGTATTTGTTCAGTATTTCCGCTTTTTCTATATCCTTCTCTGCCCACCCTCCTCCCTCCTTTTTTATCCTGACAATCCCACTCCTAGTCCTTCTCCTCTCTCTAATGTATCTAAAGAAGGTCTTCTCACCTTTCTTAATAGCATCAGCTATTTTTTCCTCCATTTGCACTTTTGCAGTCCTGACCATCTTCCCTTCTTCCCTTTGCTTCTCTAGATACTGCTCCCTGTCCTCTCCCTTAGTTTTTTCTTGTATCTCCAAAAAGCCTTTTGTTTTGCTCTTACATTCTTTGCCACTTCCCTTGAGAACCAAAGTGGTTGTTTCTTTCTCTCACTCTTTCTGCAGCTTGACACATATGCTTGTTGCCTCTGTTATGGCCCCCTTGAGAATAGCCTACTGCTTCTTTACATCCCCCCTTTTATCGTCTTTTGCCAGGGCTCCCCTGAGACATTCCCCCATTCTGAGAAAGTCATCCTGTCTGAAATCTAGGATCTTATTTTAGTGGGGTTTGCCTCTTCTACTGTGGTCACACTAAACTACACCATTTATAGTCACTGGATCGTGTGTGGCTGCCCACCTTAATCTCATTGACCCTGTCTCAATTTGTGAGCACCAGGACAAATATAGCCCCCTCTCGGGTAGGTTAATCCATAAACTGTCTAAGGCTTGCTCCCTGCAGGGCAGTCAGAATGTTCCTGCTTCTGGCAGTACTTGCAGTCTGGGAGCTCCAGTCTACTCTATATCTGGCTGATTGAAATGCCCTAGTAGCAGCAGATCACATTTGGCTGACATTTTGTGGATGGCTTCCACTAGTATTTCATCTGCCTCCTCACCCTGTGCTGGAGGTCTGTAGGTCACTCCTGTGCAAATGGTGGTCCCGTATCCTGTCTCCAGGGTAACCCACAACGCCTCCACTCCCTACTGCAACCCTGAACCTCCATGGCATTATGGATTATTCACAACTATGGGGTTGTAGTTTCTTCTGATGAAGATACTGTCCATCTCATTGGCCTTGTCATGGAACTCAAATCTTGTCACTGCAATTGCGTCTTGCACTCACCATCTGTCCAAATGGAATATTATTTATCATATTCTGTGGATGATAGTTCAAATATTCTAGCAGGCTGTTCCTTTCCAGAGGCTTCCTATAAATACTGGCTTTCAGGTTGTTGTCTTCCTTCGTTATTTTGAGATCAAGGACGTTTACTTCCAAATCACTGACTGTGCAGATTTCAAGTTGTTGTCACGGTTTTATTGCTATAATTCAAAAACTTATATAGCTCTCTCTGACCATTCCAGCATAGCAAAACATCATCATTATGTTTCAGTGTTAGTACTGACTATTTATAGATGTTTCTCTGTATATGTTTACCCATTATCCTACATATAAGGTGGCAAGGCTTGGGCCAAAACTCATTCTCATTGCTGTTCCTGTCGTTTAAATATAGAATCATATATCAGATGCAAAATAGTTTTCCGTCAGTACTATTTCTAAGATGGGTTCCTTTGGTGGTAACAAATTTCTGTCTCTCAATGTTAGATAATGTTCCATCGTCTGCATGCCACCCATAGGGGGGATGTTTGTGTATAACCTTTTTGTATCTAGAGATATTAGTTTGCAGTTACTCAGTATTCCATCTCTGTTCAATTTTTCAATTAGGTTAAGCAAATCTTTTGTGTCCCATAAGTACAGTTCTAATTTTGTAACTAAAGATCTTAGAAAAAAAATCTACATATTTGGAAAATGGCTCCATCACCGAACTGATGCTTGCCACTATAGTCCTTCCTGGTGGGTTATCAGGACATTTGTGCACCTTTGGCAGAAGATAAATTGTCAGTTGTATAGACTGTGAGACCGTTAGAAAGGATTTTTCTTTTTTGGTTATCCATTTTTGTTCAAAAGCATGTGCTACAAGATTATTAGCGTCTTCTTTAACCGTATCTGTTGGATTAGTCGTCTTCTGATAGAATTGTTCATTTCCTAATTGTCTTTGTATTTCTGTTAGATATTTTTCTTTGCCCCAAGTGACAATAGCACCGCTTTTGTCTGCTGGCTTGAGTAATTGTTCTTCCAATCTTTTTTATCATTGTAAACGTCTGTTATAACAGCTGTCTTGTGCCACATACCACTGTCACATGTCTCAAAACTGTACATTCCCCTCATGCATACACAGGCTCAAGAGAATCAAATATTTTTCACATTCAGTAAATGCAGTCTTCCAGAAAGTAAATCAGCAGTGACAGTGAGATGCCTTGTTTTTCAGTATGTTACCTGGGGTAGCGGCTGCTTTTCCTCTGTAGTTCACTCATAATAATCAACGCTGTCAGAAATACAAATGACTCATAACATCATTGGGGCAAGCAACTATATAAAAAAAGAAACATGGGATGGTGTGTTAAACTTAGTTTTACCATGCTTTTATTAACCCTTCAAGCTTCGCTTTCTGGGGTTTGTGTAGTATCACACATCACAGGTGTGTATACAATTCTTGTTACACACACCATCCCATGCATTATTCTTTTTTTTTATATCTGGTTCTACGCTTCTAGTGAGCTCAGGCAGTAGCTAGTAAGGCAATATAGCCTAATGGTTAAAAGACCAAGCTATGAACCTGGAGACCCACCAGACATGTTACCCTTACTGAAAAAATGTAAGGTTTATGACTGAACTTGCATGATTTGTAACAATAACATGAGAAGAAAATCACTGAGTTCTTTGCATGAGTGTGCAAGAATTTCATCAGACACAAACTCTTATGTTTTTCGCATGAATAAAATGAAGGTTTATTGCAAGTACACACAAGGTTTTTGCAAGATCACAATATAAGTTTTAACACTAGCCAGGAAATATGCAAGTTTAAAATTTAGTGTAGTACAAAATAATTTACTTGTCCATTTCTTGACTACAGTAGTGCAAGCACAGGATTTTTTACTTGCCCAATTCTTACAAACACATACACAAGTTTTTGTAAGAATAGTGCAAAAAAAAAACAAAATCCTGTGCTTACACCTAGCAAGAAACTTCAAGTATAAAAAATAAATGTAGTGTTTAAAGAGCACCAGCTTCAGTGCGCTCTTGCCTCCAACAGCGGTTTTCTCTAAAGGACTTCAAAAGTCCATTTCTTTGAATTTTTTAATGTCTCTATAACTAATGGAAAAGGATTGTAAACCCATGGTCAAAGGAGCCAGTCAGTCAATCCCTTATTTATTAAAGAGATTTACCAGATAAGCATACTGAGCGGGAATCCACACATTTGCAGATGAGACCTGGAGTTACATAAATGAAATTGCTAAAATACATAGGTACATAGGCAATGTTGCTTTCAAACAGGTACATAATGGTACAAACATCAAGCACAAGAGATGTTACAGGCTGGACTTATGCATTCGTTATTTTAGATTACAAAGTTAGTGCCGAGTGCATGAGTTGTTTATAACAAACATCAGAGTCTGTGACCATAGAACATTTCAGACAGTGAACATGGGAAAAAAGACAATAATATACAGGGACTGCACAAGAATAATTCAGTTGTTTGGATAAGTGCACCATTATGACACATTCTGATGCCTCATTGTATCAGATCTGGTCTGCAGGTTGCAGTTACATATGTCTGAGAAGTGGGCCTGAAGGAGAGTTTTCAAGGACCTAGGGGTAGTGGACTGCCTGATTTCTGCCAGGAGGTTATTCCAGAGTTTGGGCAGTCTATATTTGAAAGCTGATTGGCCTTTAGAGGTGTGCATGAAAGGGATTTGTAGAAGTTTTGAGTCAGTGCCTCGCAAGGAGTAGGCCGGGGTGGGTTGGGTTGACAGAGCGGAACTGAGATATGTGGGAAGGGAGTTTGACCAGTGCTTAGCTACGAGATTAGCGCAGTGAAGCTGGCGCCTGGAGTGCAGCGATGGGAGATCTAAGGCGGTATATAGGTCACAGTGGTGGGGGGCATTCTAGGATAAAGCGACAGAAGGAATGAAAAAGGGGGTCCAAGTTGGCCAGGGTGGATGGAGAGGCTGCACAGTAGACCACATCTCTGTAGTCGAAGATTGGGAGAATCATTTTGTTCACTAGCTCTCTCCTGGCGGAGGTGGTTAGGCATCCTTTGTTGCGGTAAAGAGCTCCTAGTTTCGGATGTAGTTTTTTCTGGAGGGAGTCTATGTGGACGGAGAAGTCCAAGTGGCGATCAAGCCATACCCCCAGGTACCTAAAGGAGGTGCAGGATTCCAAGGTGGTTCCGTCCAGCGTATGAAAAGTGGGGGGAGCCGCTAGACGGGAGAGTCTGGGCTGTGTGCTGAAAGTTATGGATACGGTTTTCTTAGCATTTAGGACAAGTTGGTTGGAGCTATGCCAAGTTTGGACGGCATCAAAATCCTGCTGTAGGGTAGAGTTTATAGCCTCTTTTGAGGGGCCGGAGGCGTACAGAACAGTATCGTCTGCGTACATTTTATTTGCTGAGTTTGGGCAGGTTAGTGGGGGGTCATTTAGAAATATGGAAAAGAGAAGGGGGCCCAGGACAGAGCCCTGGGGGACCCTCATGGTGACTAGGAGCGAGGGGGATACTTGAGGGCCAATTTTTACTGCTCGTTTCCTGCCAGATAGGTAGTCTTGGAACCACCTGATGGCTAGATCGGATAGGCCAGCATCTTGCAGTTTTGAGATGAGTTTGGGGTGGGAAACGGTATCGAATGCCTTTGCCAGGTCAATGAATATGGCCGAGGTAAGGAAACCTTTATCCATACCTGAGGCAACATCGTTGGTGAGTCTTAGCAGCGCAGTAATGGTGAAGTGCGATTTGCGAAAGCCTGACTGGTAGGGGGTGAAAAAGGAGGTGGTGTCAAGGAATTGTGTGGTTGAGAGAGGGCTAATTTTTCCTGCAGCTTGGCCAGGGTGGGGAGGAGGGAGATAGGGTGGTAGTTACTGGGCTCTGATGGGTTGCCACCCTTTGGCAACGGGATGACTATTGCCTCCTTCCAGTCTGTTGGAATTTGTGCTGAGGAGAAGGAGCGGTCTAGGAGATCGGCAAGGGGAGCTGAAATGGCAGGGGCAGATAGGTATAGGAGTTTTGCATCCAAGCCTAGTGGACATTTTCCTTTATTGTGGTCTAGGGAATTTAGGGCGGCTAGGATTCTGCAGGGGAGACTGGTTGGAAGGCAAATTTGGTGGGGGGGGGGAGTGCGGGCGGTGTGCATGGGGTTTTGGTTCAGGTGAGATGATTAGTGGGTTTGTCAGTAGAGATTTAGCACAGTTGGTAAAAAAGTGATTGAAAGTAGAGGCAACTTCACTTGGTTCAGATACATTTCTGCCCTGAATGGTTAGGGTAGGGGTGGGTGGCTGTATAGGGGGAGTGAGCAAGGTTTTAATAGATTTCCAGAAGTTGGATGGGTGGTTAAGATTGGAGGAGAGGGCCGCTCGGAAGAAGTTCTTTTTAGCCTGCCTTATGGCTTTGGTGCAGTTGTTATGGAGGGTACGGTACTGTTGCCATGATTCAATGGTACCTGTTTTCCTTTGTTTTTTCCAGGCCTGGTCCCTGGCACAACATCTGGAGATAATGTCGGCAGAGACCCAGGGGAGATGGGTTTCCCTTTCCCTTTTGCTTCTCAGGGGGGTGTGATAATCCCAGACCACAAGAATTTGATTTCTGAGCATGTCAAAAGCATGATCAAGGGTAGGTGCCAGCTTGATGAATGACCAGTCAGCAGAGGCGAAGTCATTCAGCAGGGTGGTGAGGCAGAGGGAATTGTAAGAATGCGTGCTGATTGTCCTAGGTGGGAGGTGATTTGTTGGTCTGTACACCTTTCTGATCACATAGATCAAGTGGTGGTCGCTCAGTGAATCTGGTAGTAGGCCAGCTTTAGTGATCCTGTGTAGGTGTGTTGTGAGAGCCCAGTCCAAGAGGGAGTGGTTTTGGGATTTAGTGTTGAGGCGGGTGGGTTCCTCAATCTGTTGTGAGAGGTTAAGGGCTTTGATCTTGCTGCTTAGTTTTGAGCAGCCTTTGTCTAGCCAGTTGTAATTAAAGTCCCCAAGGATGTAGAGCTCTCCAGCAATGGCCAGATTTTTAAAAGAGGTCAGGAGGTCTATGATGGTATTTGCTGGGGTGGCGGGGGCTCAGTATAACCCTGCCACATACACAGGAGCGGTATGCGGCAGGACAAGTTTAATCATCCTGGTTTCAATATGTGGAGAGGGACCTGGGAGCTGGACAGGAGTGTATTGGAACACGTTGGATATATACAAGGCAGTGCTCCCACCTTTCTTTTTGCCTAGTCTGTCTTGCCGTATAACTGTGCAGCCAGGCATGGCTACTTCAGAGTCATTGTGCTGGAGTTTTAACCATGTTTCGGATATAACACAGATGTCTGGTTTGAAGGTTTGTGCAGTGGCTTGCAGCTCCGGGTCTTTATTCAGTAGGCTGCGGATATTGAGATGGATTAGGCTAAGCCCCTTTGGCAGTTTTAGGAGGCAGGGTGGGTCAGAGGTCCTGAGGTGGTTTCAACATCGCCTGCCAGTAGGAGCATCAGGGTGAGATATTGTAGGGCGGTAATCCATCTATTTTTCGTTTTGAACTTGGGGTTGGAGAGAATCGGGGTGCGGGTTGAAGTAGCCTTTGCTAGTCTGCTTAGGGCATCTAGACACAGGGTGAAGGATGGGGGGACGATGGAGGGGCATGAAAACCATCCTGGATACGGTTTGTGAGCTGAGCGCACTTCGGGGGTATTTAGGGGGCATGGGGGAGTCGAGACAGAGCTAAAGATTAAGAGATTTGGGTCGTTTTGGGGCTGCGTGGCTGGGGGTAGCAATACAAGAGGAGCGGCAATGGTTAACAAGGTTAAAATAAACAGGAGCATGATTATTTTTTTTTTCCATAGTCCAGGCTGTGGATAGTGATAGCGGCCACTACTGGTGAGATCTGATAACCTGCAGATCTGAAAGTGGGCTGATAGGTTTTTGAGAGTCACCTGACCTCTCAGCATCCTATAAATTGGAGTGTCAACCAAGGGTGGTGGTGGGGTTGGGGGGGAGCCGGCGCACAGCGCCGGCGGGGCAAGACCTCTGCAGCACAGCTCCTAGAGTCACTGTGCAGGGCCGTGGCTTTCTCTTTCCCACAGAAATGGCGCCAAGGTAAGACAGTGGGACAAGGCCTCTTTACCTGTCGAGTCAGTCAGTGTTTCGAGGGGGGGTCCTTCTGGTCCGGCTTCCTGGGAGGGCTTCAGCGTCCCTCACGACCTTGTGGGGATGGTTGGGGGAGGGCAGCAGTCCCCAACCCTCTCAGACCCGCTGTGAGGAGATAAGGAGAGGTAGGAGGTTATATACAGCACAGGTTAAGGGCATTTGAGTGTGAAGTTGGTAACTTGAGATTTGCAGGATTTGCAGGAGAAGCGCTCGCACTCAACTGCTATTTGATTGTAAACTGTAGCTCCTTTGAAAGTAGGCCAGTCCCCTTAGGTAAAGTCCCCGATAATTATTGTATTTCCGGAAATTTGGATTTTATTTTTTGTGTTTCAGACCCCTTGGTTAAAGTCCCTGTTGATTATTTCCTCGAGATTTGGATTATTATTTTTTGTACTTCAGACCCCTTGGTTAAAGACCCGTTGATTATTTCCCCGAGATTTGGATTATTTTAATTTTTTTTTTTTTGTATTTTGGTAGAATTCCCTTTGGTTGCTACACTGATCTAGCCTGCCTTGGTAAGAAATTAGACGAGCACAGCATACAAATGGCTACCGCAACAGGCCACTTCTGAGACCGTAGTGCTTTTAGAACTGGTGCAGAGCAGGTAAATTGTCGGAACCCAGCCTCTGCTTCCACAGTCTTTAGCTGCAAATTATAGTCAGGCAGTGCGTTTGAAATCAAAGTATTCGGCTATACGAATGAGAACAGACCTTTAGCACAATTTTACAGGCAGGCTATTCGTTTAAACAGCGCTACTGCTATGTGTAATGCTGGAGTTTATGTGTGCTATGTAGGCCTAACCAGCATGCAGGAATACTTTACAATAGGCAGGAAAATGTTTCAAAATGCAGGTATATCAGTCTTTAAGGTAACAGCGCTTTCAATGCGATTCCTACACAAATGCAGACATGTTACTTATAGTTGGAAAAAACATTCAAAATGCAGGTATATTTGACTCTTAAGGTAACAACGCTAACAATGTGATTCCTACATAAAAGCCAGTATGCTTCTTAAGGAGCCTGGACTATGATGCAAAAAACATTAAACGTGGGGTAAAAATGAAGCAAATAAAAACAGTCTTCATATGTGTGCTGACCACCTCTGCAGCACAGCTCCTGGAGTCACTGTGCAGGGCCGTGGCTTTCTCTTTCCCGCAGAAATGGTGCCAAGGTAAGACAATGGGACAAGGCCTCTTTAGCTGTCGAGTCAGTCAGTGTTTCTGGGGGTCTTCTGGTCCGGCTTCCTGGGAGGGCTTCAGCGTCCCTCACGACCTTGTGGGGATGGTTGGGGAGGGCAGCAGTCCCCTACCCTCTCAGACCCGCTGTCGAGTCAGTCAGTGTAGCGGGGAGGTCCTTCTGGTCTGGCTTCCTGGGAGGCTTCAGCATCCCTCGCGACCTCTTGGGGATGGTTGGGGGAGGGCAGAAGTCCCCTACCCTCTCAGACCCGCTGTCGAGTCAGTCAGTGTTTGGGGGTCCTTCTGGTCCAGCTTCCTGGGAGGGCTTCAGCATCCCTCGCGACTTCGTGGAGATGGTTGGGGAAGGGCAGCAGTCCCCTACCCTCTCGGGCCCATTCCTTGTCACTAATTTTATGGGCGCCACCCATGTGCTCTCAAATTTTGTGATGTATTAGTTTGGAGAGTGTATGTGTGGGGGGTGCAGTAGTGATAGTAATGGGAGCCGGTTTTTAAATGCTATTTTTGATGTTTTACAGGGTCACAGGAGTCAAATCAAAGCCACGGCTCAACTAACAAGGGCTTTGTTAGTTGACCTGTGGCTTTCATTTGACTCCTATGGCCATCTAAAATATAAAAAATAGTATTTAAAAAATGTCCCCCATTACTAGCAGCACAGCAGGTCCCCATATTCTCCAAATGAATATATCACAAAACGTGAGAGTGCAAGGGCAGCTCCTACTCAAACTGGGAACCAGGAAGGGGAAGGGATCAGGTGGCCGGCTCCTCCAACCAAGTATTTATGATCTCTTCCCCTTAAGTTATAGAGGCCATAAAAATCCTGCGATGTGGACTTCTGAAGTTCTTTAGAGGTAGGATGTTGCTGGGGGGGGGCTTGAAGAAAAATGTAAAAATGAGCATGATTGGTGCTCTTTAAGCATGAATGACACCTTGTAAAAACTGTGCAAGGAAGATTGCTCTACTCTGTATCTATAAAGGTGAGAATACATGTCATCATTTTGCAAGTACAAATCCTTAGGTACAATCTAAGCTGTAAAAAATCTGCATGCACCTCAGTAAAGACTTTTTTTAAATGTACCATTTCGGTACTATTCAGCTAATATTATATATATATATATATTATATATATATTTATTTATAAATAATATAGATATATATAGTTCTTAACGTCTGCTTTTGCTCTGTATTCCCAAGGGAAGGCAGAGGGTGTCTGCCATAGAGTGGCATTAAGGCAGTTATAAGGGGAAAGATGAGGCAACAAGTATGTACCAATGAAAGGTTCTGGAAAGGGCTAGCAGCCCTAAAGATAGATAAGCTCCTGGGGCCAAGTGGGATGCATCCGAGAGTGCTCAAGGAATAGGCAGCGAAACTAACTGAACCCCTGGTGGGGCTATTCAGTACCTCATTTCAGAAAAGGGTAGTTCCAAAAGACTTGAGGGTAGAAGACATAATCCTTCTCCATGGGGAGAGACAAGGAGCAACTAAGTAACTACTGTATAGACCTATCAGTCTTACCTCTAGTGTGAGTAAGCTGATGGAAACACTAGTCAAAGAGGACCTTGGAAATTACCTGAAGGGCAAGGGACTCCAAGATAGTAAACAGCATGGGTTCATGGCAGGAAGGTCTTGTCACAACAACCTGATAGTATTCCTTGACTGGGTAGTGGATAAGGTCCATGCTGTGGATTTACTCTACTTTGATTCCAGCAAGGCTTTCAACTTGGTGCCTCAGAAAAGTTTGCTAAAGAAGCTAGAGGATCTGGGTGCAGCAAAACACACCGATGGGTGAGAAACTGGTTGGAAGGGAGACAGCAGAGGGTTGTGGTTAACGGAGTCAAATCACAAGAGAGGGATGTCACTAGTGCAGTGCCACAAGAATCAGTCCTGGGTCCAGTCCTTTTCAGTATGTTCATTAGTGACATGAGAGAAGGAATCCAGGGCAAGATGTGTCTCTTTGCAGATGACACTAAGCTCTGTGGAAGGGTTGACAGTGAGGAGGGGGATTAGGTAGATGCAGAGAGACTTGTAAAAAAGCTAGAGAGGTGGTTAAAAGTTTGGCAGTTGAAATTCAGTACCTAAAAGTACCAGGTGATGCACATAGGGAACAAGAACCCAAGGACAGAGTACTGGATGGGGATGGGGGGTGGGTAAAGCTGTTCATGGCCTCTGAGGATAAAGACCTAGGGGTCATCACCAGTTGCTCCTTAAAATATTCAAACCGATGTAATGAGGTCTACAGTGAGACAAATAGGATGCTGGGGTGTATAGAAAGGGGTATTGACAGCAGAGGGAAGGAGGTATTGCAACCTCTCTATAGATCACAGGTGAGGCCCCACCTGGAATACTGTGCCCAGTTCTGAAATCCTCACCTGAGGAAAGAAAAGGACAGGCTGAAAACAGTACAACGTACAGTGACCAAAATGATTCAGGGCAAGGAGGGCAGATCTTATGCAGATCAGCTTAAGGCTCTGAACATGTACTCGCTGGAGGCCAGACTAGAGGATGGGGGATATGATAGAGACCTTCAAGTTCCTGAAGGGAATGAACAAGTTAAACTGTGAGGAACTAGTTAGCATAAGTAGCAGATTAAGAACATGAGGCCACAAGTAGATACTGATGGGGAGAGGGAGATTCAAGAGGGAAGTGAGAATGTTTTATGTTGCAGAAAAGGTGATGAAGCTATGGAACAATCTGCCAACTGCTGTGGTGGGTGCCAGAACTATCAATGGTTTCAGACTACTGTCACAGACTGAAAGGCTTAGTGGATTCTGAGGATGTTAGTAGTAGGGCAGGAAGCATGGGGGTGGACAGTGTGGTTTAGAACCCTGTATGGACAACAGGTCCTGAGTTTGTTAGGGTTTATGGGCAGATGGGTGGATCAGTGACCTTTTCCTGCTGTCATTGTCTATGTTTCTGTTTCTGTAGTTTTCTTAGATTTCTCCTTCCTAACATTACTGAGGAAATTTATATGAAAACAGGGCCTTAACCCTTTACAGTGTATCTACCCTTGTTTCTCATTCCCCATTAGAATTCAAATTCCTCCATAGCTACATCATAATTAGTCATGGTAATGACTGTGCGGCCAATGGTGTATGTTAATATTGATGTAGCGTCCACGCTAAGAATCGTAAGAGTGGTCATGTGTATTTAAATCAAAAAACTGTGAGCAGAATAAAGACATTTCATTTAAAAATGCAAGAAATATGGAAGAATTTATCAACATTATTGCGTGCTTATCTGCTTATGTACTTGTTTGCATAACTCTAACTTGCATACCCTCATCTAGAGCTAGAAGGTTGCCAGTTCTAGCCCCCTACCAGTATGTAAAACTAATATTGTACTGCACTATATCATACACAATTTTTCTTGCATCCTGTGATTTTGGCTAGGAAATTTTTTTTTGATGAATCAAGGACTGTTTCTTGCATGAACTTTTATAGCAAGGAAAATGTTGCAATTTTTACATATTCCTTGCATATAATTCTTACACATAATCTTACTTAAAAACTTGCGTTTAGCTTGCATATGCCAGCATATATCCTTGCATGTTGTACTCGTCAAAATACTTGCAAAGGTCTTACCTTTTTTTCCGTAAGGGTGGGTTTGAAACCCACAACTGCCACTTGCACACTATGACCCTGAGCAAGTCACTTAACCTCCTTGTACCCCCTTGATGCACTTGAAATAGAGTTTTAGTGCAATGAGCCTTTCCTAATCAGAAACCCTAACAAAAATATAAAACAATAAATGCACCTATTTGGCAAAGGATTCAGTTTGTGCTAGAAGGACTTACACCTGGGAGTACTGCATCCCTTCATGAAAGTCCAATCCTTGAATCCCAGGCATTGGCTCTCATCAGGGGTTGCAGTCTACAACAGTTAAGCTGCACCCCATTCTTTTTTTTTATTCTATTTTTATCACCCTGACCCGCCAGCCACCTGGTGCCTCTGCTTAGTCATGGATCGCAGGGCTTCCACCCCCCACAATGGCCGAGACCCTCTGATACCCCCCTGGATTGCTCCCCAGGGCAGGGCTGTGGCACCCTGGCCCAGCACCGCAGATGTCGGATTGGTCACAAGACCTGCCTGGGGCTAATTAGCCTGGCGAAAGGCCATCTAGGGCGGCTGGCAGCTCCTCAGTTTCCTGGTTTTCTGGGGAACGTGCAATGATCTCCTGCATCCATCCCGCCTCCTGGAGTACTGCTATGTGCTGATAGCTGTGGTGCCCCCGGCCTCCTCCAGGGGTCTATCAAGCACTGGACGGGCTCCCATCCCTCCCCATGGAGAAGGAGAGCAGTCCATGGGACGCTCCATCCTTCTCTCCCCTCGGCCAGCCCTCCAGCGACCCGAGTCCATTCCCAAACCTGGGTTGCTGGCGTCACAAGTGGAAATCCCACTGCTGCGGCGACGGAACAGCTTAAGTTGCACCCCATTCTTGACTATACCATGGAAGCAGGCTTTGGTTGCTGAGTGCCACTGTATTGAGCTCTACAAGGGCCAGCCCTGTGGCCATATCTTATTCTTGTAGCTAGTGAAAAATGCAGCAGCTCATCTCCTGACCTCCTTATAGAGGTCAGAGTACATTACTATGGCACTCCTGATCTTATTTCTGTGAGTGAGTAGGGGAGAAAAAAAGAACAGGTTTGGGGCAGAGGACGAACACAATTATAATCACACTTACTATCCACAGATAGTAAGGGCAGAGCTAGCTTTTTTTCTCAGTCGGTGAAGTCTTCCAAAGATCCTGATTTTTACAAGATTGCCAACCCCAATAGGTCAGTGGTCTGTTTGTCACCTACTCCTCATAAGCTATGCTATTTTAGATGCATTCTGGTGCATTATGAATGTCATTTTGTACCTTTTTCTTTGCTTTTAAAGCTTTCTTTTGCTTGTTTAAAGTGGGAAACATCACGATGAACAATGCTTTATTCTAGACGCTAGCAGCTGACACCACTAACCCTGAGGTGTAATACATGTCTCAAAAACATGGCTTTTCCCCAAATTGTTGATTCTGTTTTTTACTGGCATCATATTACGTAGTAAGGGAAGACAGGTAACAAAGATGAATGATGAGCTATTTATTATAAACAGTTCTTGTCTACTGCTTGATTTATAGTAGAGACAGTCTTTGTGAGTTGCCCTAAATTTTCTCTTGGGTGGAGCAAAAATGTAATTATAGCTGTAGCTTACCACCCTCCCCTTTACGCAGATAAAGGCATTAAGTTCCTTCAAATACACTATGCTCAAATGCATTAGAACTTTAAAAAGATTATATTACTGGGCTTTCATGAACATTGGCTGGATTGCAAGTAAACATCAGTAGGAGATCATGTTGCTGATAGGAACCTGTTTCAGAATGTTTCAAATCCTACCTGTAGTCCCATACTAATTACAACAATTAGTACAGCTCTTTATTGGATTAACTTTTGATGTCCAGGTTGGAAAGGATAAAGAAAGTAAAGGCATTACCAGAAACAATTAGAGATTGTTTCCCTGTCCTTGTATAGTGATCAGGAAAGATATCATAGCCTCCCTGCTCTATACGATATATCAGAATTATTACAAAATCTGAAGTGGAGACCATTAAAAATGAAATCCTTTCTGCTGATTGGACCTTTATGGTTCTAATTTCAGATTCAGATCTTATGTTGGACTTTTGTCATGACATTTACTCGAATTTGTAACAAGTATGCCAGGGCAATCCTGCACAATTGATAACAAAGGATCTTATGGATTTAAGAAAATTAAGGGATTCTTTTTAGCTGAAGTATAATGATACTAATGTTTCCTCTTTTTATGTTCGCCGCAAAGCGCAGGGAACATTTTGCTATGAGAGGGCACTTCGGAGGGGCGTGTCACTGCTGAGCCCATTGCAGTTCAAAATAGCAGGGGCCTGGCAGTGTAGACCAATGACCATGCACTGTATTTCTGATGCAACTCTCTTTTTGGTGGGCTGAAACGTTGTGTACTTCAAAGGACCGAAGCCACTCCAATCAAAGAGAGCTTCGATCCTTTGATTTGCATGAAGCTGGGTCAGCAAACAAAGTTATGGCCCTGCATTCAATTTTGCGAATGCAGGCTTGTAACTTTGGCAATTTTCAATATTTTGTCCCCAAGTATTCAACATAGCAATTTCTTCACAGCACCTGATGAATGTGAGAGCTGTCATTTTTCAAATCCTGGCCAAAATGCGTTTTCGCACTTGTGGTGCAAAATCACCTTTTGGGCAGGATTTGAAAATGTTCTCCACCCTTGTTCATGAGGTGGGCTCATAAGAAGGCTATGTGGGGTCATAAGAAGGCTAGGGTGAAAATTTGAGGTAAAAATATAAAAAAATTAACACAGTTATGAGTCTACATTGCAGTTTTTCAACACACGCTAATAACTTTGGTAATTTTCAATATTTTGACTCCAACTTTTCAACATATCCATTTTTTTGGCACTACCACATGAATGTGACAGCTGTCATTTCTCGGATCATACCCAAAATGGGTTGTAACACTTGTGGTGCACAGTGATGTTTCAGCCATTGTTTTATAAATGACACCTGTCATGCTCAGAAGGAGTGTTCTTAAAAACATGTTGAAAATTTGGGGTAAAAATCTGAAAAAACAGTACAAAAGCAGTTTCTTACCAGCGGTGAACATTCGACATTGACAAATGCTTATTTGATTAAATATAAGGAACTGCTGGAAAGGACTAAAGTCTTGGTAAGGAAAGATAAATCTGACTTTTTTTAAGCAAAACAGGAGAATTATAGTAACTCTTGTCACCTTTAAAAGAATATAAATGAGTTACTGGGAATGGATATTAATTCAACAAGTAGCCTGATAGAGGACATTGGTTCCTTAATTACTGATTCTTTTGAAATGCTTTCTTTGTTTAATAATGTATTTTGTAATATTAGTTTGGAAATTCATCAAAGAACATCGGCTGTTTTGAATAAGTCGTCTCCTACAGCTTAAGATCAACTTCCATGTCCTAAGATATACTTTTGAACTTTGACACCAAAAGAAACAAAGAAATATATTCAGAATTTGAGACCTCAGCCATGAGCTGGAAATGATTATCTAGATCTCAAGCTGATAAATATTACAATGAAATAGTGAGCCATTATTGAAACTCTTTAATGCATCCTTGCTTTCTCAGTCAGTTCCATCAGTGTGGGAGTTAGCTTGGGTTGTACCTACAAATCTGGTGGTCTTGCCAAAGTAAATTATTCCAGCATTATCTCTACTGTTGGCCTGTATGAAAGGCCTTGGACTATATTACATATGAACAATTAATTATATATTTGGAAAAAATACAACCTACAAACACCTGTTCAACAGCATTTTGTAAGTATTTCAGTACTGCTATAGCTGTTTCAACTTACAGAATTTTTACACTCTACCTTGGATGGATGGGGACAGTGCAGGGTCTGTCTGTATACTGTAAATCTAACCAAGTCTGTCGATGCAGTTGACTATGGGTTGCTCATATCTGAACTGGGCACACTTGGTCTCTGTCAAATTTCTTGGTTGGGTTGCAAATTATCTTGCTGACAGTGGAGGCAGCATAGTACAGTGGTTTAAGGCTCTGAACTGGAGACCTGAGTTTAAATCCCACAGCCCCAACTTGCATACTCTGTGACCCTGAGCAAGTCACTTAAATTCCTTGTGCTCCCAGGCCACGCCTTTAAACAGGCTTCCAGCTTAGTGTGTCTCTCCTGGTTAAAAAAAAAAAAAAGATCTGAATGGCTCAATTTTAGAAATGCACTTTCATATGCTCGTTCTGTCAAAACAGGAATTCCCAATGGATCAATTCTCAGTACTTTACTATTTAGTCTATTTTTGAATGAATTTCCTCTGGTAAATATGGCTGCGACCTGATTTCTGTGTATGATGCTGTGATTTTTTTTTTCCATGAATAAGACTGTTCCTCCTGTATCTCATCTGCTCAGTTCGGATTTCCATAGGCTCTATGACTTGCCTCTTAAGATTAAATTGGCACTAAAAACAAAAAAGACAAAATCATTACTTTTTGCAAGTAATAAAAAAATACCACATCTACACAGCTTTAAAATTTCAACCTCTCAAAGAGATTAGATAAGAGTAGGTTTGCTCTTCTAAATTTCAGTTTTTGGTTTTTTTTTTGTTGACTGGGTAAGTACACTAGGCAAATCCTGCCTATTTTCAGGCACAACCTGTGGAAGGGGGATACAGATGAATGCCAGCTGACCTTAAACCAGATTAAGCTGTTGGTATTTTTTTAGTGAATGAGGGAAATTTGGCCAGGAAACAGGGAAATTCCCCTACTCTTTTCGATAAATGCCATGGGATCTTTAACATCCACCTGAACTACCACCAATCCAGGCAGATGGGACCTCGGTTTAACATCTCATCCGAAAGACGGCACCTCAGAAGTGCAGCACCCCTCTCATGCTGCACTACAGTGTCAGTACTGGGATATTAACCCAAGTGCCAGATGTGGGAACTGAACCCACAGCCCTCTGATCTCCCAGCCTCAGAGGTGAGTGTGCTACCTACTGAGCCACTGACACTGCACGATCTCAGCTTAGACCTAGAAAGCACTTTATCTTATTCCAATCACATTGATCATGTTGTCAAATTTTTAGTCTCCATATTGGTTTATCAGAACAAGATAAAGTTTAAAAAACAAAACAAGAAAATGATTCTTTTAAAAGTAATTTTGCCTTTTATAGACTATGGCCCTAGTAAGACCCAACCTGGAGAATTGCATGCCGTTCTGGGCTCTTCATTGCAAAAAGGATATTAAGACAGCTGACAGGATACAGTGTAGGACCATCACAATGATCAGGGGTATGGGGGATAAAAAGCTAGGCCCTTAACATGTTCACAATACATAAGAGAATGGGACAGTTACAAGGGAACAGTGGGATCCACAATTCCTGGGGAAGGGGTGACGATAAAGCCACTAGGACTATTGATCTCTAAATCCAACTTGGTGTTAGGACAACCATGGAGCTAGGCAAGGAAACAAGCAGACTGGATGGACCTCTAGGTCTTTCTGCCAACTCAGTCTTTGATCTTTTTGTTTATTATGATATACCCAACACTTCACTTGGTGATTCAGCTTGCTTTAAGAATGTCTTGTCACTTTGCCCTGGGGATAGGGCCTCATTCTCATCTCTGTAGATTGTACAGTTTATTTGGGTAGCTACCTCTTAGTCACAGATTCTCCTTTAAAGATCGAATGCACATATTTCATAAAAAGCTTGAATTCCCTTGGATTCACATCCCTGTGTCATGATTAGTATTTCCTGAAAATATCATGCTGTTTGGTTTTGTAGTTTTCTTTAAATCAGCGTCTGTTAATGTGCTCTGCAGTAGCTGAAAACAGTGAAGAAACAGTGAAGATGTTTCTGTCCCTGTCAGTGAGCAATGACACCATATTTGTCCAGCCTGCTGCTTCAGCAATTAAATCCCTGATTGACTAAATAGGCTGTTGCAGTTCCAAGATAGAGTAGTCTGCAGAGCTAATTGTTTTCACTCAAAGTTTATTACTAACATCTAACTGGTTTGTGTTTAGAGAGATTAGCTTAAAAGCATTCTTTTCTCATAAAAAGTTGATCATTTGGGGTTCAGTGCTGAACTGAAGTGGCATGAATGAATGTCTGTGAGAAATTACTTTGTATCACAGATGTAAGTTCTCTGTCATCAAAACTATGCATTCTGTTTTGGCTATATAACAGGTTTGTTTACTGGATATAAATCTTCGTTCCATTAATTCATAGAAATAGTGTGTCTTTGTAGCCTCAGTATATATGTTCATGTGATAATGTTTTTCATGTTAGATTGACAAACCTGTGTCTGCCACACTCTGCTGTTTTCAGAACATTTACTGTACAAACTCATAAAATTCAGTTATTTGAGGGTTTCTGTGAGAAAATACATTGTGTATGTGTATGACTAGAAATACTATATGGCATCCTGATGCCCCTGTCTCCTGCCCGACAGCTGAGGCTGCACCTCTCTGCTTCCCCCTGCCCCAAAATCCACCTGTCTCCTGCTCTCATATGAGGCTGCTGCAACCCACTGCCCAATGTCTTCTCCACATAGTCAGGGCTGCTTCCTGCGCAAACAGTTTAGGCTGCTGCACCCTGCTACCCTCTGTCCCCCACCCTATAACACAAGCTGAAAGTATTTTTTGTATTTTCTATCGGGTAGTTTTGGGTAGTGTACCAAAGAATCTGACTCTAGTGGCAGGGAGCAGCATGGTGCAACAACTCTAATTGTGGGGGCAAGAGGCTGTATGGTGCAGCAGGGCACAGTGGTATCCAGGGACAGAGGACAGCATGGTGCAGAAGTCTTGACTATGGTGCAGGACACAGTGGGGAATCAGGGTACAGCAGCCCTGACTGTGTGACAGGGTGCATGTGGTGCAGCAACCCTGCCCATTTGGGGCAATGGAAGTGGTAGCAGGGTGCAGCAAAAGCCCCACCTTTGGTGGCCTGGGGCAGCATGGTGCAGTAATCCAAACTGCGAAGGCATAGGCCCCGGGACTCTAGGGCTTAGCAGAGCACAGCTGCCCTGTCTGTGGAGACAGGAAAAGGGGGCAACAGTGTGCACTGGCCCTGACTGTGGGGGACAGAGGGAGGCAGGGTGCAGCAGCCTCAACTAAGAGGCAGGAGACAGGGACATCAGGATGCCATATTGTATTTCTGGTTATACACATACATGATGTATTTTCACACAGAATCCCACAAAGAACTGAATTTTATGAGTTCAGACAGTACATGATCCTGAAATAGCAGAGTGTGGCAGACACATGTTGTCAATCTGACATAAAAACAAAATTGTTCTCACATGAACCTATTTATTGAGGCTACATCAAAGACTCACTGCTTCTATGAATTAACGGAATGCAGATTTATTTTATATCTGTTAAGCAACCCTGTGTTACACAGCCCGAATAGAATGCAGAGTTTTGATGACAGAGAACTGAGATCTGTGATACAGACAAGATAATTTCTCACAGACATTCATTCATACATACCACTTCAATTCAGCACTGATCTCCAAATGATCAACTTTTTATGAGAACAGAAAGATAGATTTTAAGCATATCTCTCTAAACACAAGCCAGATGGGTTAGTAAAAATTTGAGTGAAAACAATTAGCTCTACATACTGCTTTAACTAGGAACTGCAACAGCGTATTCAGTCGATCAGGGATTTAATTACTAAAGCAGCAGACTGGACAAGTATGATGCCATTACTCACTGGCAGGGACAGAAACATCTTCATTGTTTCTTCACTGTTTTCAGTTACTGCAGAGCACATTAAAAGACGCTGATTTAAAGAACCACAAAACCAAACACCATGATATTTTCAGAAAACACTAATCAAGGCACAGGGATGTGAATTCAAGGGAGTTCAAGCTTTTTTTATGAAATATGTGTGCATTTGATCTTTAAACAGTCACTGTATTGTAATTGTGTTTTGACGTGACCAGCTATTTTAATACTTCTATAGCAAGTGTTTTGTATGATTCTGTGCTTGTAACTTTGTCTATATGACCCAGGACATCTCTGAAAAGGGCTCTTGTTTGCTCAAAAGTTTTTTTCCCCGAAATCTGTAAATGAAATCATTTTAATTACAATGGCTATGGGTTTTCCAAGCTGTACCCATTTTATGTTTCTTTGAATTTGTAGGTTCTTCAAGGAACTGGAAGCAAGGCACCAGCAAAACATTATTATTGATGATATTAGTGATATCGTGGAGAGACATACTGTGTTGACCTTTGACCCTTATGTGAAGTACTGCACTAATGAAGTTTACCAGCAACGCACACTCCAAAAGCTACTGTAAGAGACATATTTTTATTGCTTTGTTCCTGTGTTTTTTCAGAACAGCATATGTTTAGGCTTTGTAGTGTTTAAACTATAAAACAGCCACTATTAAGTATTGGATAAATACTCCTACAGGAAAACTATCTGATGTCCTCCAATCATATACTATTCTGTGAAAAGTTGCCTTTGATTTTTAGTTGACCAAGACTTTTAAATGTAAAACAGCACAAGACCATCTGAAATTAAGGAGCTGTGGTGGGGTCCGGCACATACTTACAGTATATTGTAGATTGAATTAAACTGTCACTACAGTTAGGTTGTTTACCTTTATTAAATTTGGCAGTACCTTACCAACTCACATACTTGACTAGCTCACGAGCAACTGTACAAGCAATAATACCCAATGGGGTGGGCAGTCTTGGGCTATACCAGACTGCCCAGGGGTGTAATAAGGCCCAACACCACAGGCAGGGGCCTTATAGCCCCTGGAAGGTCTGCTATAGCCCATATCACCCACCCGGAAGGTATTATTGTGCTTAGAAAATGGGCTTTATGTTCCTTTTTTAAGTTGTTTAAAAATTAAAATGAATAATAAAATACATAATTTTTATGATCCATTTTGTGGAAAGTAGGCCCTCCAATGCTGTTTTGACCCTAGAGGGTGCTGTTGCGTCTTGGGGTCTGCCACTACTCTGGACTGTCCCAACCTCCAACTTGGCAGCAGTGTCTTCCCTCCTGATTGTCACCCCTCACTATACAGAGCTTCATTTCTGTGTGGAAAAAAATGCTCTTAAACTGTAATTATGTTCCCACAGCCAATACTGTTTAGTTTTTAATTTTTTAATGCCTGCAACAGATACTGCGAGACCCGGAACTATGTGGGAGTATTGAACATCTGCGGTGACGGTAAGTGATGGAAAGGTGACTTGTTCTGTTGTTACAAGAAAAATACCCTGATGCAGATTGTGAGCACTGAGAAGCTAGGGCTTAGGGAGTCCTCAGGCATGGCAGCCGGGTTGTGTGTGAGCAGTGGGATGGCTGCAGATAAATGTGTGAGTGAATGGGAGGGCAGCAGCGAAACAAGAATGAGAAGTCCAGAGATTTGGCGCGTCAGTAGTGCATTCATTAAGGTGACTGTTTTTAATTTAACGTTTAACTGCTTACAAGTTGCAAGCAGATGGGAGACTGATGGTGAAGCTGGCAACCATAGCACTGTCATATGGGGGGGAGGACATGAAAGCTCTTGCTGTCAAAGCAAAAGTACATTAAAAGATCATTCTGTCTGGGCAGTTGCAGCGCAATGGCTTATTTTTAGAGGCATTATCATGGTGTAATGTGGGATGATGCCGGTTTCACAAGTGTCACCGTGACAAAATAAAGAGCACGGTTGATAGTAGACACCCTCTTTGAAACAGATGGCTGCAATGCTGTGGTGTTGAGAGGACGCAGGAGTAGCTCTCACTTTCATTACAAAGATGAAACTTCGTAGTGTGCATACCTGTCTCCACTCCCCTGTCCCGTCCCTCATTCCTGGCTGAAAGTAGAATACCAAACAAGCATTACATTTCTAAAAAATATAAAGATAGATTAATGTCTCCACTAAAGTAGTCTGTGTTCTTAACGGTTTGTGAAACCACCGTCGTCTCAGTTGCCCAGTCGGTTGAGAGGCAGCAGCTGTTTTTCAGCAGTAAGCAGGACTTCTGATCGTGTATATTAATAATGATTTCATTTGCAAGAATAACAACAGCAAAAAGAAATAACAATCAGGATTCTTTGTTTTGATTTATGGGTTGCTTGCCGACACAGACGGGGACCAGCTGCCAGCTTGGTAGCAGTGGAGTGGAGCAGGTGGGGGGCTGCTTAAATTGAAATAGTTTGACTCAGCGCTGGAAGAAAAAATTGTGTCCAGAAATGTTTCTTTTTTATTTATTTATTTTGAGGGATTTTGCTGAGGAGAGATCAGGAAATAGCTGTAGGATTGGAGTCGGGTCCCGGCTCTCACTAAGCAAGACAGAAAAATGGCGGGCATTTTAAAATGAGCATTCCACTAGCATTTTGATGCTGGTAATTGGGTCAGGTGGGACTGGCACTTTTAATACCTGTGCTCAGTTGTCTGATAGATGCCCACCTTGCTAGGGCTATCAGCCAGTCAGAGCCAGGGATTTTCTGAGACAATTTTCTAATATGAACCGTTGTATGCCAACCAACATACACTTGCAGTTCTATGAAAAATACAGTGCAAAACAGCTGCAGCAGTTTTGTACGGTTGTGTGCTGGATCGAGCAGCATTGCTGCAACTCATTAAGAAATGAGAAAGAAACTTGTTGGCATGAGAGTTTAATGAAAATTGTTCTGTACATCAGTCGAAAAAATTAATTGTCCTGACACAACTACAAGAAAGTGTTACTATACTGTCCCAGCAAATCATACGTCATATATTGAAACTGTCTTGATGAGGTGTTAGTAGCTCTGCTAGTCTATAAGCCAATAAGCAAGAAAACATGAAATGCTGTAGTTTCTAAGAGAATGAGCCTCCCGAAGTGCTAGACCCTCCAGTGCTAAGGGTTAAAAAGAAAATAATTAGCACAAGTGAATTTACAGAAGCATCAGCATAGACTTTATACAAGAATACTATCAAAATTCAAGATTTATTGTACAAATGGAATATTGCAAATGTATTGACCTGATGGAACTTTAATTGAACATTTTAGGGAAAACAATTGCTAAAAGGAAATCTCACTGTTTCGCCTGTGAATCTTGCATTGCCCCCGTTAATTTTGTATAGTTTTGTATCTGGATTTGTTGTAATATGTTAATTAAAATGTAATCTTCATTGTGTGTGTGCATACCCAGTGCCATTTTTTATTGAGATTACCTAAAATATGTAAATAAGAAATGGGATAGTGTAAGTCACTTTGCGAACATGCATACATTGCAACTGCCTGCCTGCACGTTCATTTCTTTTCTTTGCCAGTGTTACACACACTTAATAAGACACAACAGGGTGGGCTTTATGCTGAGACAACTGCCTATCCAGGGATGTGGTTAGGCCAGATGCTGCAGGCAGAGGGCCTTACAGCCCCTGGGTGGTTATCTGCTTAAGGCCCACCCAGGAGTGTTGGTTGTTACCAGAATGGTTCTGGTAACAGAAGTGTTACAAATTTAAAGTCAAGGGGCCCAATTCACAAAGCTTCCCTGAATGGTGCAAGGGGCTTGCACCACGAGGAATGGCACAAGGTGCAGCTTGCACCACAAGATTTGATGGGAGTGAGTCACAAAGGCAGCCTGCATCAAACATAGGCTGCACCTGCTAAAGGGGGCTTGCACCAGCCTTGCGCCACAATGGCATGGCACAAGGAGGCCTGTGGCAGACACAAGCTGCCATATCCCCTAAACTGGGATTCACAAAACCCTCCAAGAGAGCAAAATTCTAGGTACCGTTAGACCAGCCAGGGCTGGTCTAAGGGTACTTGGATGTGTGTCCACTGGGAGGGTGTTGAACATTGTGCCAATGTGCCATGGTCCCCCCTGCCCAGCCCCGATCCCCTGTCATTGATTGAGAGTCATTCGGAATTCAACAAATTTAAGTCACAACTGGATAAATTCCTATTTGGATAAATGGGTTAATACACCCACGTAGAGTGGGAGGCAGTCATGATGGGCCTAGTGCCGTCTTCTGCCTTTGACGATTAATACTGAGTAATCAGTGTGCCCTGGTCTCAAAAGTGTGGAGTGTCTACACGCCATGTACCAGAGGTGTGAAGACACTCCATGGCTGCTGCACCCCCTGTGCCAGATTCACCATGAAGGTGCGGGGCTGATGCATGCCGGATACCCCAGTCCACTGGTGATCCCCATGCAGGGGTGGTCCAGGGGCATTGTAGGGGGTGTTCCCGTGCCCCATGCTATTCTTCAAAGCACGGAGTGCCGGGGAAGGGGGGCGCAGGCTACACCAACATGCCCCCGACTTGGCTGGTATACACCCCCTGGGATGCTGCTGCTGGCTGCGGTGGTGAAGTAGAGGCATGGGGAAACCCCTAAAAATGATGCCCCTGCCCTCGGGTTCCTCATGGAGAACTGGGGGTGGTCGACTGGTCACCTGCCCACTGCAGTGCCGCGGCCGCACCACGGCTGCCCAAATGCTGTGGTGCCGCTGCGGATGCAAGTGATTCAGTGCTGGATCGGGCATCTCATTGGATGCCTGCCTGTGTTTGCAGAAGGGCCCCTGCGCACTGGTGCGCCTGGGGTGTGTGGAAGGGGGTGACACATTGTGGCTGGGGGGAGTATGCTAGACCACCAAGGATGTGATTTTTTGTAATAAAAGGGGATTGGGGCTGATGGAGGGGAACTGCTGGACCACCAGGGAAATATTTTATTGTATGGGTATATTGGGATGGGGGGATCCACTGGACCACTAGGGACATATCTAATTTTACAGGGATTGGGGCTGGGGGGAGGGGTTTACTGGACCATCAGGAACATATCTGATTTTATTAAGACAGGGAATGGGGCTAGAGAGGGTCTACTGGACCACCAGGGATGTATCCAATTTTGTTAAGACAGGGATCAAGCCTGGGAGGGGGTCCACTAGCTATCAGGGATGTGGTTTTGTTTAATAACAAGGCGATGGGTGTTAGGGGGGCGCTAGCTACCAGGGACTGCTGCCCATGGTTCTATTCCTGCACGGCCTCCCCATGGCTTGCAACACACCTTCCAGATGTGGTGTCTGTCTGGTACAGGGCCACGGTTACCGCAAGCCCCAAGACTTTGCTGCTGGGACCCTACCCAATAGTGAATTAGGTGTAGGGTCCCTGGTGCACCAGTGATCGGTGTAAGCTGCCTTCAGCGCAGCTTGTGCCAGTCTTTGTGAATCGGTTGCAAGATGTTAAAAAATTTTTTGTAAAAAATGGGCAATTTTTAATTTCACTGGTGATCTGTCACCAGAGGAAACTTGCTGATAAAGCTGTGCTTCCTTAATATGTGTGTCAAGTTTTGGGCATTTCTGTTTGTGCCCCCCCCCCCTTTTTCTCTGGCCTTTTTTTTTCTTTTTCTTTTTTTCTCATTGTTAAAGTACAGAATAAGCTACTTATGGATTCAAGTGACTTTCCCAGTCCCCTGTGCCTTTTTGTTAATTTATTTTATTTCTTTATTAAAATATTTGATAACCGGAAAGGCAAACTGAGCCGAGCTTGTTTCCAGGTGCGACCTGGGGAAGGGGCAAAGGGATATAAAGTAGAAAATGCATAATAGGTGCATGAGATAAATATACAGTTGCGTAAGTATACAGCGAAGTACTGTACATTCAGATGGACTGTGTACAAATAGTATCATACAGTTCTGAGGATTAGATTACTATTCACAAAAAACATTTAAAGTACAGTGTGAGCTGCATTATGGATTCCAGTGACCTTCCCGGTCCCATATGCCTGCCCTGAGGACCAGATTGCTTTTCTACCATTTCTGCAGCTGCGGTGTGGAGCAAGTGGCTCAGGAGTAAGGAGAGTGTGAAATATAAAATATCTTCGTATTTTTAATTATGTGTTTGGGACAGATAATGGTTAGTTCAAGTATGGGAGGCGGTACTGTTCAGACAGGGAATGGTGGCTACATTGAGTTGTTCTAAGCTATGGGGCAGGATGGCATTGGTACCATTTTTACCCAAGCATTAGGCTGGGGTAAATGAATGGGAGCTAGCCTGCCTCAGCCAATCAGGAGCCAGGATTTTTGTACCTATTTTATGCAGATGGGGTATGATACAGTAGATTATATTAAGATGTTTGTTATATATGTTTTATTATACATGAAGTTAAATGCTTTTATTTTAGTGATTCAGCAGTTAGAAAGCTGTTGATTGGCTGCCCCATGACCCAGTGGCCGCACTTCGCGCTACTGCACACATGACTCAGGTTCGGGAGTGGAGTTGGGTCGGCACAGTGGGGAACAGGCCTGACTGAGGTCGCTGCGGCTCAGCAGTGGGCCTCAGTTGGGGAGGGGTGAGTTGCAGCACCACAGTGACCCCACTACTTAGTCAAGGAGCTTGGCTCTTGTTGTGGGGGTACCGTGACTCAGAGCGTGATTGAGGCAGTGATCATGCTACAGGGGTGGAGGGAGGAATCAGGGTGAAAAACACTTACTGGCATGGCTCTTAGATTATGGGGTATACCCCTGGTGACACGACAGGAAGGGGGAAGAACAACAGATTGGAAAAAAAACATTGATCTGGAGCAGGTGTGGCACAATACTGAAAAATATCAATTTCTAGTGATACAGAGAAAATGGAACTGCTCCTCACCCATGCACACTTTGAAATGGCCAAGAATGTGTGTTACAGGATGCCATTTTAAAATGTTATGTGCTGCCAGATGCAACGGGCATCTATATACTTGGGTTAATCAAACATTTCAGCAGGAAAGTGAAGGTACTGCTTCACTCAGTGAAAGACACGTAGACCGTTCACTTAGTTAATTAACACTGTAAGGCTACCCCGACAGTCAGCTGCTGTAGACCCTCTACCATGGGAGTGGGCCAGCTGGGGTTCCTAAGGGTTTTGATGGACACACAGGGCAACTCACATACCCATAAGTATCAAACAAATTTGACATCATTAAACAAGCCAATTGTCCACATTACATTTAAAATGTTTCCTTTCTCCTTTCTCTCTACTGCCCCTTCCCCCACCCACTCCGATCCACAGAGGAGGGATTGCTAGAGATTCCCAAGGTGTATCTGAAGACATCTGGGGCCAGATCATTTGCGTTTGCAGCCCCTATCTTATGGAATTCTCTACCTCGTCAGGTTAGAGAGTGCCTGACCATCCAGAGTTTTAAATGAGCCCTCAAAACTTATTTGTTTAGCCTAGCATTCCTGGACGAGCTTAATTGATGGGATATTTTATTATTAGTGCTGCTGTAAATTATTAGATTTATGTATGATTTTATGAATTTGTATTTTAAGATGTTTATGTTTATTTATGTGTATATACAGCTCCTTGATCTTTGGAAAGGTGCTTTTAAAAATAAAATTGATTTGATTTAATTTGAAAATGACATAGCGCAACAAATTAAGGCAGAAAAGTAAACAAAATTAACTGGACAATTCAGAATTGGCAGGCAAAACAGTGAGACTAAGTATTTCTCATTAAAAAGTGACTGTAAATAGAGTACCATGAATGGCTATTTGCTTTTTTTTATGTGTGAATATCAGACTGGCTGCTCTAAACACATTAGACTTTAATTCATTTATTTTCTGTCTTTTCAGAAGAGAAAATCCAGCCTTCAAAGAAGCTCTGTCTAAAATTGAGTCCCAGCCTGAGTGCAGGAACTTGCCTATGATCTCCTTCCTCATCCTTCCGATGCAGAGAGTAACACGTCTACCACTGCTGATGGATGTAAGGAAGGGCGGCTTGATTATTTTTCTTTGTGTGCTTGTCACAGAGGAAGTCTGCTGCCATCACATGCTAGTATTGGACATGGGCTGAGATCTCAATAGCTTGGCAGCTACGTTTTCACTGCTAGTGCAGTAGATGAGGTCACCAAATGATTAATATACCAGATAATAGTACACTTATTTATTTATTTATTTTAACCAGGAGAGACACACTAAGCTGAAACTTGCTTACAGGTGTGACTTGGGAGCACAAGGAAGTTAAGTGACTTGCTCAGGGTCACACAGTATGGAAGTCGGGGCGGTGGGATTCAAACCCAGGTCTCCAGGTTTGCAGCTCAGAGCCTTAAACCACTGTGATGTACTGCCTGCTCAAAATTACTTATCTGTTTGTTTATAGTCTTGGATTACAACAACTTTGAGCACAAACAGCTCTTTTAAAAAGGCTCCACGTCAAAGGAAGGGGAGAGGAACATACAGGGGCGGCAGAAAAATACACGGTTCCATAATATAGAAAATCAAAACGGTCATTCAGAGTAAGTAAACAGCTATAATTGTCGAAGAGACATGACTAAAGGGTGAAACAAGGTGAAGCAGAGAGAAGGGTAAGCACTAGAAACAGGAAAGATGGAGGAGGCAGCCAGAGGCCTTGTCAAGCTAAAAGTAGAAGGTTGGGGGCAGGGGGAGACAGGGAGGAGGCGTGGTGGTGGTGGGGGGCAGCCAGAATCTCTGTCCAAAGTGGGGCGGAGAATGCTATAGCTGGGTAGTGAGGTGAAATGGGAGCCCGATAGGACAATTGCTTGTAAGTACAAGGGATTTGGCATAACAGTCCCAGGTGCTGTTAGAGGTGAGATTATTACCACAGTTATTACCATTGGGACATCACCATCAGGTGCAGGTCTTCCTCAGTATACCCTCACCCTTTGATTTTAGTTTTAATTTTTAATTTTTTATACAAAACAGTTCCTATTTTCATTTGCGGTTTATTCTTTTTCCTGGTGGACTAGTTCTGTTGGGAATATAGTACCTGCTACGTCCATGTGTCCCCAAACCACTAGGGACCACATTAAGGGGGGTGATTGTAGCAGGCACATGCAGGCAGATCTGCTGCCTGTCACAATTCTGATGCAACTGGGCCTGTGTAAACAGCCCAGTGGATTCAGCATTGCTGAGGATCCTACAGCAGCAGGACCAGCCTTTAAACTAGTCTACAAGAAATTAATGATTGGATGCTCTCCAACCGGTTGCATCTCAGCCCAGGTAAGACAGAGGTTATGATTGTCGATCCAGGCCTGTTTGGGTTGGCTATGACAAGTGGGGACCATCTTTCACCATCTCTGAACAGTCATACACTTAGCTGTGTGTAACCCCCAGGGGGCGCTATCCTAAGGGCTACTGCCCCTGCCTGCTCTACCTGTAGCAGGGTGAGGGGGCCAGATCCGTTGGTGGGTGCCTCCATCCAGAGGTCGGGGTTAGAACAGTCGAGATCAACTCGGTCACAGCCCTCTGGGTTGCTGCAACCCCCCTTTCTTCCCACTAGTGGCCCACGCAGTTCAATTTCAGTGTCCTTACCATATACACTTACTCCCTGGCTCGAACCAGTCAGCTCACTCCGGGGACCCCCTGAAAAGTAAGGTACAGTTACACCACATTCACTGTGCAGTATTTCCCCATGAATACACAAACTAGCCAGGGTACTTTTGCAAAAACAAGCAATCTGATTTATTTAAGGGGAGATAACAAGGACCAGGGGGGAATCAGGCTGATTAGCTTACCACATATAATATGAGAATCTACCCGTGGCTCTGTGCACAGGCCTAACCTATAAATTACTGTCTGTGGGTACCCAAGCCCTAATGGCTAGTTCCTTGATGCAGCTGGTTGGGGCCCTGGCACAAACAAGCATTTAATTCCTAGGAAGATCAAATGGAGCCAGAAAGCTCAATTCGTACAGTCAGCAACACAACAAGATGATTTTTTGCCTTTGCCAGTAACCTTTAACAGGGAGCTACCCTGATTCAGTACTCACAACTCCAACAGAGAACCACTCTTTCACCACTCGCAGAGCTGAGCCTGAGTTTCAAGGGCCTCCTCACACATTTATATGGAAAACAACAGAGGGGTACCATACCAGGCAGCTGCTCCTAGGACCCAACTGAACTCACAGCTATCCGGGGATCTCACTGCAGCTTCACTGTCCTGACAGACCGAGCGCAATTTAGCAGATTCTCCAGTCCTCTACAGGGTGAGCCAGGTAGGTAGCTGTGCTCCTGCACAGCCTCCTCTGACTGCTGCCCTGCAGATTTAGTCCAATTCTAACGGCGATCGAGCCGCCTGAAATTGGCCTTCACCAAACACACGCGCTTCCCGCGTGAAGACTTAACGGCGCAGAAGCCCAGGGCTCCTTCCTCGCTCACAGCTACAGTGACTCTGCCCCTTTGGCAGTTGGGCACGTCTCTCTATTCAGGCGCCACCCAATTCCATTGGAGGGCTGCAGATGCCAGTCATTCACTACCGCCCTCATTGGTGCAAACCGGCGCCATGACCCAGAATGCCACTTCCCAGAATCACAAGCAGTGTACCCACTGGTCGGCCGGCTCCATCTAAAGTCCTGGTTGGCTGCCTTTTTACTCCAGTTTAGAGACTCTCTCACTCTTATTGGACCCCTCGAACTGTCCTGGTCCAAAATGAAGGGGCACAGCACACAGCGTCCCATCTGCAACAAAGGCAGGTTAAACAAAACTGCATTTTCCCTATCACTCTAAATGATTTCAGGCAAATGGTTACACCTTTTGAGGGGGCTCCCTCCGCACTCCTAGTGACTGCAGAAACAGAGCAATCAGACAGCAGTCGCGGGCGGGATTCGAGCGGGGAAACCCCAGTCCCCCTATTTGTACCACAAAAACCTGCGAGCAGGCAGCCTCTTAAAGAGGCAGTACTAGAGTTAAAAGCACTCACAGTGCCCACATTTAGCGGCCTTACGCCGAACACCAGTCAGGCATGGAGCATTTAAACAAGCTCCAGGAATGCTTTCAGGAACCCCCATTTGTAGGGGGGTTACATGTGGATGTAGTGAATGACCTGTGGGTCATTTTGGACTGCAGGTTGACAATAGAACAGGTGTCAGTGGTAGTCCAAAAGGCTTTTACCATCTGCGTAACATTGCCCTGATCAAGCCACATTTAGCGCCAGCTGACCTAGAGACAATAGTATATGCCTTTATCACCTCCAGACTGGATTACTGCAACTCTATTTATTTAGGGTTATCTGGAGGTTGGTCCAGAATGCAGCAGCCCAGCTGGTGGTGGGGAAACTGTCGGAGGGGCAACATCATGCTCGTTCTGAGTGCTCTGCACTGTATGCTAGTTTGGCAGCATGTCACTTTCAAGATCTGTTGGTTAGTTTTCAAGGCCCTACATGGTTTGGGCTCAAGCTACCTAAAAGACCTCTTTTTGTACTACACACATACTCACCACCTCCACTCCACAGATGTGGGCTTGTTGTAGACCCTCATTCCTGCTTGAAGCAATAGGAGACAAGGCTTTTGGAGTTGCTGCCCCCCCTGTTCTAGAATCTGCTTCTGGAAGTGATATGTTCAGCCTGGACTGTGGAGGCTTTTTTAGAACCTTTTAAAAACCTTTTAATGTGCACAAGCCTAGCCAGAATTAAATCATGATGTGCTTGTGCGGCTGAACCATATTGCTAGCTCAAACCCTATCATGGGGACACTGTAACCTGAAGAAAGGAACCAGGAGTCAGGACTCCCACTACTTGGATACTAAACAGAATGGACACATGCTGGAATACACCACAGCCAGAAAGGTTCACAGGAACCATGCAGCGAGGAGGCAGCAAGTCCAGAAAATGACTACCTCCCCGCCAGATGATAATGTTTTGAAAAATATACTTCCGTCAATCATAGAACTGGACCTTCGGGAGCTCCACCATACTCTGGGCAAATCTTTAGCCCTCCTTCCAGGCTACAACCACAACATCCAGCCACCCTAAAACAACAGGTAAAACTGGGGGGAAGTCTCTTAAAATGCAACTTTGTTTCTACAGCATTTCCCAAACTTCAGAATTATAGGCTCCTTGAATGAAGTCCTCTTATGGGAGTTTACTAACAAGACGCAGTGAACACCATCTGGCAACATGCTCACTGGCCAACCAAAACTGCACAGATCTGTAACTCTGATCTGCCATACACAGCAATCAGCAGAAACCACAGAGTCAATCCTGCAGCACACCATCAGCTGGAAAAGATGACAAATGTGTCTGAACAGCATGAAACAGGAACCTTAGGTGAAAGCACTCTTTCAATGGTTCCTGTCAGTCTATAGGTGACAATTAGGCTATAATGCTAAACGTCAAAATAAAACCTAATTAACAGCCTGCCTAGCTCACTAAAAGCCCTGCTCCATCTGTAATTAAAACTAATTAAAACAACTCAAAGCTCTAAGCTAAAATAACTCTAAATAACAATAATGTAAGCTAAATATGAACTGAGAACTGAACAAAAGTACACTATATTAAAACAAATTCAGAGCTCACATAGAGCTACCTGACAGCACGCCTAGCCTGGCAGCCGTCTTATTATCCTTAGTTTGAACACAGACACTGCCCACTGTCAGCAAAAGCTGTGGTAGTTAACTACTTACCAGAGGATATGCTGGAGAACTGTGCATGCCTTAGCATGGCCAGTCAGATCACTCATTCCATTGCCATCCCATTCATGGTTGGTAGGGTGATGGGTCATATTTATTTGATACTGACCTTTTGTACTCAGTGGCACACCTGATCAGACAGAGCTTGTTGGTGACGACAGTTTGTAAGTTGCTGTAGTGTCATCTGGAGGAGTTGCTCTGCTACTGCTTGGAGTAGTGAGCTGGACCACGGTGCTAGTGACCATGACAGGACAGATAGACTCACCACCAGGAGGTATAGAGGTAGGAGTAGGAATTGTTGGAGATGTCACTTGTTGTATATCTGGGTAATTGAATAAGTAGTCAAAGGTGATCCCTGGTAAGCTAAGTTTGAGAAAGGCTAAGAATGCAAGATTCTCAGGCTCTAGCCTTGAGTGATGTGGTGGCGCAGTATCCCCTGTTGTACTGAAACATCTTTCCAAAGTGACCAATGTTGAAGGGGATCCAAAAAAAACAAACAGAGTCACTTTTACCAGCGCAGGCCAAATGACTTGCCTATCTTGACAGAATTTGATTGGATCTCTATTTCTGCTAGTCAGTGGTTCTACTAGATAAGCCCACATCATATAGCCTGGTAGCAGGTCCTAGCCTTCCTGCAAAATGCTCAAGTGTCGCTGGAAATAAAAAAAAGCTCCCGAATGTCATTGGTTATCTCTAGATCATCACAGTCCAAGTCTTTTTCTTCCATGTCACCCACTGGCACCAAGCAAAGTCCGCAGAAGAAGAGGAGCAGTATGACCAAGATGTTGTATACGCACATTCTTGCCAGCTTTTTTTTCAGGCTGTGTTTGCTGCTCCATCATAAGTGTCCACAACCCTTTCTGTTTGATATACTCTTTGCTTCCTGAGTGAATGAACACATCTTTGTATCTCCAGTCCAGTATTGTTGCCATGCCAGATAGTGCATATGATATAATGCTTTCAAACCTGTCTGCAAGTTGTGTCAGTAACATCATTGTATACTACTGTTGCTGCTGTGATGGCTCAGATGAACTAGTGGCATTACCACCTGCTCCTTAACCACAAATATCACTGTCCTGCTCCTGTACCCAGTGCCACCATGGCTACCACCATCACCACCAGCCTTGCTTTGTCGAGTTGCTGTACATGATCATAAATAACAGTATGTGTGGCATAAAGAAGACTCACCATGGGAATGACCATGCTAAGGGCTGCTGATTTAGCACTGAAATTTTAAGTGCCCTGCTGATATGGTCATGGAAGCAGAACAAGCTTAAGCAGAACACACCACTGTACCTGTGATAGATATCCCCCGCAGGTCACATTATCAAATTCCTTATCCCAGAACAGATTTCTGATCCACTAGTCTCTCCACTATATAAAAGACAAAGTTCCACTTTGAGGAAATGTCTTCAGTTAAGCAATGCTGAAGAAGATTGTGCTTCTGCTGATAATGGCAGAGGGCTTAGCATATTTGGGGAGCAGTGGAAATACGGTATCTAGTGATGCCCCACACAGTGTCAAGTGTTTCCTTCAGTTGTGCATGTCTGCCAAGCATGTGACTCACCACCAGATTTAGTGCATGTGTAAAACAAGTTGTATGGGGGAATACCCATCATTCATCACCTTCAGCATGTTGTTATCACTGTCCATCATGAAGAATCCCAAACTCCGATCAAATGGGCATATCCAGATGTGTAGCAGTGATCGGATGAACCGCAGAATGTTTTCCACAGTGCTTCCCCCTCCTTGACCGACAAATTAACATAGAAACATAGAATTTGACGGCAGATAAGGACCGCTTGGTCCACCCAGTCTGCCCATTTCCCTACCTAATGGATAAGCTGCAGATCCTAGTTAACCAGCAGCCTACTTCTTCCTACCCCCACCCCCTAGAATTGCCTTATGAGTGTCCCATGCATGCTTAAATTCCATCACTGTTTTTGACTCCACAACCTCCTCCGGTAGGCCATTCCATGCATCCACAACCCTCTCTGTGAAAAAATACTTCCTTAAATTACCTCTGAGCCGCCCCCATCTTCAAATTGTGCCCCCTTGTTCTTTCACACCTCTTTTTTTGAAAGATGCTACCCTCTTGGACTTTGTTGATTCCCTTGAGGTACTTGAAAGTTTCTATCATGTCTCCCTCTCCCTCCCTTTCCTCGAGGCTATACATATTAAGCTCCTTAAGTCTCTCTTCATATGTCTTCCGGTGCAGACCCTGCACCATTTTAGTTGCCCTCCTCTGGACAGCTTCCATTCTGTCTATGTCTTTGTGGAGACTGGGTCTCCAGAACTGTACTGCACTCCAGATGGGGTCTCACCAGCTGTCTGTACAGAGGGATAATAACTTCCTGTTTTCTACTGGTGATGCCTCTCCTATGCAACCCAGTATCCCCCAGCCTCCTTGCTGCCCTCACATTGCTTGCCCACCTTAGGTCATCTGATATGACTACCCCCAGCTCCTTTTTGTTGTTGTTAGTATCTCACCCCCATTGTGTACTCTTCCCTGGGTTTTTGTTTCCTAGGTGCATTACCTTGCACTTCTTAGCATTGAATCTAAGCTGCCATACATTTGACCATTCCTCTAACCTTGCCAAGTCCCTTCTCATCCTTTCCACCCCACCTTGTGCATCAACTCTGTTGCAGATCTTTGTGTCATCTGCAAAGAGACATACTTTTCCTTCCAGTCCCTCTGCAATGTTGCTTATAAAGACATTGAAGAGGACCAGTCCTAATACTGAACCCTGCGGTACCCCACTAGTAACCCCCTAAGTAGGCACTTCCTCTATTTGTGTACATCTGTGAGTCTGTCTGCTTTACTGTAACTCCCGAAGGGGTTAGAGGCGCCAGAGGCAGGAGAGGAAAGGTGGTAGATCTTGGTTTGAACAACACCCAATGGGCTGTGAGACTTAGGAAGCTTTGGTTTACTCTACTGCTCCAGATATCACCAGTGAAATGCACATAACCCCTTATGCCTCCTTCAATATTGACACAATCTAGGTGCATACTGTCTCTTAAATACTGGGGAGAACATGCCTCAAAAATGTGAAACATGTTGGAATGTTGTGTTTGGGTCTCTCTTCATAGAAACAGGCCGGCCCACCGGTGCAGTGGTTAGATTTCCGCTTGCGAAGCCGACGACCCAGGTTCGGGAATGCACTCGGGAGTCAGAGAGCTGGCCGGAAGGAGAGGAATTAAGCATCCTGGGGACTGCTCTCCTTCTCTGGGGGGAGGTTGGGGAAGAGTGTCTGGCACTTGGTAAAACCATGGCGGAGGCTGGGTGCACCACTGTGACTGGCACCAGTATGTTAGTGGGGGCGGGGCAGATGCTGGATACCATTGTATGTCCCCACCCCTAGGGCAGCAAAGTAGCAAAAAAATGCTGGCCCCCCGGCATGATGGCCCATTCCGCTCCACCATTCACTCCCTCCGATGCCCACCAGGAGTGGTCCCGCTTTTGTGGCCCTGACCCGGGGGTAATCCGGGGCTTGCCCATGATGTCCATTGGGAGTGGGAAGCCCCTTGGTGGCCCTGCCTGGGGGGTAAACCTGGGCATGGAGGTAGCAGGTGAACGGGTCCAAAGACAAGAGGGGGGTCGGACAAAAAATAAAAACAGAAATTGTCAGCAGATAAGAACCGCTAGGCCCATCTAGTCTGCCCATAAGCCGTACAGTAGCATGCAGCTACTGACCGTATCTGGTCAATGGCCTCCTCCCTTTCCTCCTCACCTCTAAAGTTCCCTTATGCCCGTCCCAGGCATGTTTAAAGCCTTCCTCTGTCCTTGCTTCCACCACCTCCTGTGGCAGGCTATTCCATACATCAACCACCCTCTCAGTAAAGAAGAACTTCCTCACATTTCCTCTCAACTTGCCTTCTTCTAGTTTCAGATCATGCCCCCTTGTTCTTGTACTCTTCCTAAATTGGAAGATGTCTCCCCCCTTCACTTTGTTTATACCTTAATGTACTTGAAAGTTTATATCATGTTACCTCAGTCCCTCCTCTCCTCAAGTGAGTACATATTGAGGTCCCTTAGTCTCTCCTCATATGTTTTCTGGTGTAAGCATCACAGGCTAGTCCCTTCTATGATAGAGAATGGCTTGTGATCAAGGACCATCATCTTGTCAGTGAACTGGGTCATTCGAACAGAATTTGGGTGAGTTAGGTGGCAATTCAGTTTAGTGCAGGCATGTAATGACTTGGGCTGTGTAGTTTGCTTTGTTGGTGGTGGTTGGAATGGTGCTTTTGAGCAGCGTCAGTGGCATTGGTGGAGAACACCAGACCAAATTTGTAACTGGTACGTGAATAGCATTTTTTTGTGTAAATTATTACATGACACTCACCTTACCAGTTACGAAACTTCACACCGGTCAAAATAAAAGGCAGAGATAGTTGCGTTTGGGGGCTGCGAACCCCCCCACCCCATGTTGTTGTTTATTTAAATGGAAGGTGTTGCCATATACGCTATTATGGCTGCAACCCCCCAACTCAATCAAACTAAGAAACAATCAAACTAAGAACTGTATCGGTGGACTAGATTGTACAATTTGATGCTTGCACTCTCCTTTGTGTCATCATGGTACCATGTCATTTTACTCATTTGCCATAGCATCTCACTACAGAGATTGCGGTGGTCCGGTATTCTCCCCCATCGCCGCATCAGTACCTGATGATGTATCAGTTGCCCACTGTGACTGCCATGGTGGCTGTATTACTTAAACCATCTAATCCCAGCATTTACCAAACCCAACTGCTTCTGTCCCATCTGACCAGAGCAGGGACTGGAATGGATGTGGTTGTTAGGAAGATGCCATGTTCATATTTGAAACAATAAGCCAGAACACTGATTCCCAATGTTTACATAGCCTGACCCCAAGTGATATTTCTACCCTGTTGATTGCAGTGTGCTTTCAGTGGGTTTGTGATGTCATCTGTAAGATACCCCCACGCTGCAGAAGATGCCTTCACTGTATGACTAGACTGCTGGGGAAGCTTCATGAAGAATTGGCTGATAACTATGAGATGATATTTTTTTTCCCCACCACTGTAGTATGATGTTGCTGGGGATGGCCTGGCAGGGTAGCAGTAGCAAGTGATACAGCAAGCTAGGACTGATCTTACTGGGGCTGGTCTTTAGATTTCCCTGCCTGACAATACTGCTTTCTTGATTTTTTTCCTTTTTCATTATCATTTTTAATTTTGCCATCTCCCACTACAATGGCCTCCACTCCACAGTGCCACACTCGCCATCATTACTAGTTGGTGGTGTAAATGACAGCAGACCTTCAAGGTCCACTTGTTCTTCATCCTCCTCTTCTGCAACTGCTTCCTCATGCCCTTCTCCCTTTCCTACTTCTTCCCTCTGCTCCTCCTCTTCCTGTTCTTCTTCCCCCTTCCTTCTCCTTGCTTGAATCATATGCTTTCCTTTGTCATTTCTCCTCCTCCTCATGGGCTCTCCCCCTCTGATTTCTCCTCACTCACATACCCTTGCTCTGACATCTCCACTTCTGAATCCTCCCTAATGGCACTGTCCATAAACTGCTTTGCAGTGGTGCTACTGGATTGCTTTTGTAGACCTGTAGAACTGCAGGTTTGGTATAACTCCCTGACCCACACTTCATGGGCAACTTTTTCTGGAAACATCATAATAACCATAGTGTCTGTGAAAACCCAGACTCACTGTCACTTGCCTTACATAATGACTGAGCAGCAGCACTGACCTAGGTGACACTGCTGCTAATGCATGATTTGGGCAAGGGGACATCATACAGTGATTTGAGGTTGACTTGCAAGTTGTTCACGCCCACAGACACTTGGGTGGCTCTGGTGGCAGCAGTTGTGGTGTTCATATAAGATGGACAGGGGGTGATCTTGCATTTGCAAGCCTGGATTATTGTCTGCCACTGGCAGGGGACTGGACACCCTGGTTAGAGGAAGAGCGGGAGATCGCTGTGCTTTTGGACTGAACTGGTATTTGGTTGAACTGGCAAGGTGGAACTTTTCCTATTCATTTCTTCTCTCCTGCATACATTTATCCTCCATTTTATTTCCTTATGGTTTCTACGAGACACAGCGGTAGAAACCAAGCACACACACACATACTCGTTACTTACACAGACACCCTCCTTTTACCCTCACTGGGGGACCGGTTTTCTCACTACAGCAGTCTAGTTCACTTAGTTTTCACTCACAGGCAAAAAAATTAAGAAGATGGATTTCTGTGCTTCGGCCCTCACCACCAGCAGTCAGATTATTTGTCAAATAAATCATACAGACTCCCCCTTGTACCTTTCCCAGTCTAAGTTCACTCTGCTCCTGCAGCAGGGTCAAAGAAATAAATATGATAACAAAACAAAATTAACATGGATTTCTTTTCCCTTTACAACATCAGCACTCTGTTACATAAAAAAAAAAAAAAAAGTGGGGTGCTTGGATTTTCTACAATCCATTCCAGCAGCACAGCGCCAGAATTTTGGCAGGTCAGTTCTGACTCCAGTTCCATTCTGAATCCCAGTGATCCCTTAGGGGTGGAATCGGAGTCAGAATCATAATTCCGAGTCTGCCTCCAAATACCAAGAAGGTGTTCTCAAACCAGTCAGCACAGTGACAGGCAGCAGGGGCAGAAAAAGAAAATGATGCAAGGCAGTGTTGAGACAACACAGCCTAATCCTTCCACCCCAATCATTGTCCAATGCCGGTCATGTCCCTTACCATACTTGTCGTTATCATCACTTCTTGCCTTGGTTGACTGCTGCTGTGGGTGGGAAAACTGGGGTGGTAAGAAGAAAAAGTCTGCTTAATCCAAATTCCACAGCCTTGCTGCTTTTTCCTACCAACCAGTAGGTGCTGGTAGCCATGCAAGTCCATCCTCTGATAATCCATCCTGTCCCCGGCTCCTGTACTTTTGTCCATTGGCAGCTGCCCATGGCCACCAAGACCTTACCAGCAGTGTATGACCTGCATCGACCCTCACCCAATACCTGCTAGCAGTGCAGTAGCCTGTATAGTGGAGCCATTAGCCAGCCACTCCTCGGCAGCCACTTTCTCTGCTCATAGCAGAGAGTCCTTCCTGTGAAGTCCAGTAGTCCAGCCTTCATCCACAGTGCACAATTACTTACACACACACACACACACACACACACACACACTAAGTACAACACCAGGTTCTCAACTCGAATAAAAAAAAATAGAATGAAGCCCTTCGCCACCCCCACTAGTTCTGCTCCTCACCTGCTGTGACCCTAAGTGGCCCACCAGCAGAACACCCTGGAGTTTCAGAAAGTCCACCGTCAGAAAGAGGAGTAAGGGAATCTGTTACCCAGAGTTTTATGCTGGTAGGCGTGCTGCATAGAAGGAACTCCTCCAATAGCAAGTTGGCTTGAGGAGAGGTCACGTCTCTCCGGTTGTATATAGAGAGGGCAAAGAAGCCAAAGACGGACTGAGCAGTTTTATTTATTTTGTGTGGAAAGGAGTGATCAGTTTAATTACTGTTCACTGCCAGTGGTCGTGAGGGCCCCCAAGAATCCTGCCCTCCCCCAGGTCAATACGGAAGCCAGTGTCTGCTGCAGCTGGTGGTCATGAGGGCCCCCCGAATGCCCTCTCCCAGGTTGATATAGAAGCCAGCGTCTGCTGCAGCCAGTGGTCATGAAGGCCCCCAAGAGACCTGCCCTCCCCCAGGTCGATACAGAAGCCAGCGTCTGCTGCAGCCAGTGGTCGTGAGGGCCCCCAAGAGTCCTGCCCTCCCCCAGGTTGATACGGAAGCCAGCGTCTGCTGCAGGTCCGAAAAATCATAGTCTGAAAAGGCCAAGAGACTGTTTGCTAAGGCCAGGAGACTGCTGAACGCTGCTGCCGCGTGTGTGGACAATGGACTTGGTGCTTCTTGGTGCCTTTTTTCAAACATTGCTGGTTGGCAGAGCAGGGGAGATGGTTTCTAGGCTACAACACCTCATAAAGGAAGTAGCTTATGTTTAGCATCTCTCAGCGTTACCTTAAGGGGCTATCCTGGGTGGAGCTGCATTTCATCTAGCCTCGGTGGTTACTTTAAATTGCAATACTTATAGCAGAGTTGGGGCTTAGTATTCTAACAACCCCGGTAAAACATATGCAACAGATGTAATCATTATTGGTACCGGGGTACTCAATACAGCTGACAAATGTTTTCTTAGTGTTATTTTATGCAACCTAGTCAAATACTGTAAAGAGTCTCTAGCACAGAAATCAATTTGATAGTAATAGTACAGCTTGTTGAAATCAGTATGATAGTAATAGTGCAGCTTGTTGAAATCAATTTGATAGCAATAGTGCAGCTTGTTGAAATCAATTTGATAGTAATAGCGTAGCTTGTTTTGTGTAAATCGTATTGTTGTGTAAATCGCAACCCATCCTGGTAAGCAACCCAAAAGCCAGCCCCCCGCCCCCCGGTCGTTGTCGAGTAACTTGAGCTTAACTGCAGCAGCCCCTCCTTGTCCTACCTGTTATAAATCTGCCCGTTTTGTCTCCTCTCCGCTGCCGGTGATCGTGAGGGCCCCCCCAAGAGTCCTGCCCTACTCCAGGCCGATACGGAAGCCAGCGTCTGCTGCAGGTATGAAAAATCATATTCGGAAAAGGCCAAGAGACTGTTTGCTAAATGCTGCTGCCGCGTGTGTAGATCCCTGCCGGCGCTCCATGCTGGCTCCCCCACCACCACCATTGGTGAGCACCGTCTTTTATATGCTGCACGTGGTGCGAATTAACCTATCAGCTCATTCCCTCATTAGCAGGTTATACTAACTCATCGCTAGTGGCCGCTCAGTCGCTCCCCCAGCTGCCAAGACCCATTCATTTCATTATGCTGCCTCTGCAACTCACCCTACTGTGCCTACTCTTCCCCCTAACCTCCCTCCCTCCCACCAGCCATCTACCCGGATTCTCCTGCTTCCCCCACTAAAGGCTACTCATGGGCTACCTCTCCCCCATATCACACTATACTCATCCCTGGCCCATCCCCCCATTCCACTCTAATCAATTGGAATATAGGCGCAGCCCTCCTGCCTTCTTCTTTCCACACTGGGCTGTCAGTCTTACACCCATCATAGAAACATAGACTTTGACGGCAGATAAGGACCGCTTGGCCCACCTAGTCTGCCCATTTCTCTACCTAGAGGATAAGCTGCAGATCCTATTTAACCAACAGCCTATTTCTTCCTACCCCCCACAAACATTGCCTTATGTCTGTCCCATGCATTCTTGAATTCTCCCAGTTTTAGACCCCACAACCTCCTCAGGAAGGCTGTTCCATGTGTCCACCACCCTCTGTGAAAAAATACCTCCTCACATTGCTCCTGAGCCATCCCCCCTCTATCTTCAAATTGTGTCCCCTTGTTCTTGCACATCCCTTTTTCTGAAAGATGCTACCCTCTTGGACTTTGTTGATTCCACTGAGGTACTTAAACGTTTCTATCATGTCCCCCCTCTCCCTCCTTTCCTCAAGGGTATACATATTAAGCTCCTTTTGCCTCTCCTCATATGGCTTCTCTTGCAGACCCTGCACCATTTTAGTTGCCCTCCTCTGAACTGCCTCCATCCTGTCTATGTTCTTGCGGAGATGGGGTCTCCAGATCTGGACGCAGTACTCCAGATGGGGTCTCACCAACTGTCTGTACAGGGAGTAACAACTTCCTGTTTTCTGCTGGTGATGCCTCTCCATACATCCCAGTATCCCCAGCCCTCCCTACCGACTTCTCACATTGCTTGCCAACCTTCAGGTCATCTGATATGATTACCCCAGGTCCCTTTCCTTTTTGTTGTTGTTACTACCTCCCCACCCATTGTGTAATCTTCCCCTGGTGCATTACTTGCACTTCATTGCATTGAATCTAAGCTGCCATACTTCTGACCATTCCTCCAACCTTGCGAAGTCCCTTCTCATCCTTTCCATGCCTCCTTGTGTATCAACCCTGTTGCAGATCACCTCCAAAATACTGCTCACCAGCCACCCATCAGCTACTGACCCCCTGTAAGGCGAGAAATGTGACGCTCATAGTAAAACACCTAATACCACTACTACTACTACTACTAGCAGGTGACGTTGACTCAAATCCTGGGCCACCTACCCCCCCCCAAACAACCTCATCTCTCCTCCTATCCAATTACCGCGGGGGCTTAAAATTCTGCATCTTAACATATGCAACCTCCTGAACAAAATCACCCCCCTCCAACCGTACATCCTCTCCCTGTGCCCCAATATCCTTATCTCTGAAACATGGCTGAAACCCCATAACTTGGATGCCAAAGTATCCATCCCTGGCTATTCCCTTACTCGTCTTGACCGTCCAGCCAAAAAGAAGGGTGGGGGCATTGCCATGTTCATCTCCTCCAAGCTACAATTCGCACCAGTCCAACTCCCAAACCCAACGCACCCTATAGACTCCCTCCTACTCAGATTTTCACTCCCTCATTCCATTCCCTTATATATAGCAGGATCCTACTGCTCCCCAGACACCCCCCTGAACACCATCATTGAACATCTAGGCACCCTAAAAACACTCGCTGCGGGGGCAAACTATACATACTTGGGGATTTCAACATCAATTGGCTATCTAAAACTAATTCTAAGCTCAAAAACCAGGTAACTGCACTTAACCTCTCCCAGCATATCACCGAAACCACTCGCTTAAACCATAAATCTCTTAACCACTCTTTCCTCGACTGGGCCCTCACCACACATCCTCATCAGGTGCAAGAAGCTGGTACTCTGCCCGACTCCCTCAGTGACCACCTCTTGAATTACATAGTATGGAAAATATTCAAACCCCAGGCACCACCCATTCGAATACCACTCACTAGGGCTTACAAATCACTAGACTTTGCTGTACTCCTAAGCAACCTAACACTGATTGGTCATTTATTCAACATGCTCCCTCTATTGACTCGGCCCTGGAATTTTTCAGATCAAATTTCCTCGCCATCTGGGACTACTACACCCCTCTTAGAAGAGCCCGTGTTAGGGGTGCCCATCTACCTTGGGTAAATGCCCATATTATTGACCAACTCCACGCCAGGGACTTGGCCTGGAAATCTTACAAGGCATCTGGGTCACAGACAGCCCTCCAACACTACCTCACACTCAGCAACGCAAGCACTAGGTTAATTCGCCAGGCAAAAGCAAACTAAGGCCTCTTTCCATGCAAACCACAACCACCCAGCAAAGTTCTGGAAGTCCTTAATCTCTGCTCTCTCCCCCCTCCCAGCTACCCACCCCTGCCCTAAAGGTAAATGGCTCCTTGGCAACGGACCATGGTGAGGTGGCCTCTGCTTTCAACTCATTCTTTACTAACTGCGCCTCCTCCCTTCTCTCCACAACCACCCCCCCCCCAGATACCACATCCACCCTCTCAACCCCCACCCAGATCCCACCACTTCTCATTTCGCCTGGTCTCCCCAGCTGAAGTACTAGCTGCCCTATGCACACTCAACCCTAACAAAGGCAAATGCCCCTCCTACCTTGACTCCAAGATGCTATACCTATCTGCCCCTGCCATTGCCACCCCACTGGCCTCCCTCTACAAACTCCTTCTCTCTCTCACCAAGATCCCTGCTGCCTGGAAACCTGCCACAGTCATTCCTCTCCCTAAAGGTGGCGATCCCTCCTCAGTGGGCAATTACCGCTCTATCTCCCTCCTCCCAATTCTAGCCAAAGTCCAGGAAAAACTTGTTCTCTCCCAATTATCCGCCTTCCTCGACAACTCCTCATTCCTCTCACCCTGTCAGGCTGGCTTCAGGAAATCGCACTCCACAATCACCTCCTTGCTCAAGTTAACAAACAACATCCTCACTGGCATGGATAATGGGTAAGTCACCTCAGCCATCTTCATTGACCTAGCTAAAGCCTTCGACATGGTCTCCCATCCACTCCTGTTATCTAAACTCACCCTAGCAGGCCTCTTGGGGGAGGCCACCAGCTGGTTCCACTCTTGCCTAGAAGGGAGGCAACAATCAGTTAGAATTGGCTCATTCACTTCTGACCCATTACCTGTCACAATAGGTGTGCCACAAGGCTCAGTCCTTGGCCCGATACTCTTCTCTATCTTTCTAAATGACCTGCCCTCCGTGTGCCCCCTTTCGTCCATTCACATGTATGCCGATGACACTAATATATGCTACAGGTCCCTCCTCCGCCGTAGTGTCATCCAAACTCCAGGAGGATTTTAATGCAATCCAACTCTGGTTCCGCTCTCACCAACTATCTCTCAACCCAAAGAAAACAGTCACTATCACCTTCGGGACCAGGCAAAGGCTCTCCCAGGCCCACTCATCCCCTGCCTTCCACACCTTAGATGGGACCCTCTTGGAGACCTGCACCTTGTTCAAATACCTCGGGGTCTGGCTCAACCAGCACCTAGACTTCTTGGCCCACATTGACTCCATCCACAAAAAACTGCACCCGGAACTGGGAGCCCTTTACCGGAATAGAGGCTGCATTCCCCTACCAACCCAAAAAGAAATTGTTCAGAAAATGATACTCCCATTCCTTGATTATGGGGACATAGTTTATAGCTCGGCCCCCAAATCCACCCTCGCCAGGCTGGACCCTCTCTTCCATTCCTTCTGCCATTTTGCCCTGGACCATCCGCCCACAACTCACCACTGTGATCTCTACAGATCCTTAGACCTTCCTTCCTGGACCGGAGAATGGCACATTGTGCTAGAATAACAGCAAAATACTGGTCCCAGTCCCTCCCCCATACCTTGCCAATACCCTAGCTGCCCAAACCCCTTCATGCTACGCCCTCCGTAATCTCGACTCTAGGCTCCTCACCCTCCCACACATGTCCTCCTCCAACGGTCAGCGTGCATTCAAGTACCGAATGCCTTACCTGTGGAATGCCCTCCCAGCGGTGAATAGACACTCCTCCTCCTCTCTGCAGCTCAACCTCCTCCTCAAATAGCATTTTGCCACCACCTGCTCATGCAGCTAGCCTCTCAAGGTATTCTGACAGTTTAAATACCCGACTGCATGTGTGTTTATTAGCTACATGTTACAATGCGATTCGGCTGCACTTAAGCCTCATTGTGTGCCCTAGCTGGACAATTTTCTTTCCCTGCCAAGAGGCAGGTGTATCGTGTACCATGTGTTTCTCTTGACTTTGCATTGTGCTTCGGCGTTCAATTGTATGTTGCTGTGTATACTGTCTACCCTAAATCCCCCCCCCCAAGACGCATCTGGAATCGAGCGCTACACCGCTCAGTATGCCTTCCTGGTAAAACGCTTAAATAAATAAATAAGTGACTGGCTAACTGCAGAATTTTACTTGTGGAGGCAGTGGGGGGTAGGCAATATGAGATCAACTCTCTAGACAGTGGTATGTGGGGATGAATAAAAATGGACTGCGTCAATGCCTGCCCAACAAGTGCTGATATCACACCGGCCTGCCCTGTGGGTGTGGGGTATTTGAAGAAGAAATTGGATGCAAAATCTGATTCCAAATCTACATCTGATTTAAGACATCTCAGAATCAGATTTTTGGCCTTCAATACTGAAATTCCGAATTCTGAAACAATTCTGGGAATCCAGTGAATCTGATTCCATCAGACTGATTCTGAGCAACCCTAAAATAATATCTGTCAAATACATCTTTCAAAACTCTCCCTGCACCTCTTCCAAGTCTTCTTAATTCACTGTGCACTGTGGGTGAAGCGATCATGAACTGTTCCTGAACATCCATGAATTATTCATGAATAGTTCATGATCTGAGTCCACAATTGTGCATGAGAGTTCAGCAATCATGTTCATGCCTGTTGATGAACTGTGCAAGAACAACAAAGGGTCAAGCTGTGCTCATGAACCTTCTTGAACATAAAGGTTCATGAGGGTCCATGAAAGTTCATGAAGTTCCTCCACTGAACTTTTATGGATATAGTCCATTAATAATTTTTGTGATCAGAAATACCCTGCTTTTATAATATTGGTTAATTCATGAGACAACCTGGTTCTAGCCCTTTTCTCAAAAGATTTTTGCACTCTGTACAAACCAGAGCTATACCGACCGGTTCAACTGTAATTATCACACAAGCTAAACAATTTTAAAATGACAATTAAAGTTTTATAACAAACTCAACATTGTTTAATAAATGGCTTTTGTTACAAGGTGAATTAGTAACTAACCATATGCTTACATTTTCTTGTTCTTCAATGAAATGGAATCACTACTCACCTTTCTTTCATAAATAGAAAGGCCCAACTGCAGTTTATATGAGCAGAATCTGCAACTCCTTTTACTCATTCAGCTCGAGGCACCCATTTTGAATAAGGTTAAGCATAGAATGTTAATGTGGTGAGTTTAAAAGTTAGCCCTTTTAGGTGCTCAAATAGTTAATTTTTTTTTTTTATTTATTTATTTAGTTCTAGGATTACAATTACCTTTGAGCCAATGCTCTTTCACAAAGGTTCCACATCAGTTGAGAGTTATTACAGAAGATACAGTTGAAAATAACAAAATCAATACAAAATAGAACAATGCGTTGATTAGACAATTGCGGTAATGGTCAATTGGAATAGCAATTGCAAAAGGGTACATTTAGAGAGCAAGAGACCAAGTTATGGCCTTGGTTTATAACACAGGAAAGAGCACAGAGACAGGGGGAAGAGGACGCTAGGGGGATAAATGAAGCAGCCGGAGGCATTTGTTACACGTTGATAGGGGAAAAGTGCTGGTAATGGGGGTTAGGGGTAAAGGGAGGATGGGAGAAAAAGGAGGATAACAGAAATCGGGGGAAGGGAGGCTAGGGATAGGACAGATAGGGAGGTAGAGCAGGTAGGAGATGTGGTGGAAGAGGATGGGCAGATAGGGTATAAGTGCATCAATGGGGTACAGAGAGACTGTAGAGGTGGTGGGTGTGACTGGGGTGAGGCGAGGTGACCACAGGAGCTGGAGGTCTGAGCTTAGGTGATGCAATCACTGGAGCTGGAGGCAGCGAGATGGAGCCGGAGTCTGGTGTTAAACATACCAAGCGCCGGGGCTGACGAGATGGTGGGACTGAGGCCATTCAGCCAAAGTGGAGCTTTGTAGGCAAAAGAACATTGACCCTGTATAGTGCGACAGCGAGGAACTTGCAGGAGTTGCATTTTGGATCTCCTGGTGCTCCGTAAATTGGTGGTGTGGTGTAGCAGGGCTATGACACCAGGGGGTGCAAGGCCAAGGTTAATTTTCTTTGCCATGGTACAGGTGAGATACTTAATACAGTTGGAAAATTGGAGCCAACCGGATTGAGCATAAAGGTCACAGGTATAGGTGAGATGGTGGGCTCCAGTAATAAGTCGACATGCCTTGTTTAGGGCTGTTGATATACGTCCAAGGGTTGTCGACATGGCTGAGCCATAAATGATGAGACCATAGTCTATGATTGAGACCACAGAGCTCTGAACAGCAGTCTTCAATGCATCCGGGGTAAGATGTTGTCTGTGTTTGTAAAGTAGACCAAGACATGTATTTGCAGCTCTGGCCACACTGTCGACATGAGCCCTGTAGGAGAGGTTAGGGTCAAGCAGTATCCCAAGGTATTTGAAGGATGGACCTGTTCGAGGGTATTCCCCTGTATGGTAAAGATAGCCATGTGGTGAAGCTTGTGCTGATTGTTGGAGCTGCAGAAGAGCATAGTCTTAGTTTTCTTGTGATTAAGAACGACTCGACTGTGCTGAAACTAAATTGGAGATTGAGTTGTAGAGGCACGGGGTCTTTGTGAGAGGAGAAAACAACTGCATCGTTGGCATACAGAATGATTTGTTCCGAGCAAGATTGTGGAAGGGAATTTAAAAAAAAGTCTGAAGAGGAGTGGGCCCAGTATGGACCCCTGGGGGACACCAGAGGGAACTGGTAGGGTATCAGAAAGAGCATTGGCAATTTTTACTCTCTGCGAATGGTTTTCAAGGTAGCTTTTGAACCAGAGAGCAGAGTCAGGTGAGAGACCGGCATTCAGTAGTTGATCAACCAGCAGCCCATGGTGGACAGTATCAAAAGCCTTGGAGAGGTCAATAAAGACTGTCCCAGTAAGGAGACCCTTGTCTAGAGAGCTATGCACTGCTCCAGTGAACTTGAGGAGGGCAGAGATGGTGCTGTGTCCTTTCCTGAAACAGTGTTGTTGTGCACACAGTATATTGTATTTGTCCAGATAGTCAGTGAGTTGGTCTGCTACGATGCGCTCGAGTGCCTTGGCGAGCGGGGGCAATATGGAGATCGGGTGATAGCTTGAGTGACTGGTCTTGTCACTTTTGTGGACCAGGGTCACGGTGGCAGTTTTCCATCTGTCCAGGAATTGACTACAGCCAAGAGAGAGGTTCAGAATTTTAGTTAAGGGGTGAAGTACAACCTCAAGAGTAAGCGACAGAAGCTTAAGGTCCAGGGTGTCACCACTAGTTCTGGATTTAGAGATGGCAGCGGCAATATAGCGGTGAGCTTCATTCAACTTGACCTCCCTAAAGCAGAAATGGGGGTGATTTGACTGAGCACAGGGGTGGTGGAGGAGGTGGCACTATCTTCGAAGAAATCAGAGGGGAGAGCGACACCGAGGTCAGTAAAAGCCCTGTTGAAGGTGTTAACAATGACCACTGGGTCAAGGGTGGTGGATCCATCAACTGTTAGCATGGCCGGAGGGTTTGTTGGCTGCTTCCCTATCATTTCCTTGATATTATCCCAGAATGCTCATCCATTTCCCCAGGTGTTGGTGAGAGCATCCTTGTAATAGGAACCTGTCATAAGCCAGATGGCTTTTGTGCAGGCATTTTGGGCTTGTTTGTATTTTTGAATATCAGATTGCTTACCTGTAGCTTTAGCCACCGCCCAGAGATGGTCCCTCGATTTCAGCTGAGAAAGGAGTTCAGCATTGATCCAGGGGTTACAGAGGGTTTTAGCTTTGCGTTTTTTTTAACAGAGGCAAAGAGGTCACAGGCCCTGTTGAAAGTAGTGATGAAGTAGTCGAGAGCCATGTTAACATCTGTCGCCTTGGGAATAGGTGGTCAGTCTTGCAGTTTCAGGTAGTGTTTAAGATAGGTGAGTTGCCCACGAGGGAGGACCCTGCTGGAGATGATTTGGGGGGCTTGAGAAATTTGTTAGACCGTTCGCAAATGACTGGGGAATGGTCTCTGAGAGAATCAGGGAGAATGGCGGTGCGAGAGATCCTGGTGGTGTGGCTGGTAAGTACCCAGTCCAGGATGGTACAAGTGCCAGTTTTATAGTTTGTCCTAGTAGGGGTGGCAACCATCTGTGTGAGATTGGCAGCTGCAGTGACATCTATATGAGCACCTGCATCTGACGCTAGCCAGTTTATGTTGAAATCTCCTAGCAGGATAAGTTCTGAGTCAGGAGATTGGGAGTTGATGAAGTTGAGGATGTTGCTAAGACCATGTCCTTGATCCCTGGGTGGGATGTATACAGAGACTGTAGTGAGGGCTTTATGATTGGGTCCTAGGAGTATTTTTTTAGGTAGGATTTGGGCCAAGGAGGTAGATGTGAGAGTCGTAACATGACAGTTTCTTTGATATAGATGGCACAGCCGATTCCTTTTTTAGAGACACTATCCAGTCTGAAAACATTGTAGCCGTGTAAGGTTACTGCCAGACTGGGAACTTTTGGTGTCAGCCAAGTTTCAACAACTAGGATGTCAGGATGGTGTTGGCTTATAAAGGATTGAAGAGCGTCTAGCTTAGGCAGCAGGCTGCAGATGTTAAGGCTTGCGAGAATAAGAGTCCCAGCAGTTTTCATGTGGCTTGAGTTGTTTTGGCAAGGGTTTGGATGGATGTTGCCCGAGATCAATAGGAGGAGGAGTTTTATAGAGCATAAGCGCAATTCCTTGAGGAATAATTTATTTCACTGTTTAAAGGAAGAACAGCTAACAGGTTCCAAGCGGCAGTCCCAGTGAGATGCGAAGCGATACAGTGTGGATAGACTGGCCCACAAACCAGGCTTAGCAGCATTTGGAAGCTTCCAGGTATTGGCAAGAGGTGGTCCATGTGGAAGACAGGGCGAGTAGTGGAGTGTTCCCTGGGAGCAGCAGGTTATGACTAAGTAGATGGTGGGGGGAGGGAGGGAGAAGTGGGGTGGCAGAGCGAGGAGGGAGAGGAGAGGTAGGAACAGGGAGGAGAGTGCCCGCATGGCAGGTGTTAGAGCACAGGTGGCAGGAAAGTAGTTGTGGACAGGGACAAAAAGTGAGTGGTACGGAGAGAGAGAGAGAGAGAGAGAGAGGCTGTAAGCAGTTAGTGGAGAGAGAGCTGAGTTTGGTAGGCACTGGGCGGGACCAAAAAGGGGTGGGAAGTAGGCGTATAGGGTGGACAGGGTCCTATTTCGGCGAACCAATGGGCAAGGAAAGTGCGGAGTGTGTAAGAGGATGGGCGGGGATAGAGTGTATTTAATTAAGGTAGGAGGGATGTGAGGGAGCAGGTGAAAATTTATGGCAAAATTCAGTTAGTCTATGGGCGCTGCACCCGGCGAGCAGAGCAAGGCAGAGAGACAGAGCCAGCCAATCAGTTGCAGTCCATGAAGCAGGAGACCAATCAGGGCGCAAAGCTGTGAGTGCTTCAACCAGTAGCAGCTACTCACAGCTTCACTGGCCCAAGGCTGAATTCTTTCCCAACAGCGCTTGATCCAAGAGGTGGGCAGGAGAAGTGGCTGTGCAGCAGTCTTTCGGAGCCGTGGCACTAGAAAACATATGTTTGCACTCCTAAACTGAAAAAGTTCTGATTTTATGATGCTTTTTAACTTATGGTGGGAAACTATGTATTCTGATATGCAAATCGATTTTTGTCTCAGTTCATCATGGTCCCTTAAAGGTTTCGCAACTTCATGAACTTTGTGTTGATGAACTGAGTTAAAGGGACACTGTCAACATTTTGCTACTTTTAATATACAATATAGTATCCATTTATTAGACTTTTCATAATATCCTCATTATATTTAGTACTGCTGCCAACCCACCCTTATCCCTGATGGATGTAAGAGCAGGACTGCAGCAGCAGTAGTAGATTCAGTAGTCTGCAGTGCATGTCTGGACTGTGTAGTATGATACGGTCTGTACGCCCATTGGCCCATGCTGTGGACTAATGGGTGCAGCCCCACTGAAGCAGTCGGTTGGTGGGGCGGTGTGGCTGGCGTGGTGGAAGCCGCTGTCTACCACTGATGGGGGAGGTGCTGGGGCTTAGTGGGCGGGTGGGAGGGGGTACTGCTGGACCACCAGGGATGGCATGGTGTGTTCTAATGTGAAATGCACGCCTGTGATCGGCTGGACGTGGTCCACTGGACCACCAGGGATTTGGACCCCTTTGTTATTACTTATGCCCGCGATCGGGCTGCAGGCAGTCCACTGGACCGCCAGGGATATGGGACTATTAATTATAACAAATGCCCACGATCGGGCATGGGGGGGTGCCTCCATGAAGGTGCCGCTGGAGCTTGGGTGGCCACCCACAGGTGGCAGTGCGCAACACGGCAACTCACCTCGGGGTGGCCAGCTGTTGCTCCTTTTTTTTTTTTGGCTCACCTATGTGCAGCACAGGTAGAGGTTGCATGGCATGTCAGCACATCCCGGGCTGAATATCGGGATGTGCAGAGTATGTATGGGCACACCCCCTCATACCTGCGCCGCATACATTACTGATGCGCTCCGGCACATCGGGATTTGTGCCAGGCTCTATCCCCTTTGAATATCATGCCAGGCGCAACCCTTCTGATTATCCCACCCAAAGTATAAATTGGAATGAGTCCCACTCTTGGGAGTAGGGCTCTTAGTGATGACTGTTCCCATGTAATTGGTTAATTTCTTTTCCCACTGATCTTCAAGGAAGCAGCATATGCCTGCAGTTAAGAGTTCATCAGCTGTTTTCAGGAAAAGCAGTCCAGGTGACAGGTCAAAGTCTACTGTGTATTTTGTTTAAAGTAAAGATATCCCCATATTTTTGTTGCTGTTTGTTGGATAGTTTGAGTAAATATTTCTAAAACATACTTCCATTGGAAAGTATTCCCACCAGATACCTGAGAAATCTTATATTTGTTTCAGTCTGTAAGCTTTTTATTCACCTAATTAACTCATTTGATTACCAACAGTGTGCAACTTTTTTCCAGACAATCTGTCAGAAAACTCCTAAGGATTCTCCAAAGTATGAATCATGCACGAAAGCGTTAAAAGCAGTAGGCAAGGTAAGATCTCAAACAGTTACTGTAATCGTGCACTGTTTACAGTATGGCTCCTGATTTCTTGTCGCTTGCTGTGTCTTTATCTCTGATGTGCACTCACATGCGTGGATACACATCAGAGGTCTGTGAGGTGAGGTTTCCAACTTTGCACACTGCAGAATACCACGTCATGTAGTCGTTTGCCCAGCATGGCACACTGCCAATGAAAGTGCTGGCAAAGTGCTACGATGCATTGTTTTCTCTGGTAAAGCAGCACTTTGTGAGTGAAGACATAAGAAAAAAAAAAACATTCTTGGTATTACTTATTTTCAAACCCACCTCCCACTGAACAAGTATCACCAGAGTCCCACCCACCTCCCAGATACATTTCAGACATGTCCCCCATCCATTCCCCTGCTAACACCCACCTCACTCTCCTCTAACATCCTAGTGAAGTAAGCAGCAAGCTTTAAAAAATAATCCCTTCCCCCCACCCATTCTTAATAAGTAACCACTCTTCTCTACCCCATCCAGACACTCAGCCCCCATAATTAAAAAAATTCCCCCATTCTACTCCCTGTAGTACCCAACTTCCCTCCCCAAGTCCCCCCCAAAAGTTATAGAATGCAAGGGGCTAGCAGTAAAAAGTTTGGAAACGTGCCTTGGTAGAAGCGGTCATCTCTCTTCGCCATTGCTTCAGTGAATGAAATAATGCTCCCACTGAGTAGAAAGCACATCTAACCAAATGAAAATCCAGCCAATCAGGTGTTACTATTCAGGATTTCCTGTCACACATTCAGCCACATTCATACTTCTCACGACATCATTTCATTTATTGCTGCAATAGGAAAGAGAGCTGACACCTTTTATATGGGATTACATTTCAGAACATTTTGCTGCTGGACCCATCATATCATTTAACATTTAGGGGCTTTGGGGGAGGTAGCCCAGTTAGACGTCAGCAAGGCCTTCGACACCGTACCACAAAGAAGGCTCACAAGGAAACTGTGCAGTTTGGGGGTGGGTCCCGAGGTGATAATTGGGGTATGAAATCAGTTACTGGACAGGTGACAGAGGATGGTAGTAAATGGCATTCACTCTCAGGCGGGAATAGTGACCAGCAGGGTACCTCAGGGCTCAGCATTGAAACCAGTCATGTTTAATGTCTTTATAAATGTGTAACCCCTAGGTGGTGCTATCCTATGGGCTACTACCCCCGCCTGCATGGCTATGCACAGGTTAAAGGGCCCGAGCTCAGTGAACAGGTGTCTCCACTCAGAAGAATGGTTTTGGGGCAGTGTAGCTGCTGTTGGCATAGCCCTCCAGGATGCTAAAACCACCCACCAACCCTTCTAGTGGCCTAAACAGTTCAGCAACAGGACATTCACATTTACCATATGACAGTAATGAGATGCTCACACTCCTTACACTTACCACTAGGGCGGGATCTTCTGCAACTGCCCTGGAGACCCCCTGGAAAAAAAGAGCAGCAAGGCAACAATACAGCAGTACAGCAGTAATCCAACCAATAAGGTACCCACCAGTCAGGATAAATGTGAAAAACCCACAATCTGGTTTATTCAGGGGAAGTGAACAAGGGTGGGGTGTAAATCTAGCAAGTGATTGGTATTTCAGATTTAACTTGCACTGTGAGTCCCTGTAGCACAGTCCCACAACCCTGGGTATCCAGTATGTTAACAGACTAGCCTGAAGCGTTGTCCGGGGTAGGCCGACATTGCAGCTGTTGTTGGGCCCTTAAGAAGGAAAACAGTTAACATGCACTCAACCCAAATATTTGCAATCCGGAGCCGGATGGCTAATCCATTGCAATAAACCCAAACAAGAAATCGGATAACACAGTGATTGCAGCTGTTGTTGCAGGGAGCTGCCCTGTTTTGTACTAACGCTACCCAGACCAGGATGCAGGACAGGTGAGATGAAGACCTCCGGGTGTTGTACTGGATTGCCAGGGGAAGCAGAGCCTACATAACTCACCTCCTGGTGGTCACTACCTGTTCGGTTGTGTTGAGCAGGGGGTCGAATCCCTGAGTGGGTCTTTTGTCGAGAATGTCTCTGAATTAGGAGCAGTGACCTAGGCCAAGATGGCAAGGCCCAGGCAGGGAGAACAGTTTGGATAAAGTCCATGATGAAGTGCTGGAAAAGCCTCCATCTGGTGTAACAAAACTGACAGTGGGGAACCAAATCGCGACCCATGTAACACAGTCAGCATATCTACAGCACTTATTGTGTTTAGCCACAGTTTGGATAAAGTCTGTTTGCCAGTCGCAGCTCTACTACGCAAACCTTTCAATCTGAGGTTCACTTTGGTCATCAGGCGGGCCGATCACTTCTGGAACAAGTCTTCGGTATACTCTCAAGTAGCAATAACCCACTTTCTCTCTTCTGCTACAGGTCTCAACCCAGTAATTGGATAAATCAGACTCTCACACTCAAGGCAGTACTTCACACTGAAGACGTGACAGGCAGGCCAGCAGAGCCTTCATGCCGATTCTCCTGTGCTCCTACCAGGAGCGGCTCAATAGCTCAAGCTGTTCACTCTCCAAACTCCAACTCAGAACTGACACTCTGCTGCAGGCAGTTCTACGCTTTCCCAGTAATCCACCAGGTTCAGCTGGCTGAGGGAACTGTCTATCACAGCAAGGGCTCCCCCTCCAGGTCCATTTAGGTGCCAAACCCTTAAAACTACAATTCCTACAGAATTTCAATCCCACAAGACCTCTGAGGACAGTTTCCATTTTAAGTCCCCCGAGGTTCGATTGGTCCAACACTGGCAGTCCAGAACCAAAATTGTGGCTCTATTCAAAAGTTCAAGCTGCATTTCAAAGCAGGTTAGACAAAACGTCTATCATTATTACTATAGCAGATAAACAATAAATAATCACTTTCCCTGACAGAGCTCCCTCTGAGCAAATAGTGACTGCAGAATGGAGCAGAAATAAGGACCGTCTGGCTGGTCACGAGCCTTAAATCACTCAGCCCCAGCCCAGACTAATTTTCTCACACAGAATAGTTGCTCTCTTAAAGAGACAGGCATGGAGGCTTACTGGAGCACTCTCACACAGACGATTAGAACTACTGGACAGGACACCATCCTGGCAGTGGGCATTAGGCAGCTCAGGAAGACATTAGAGGAACCCCTATTCGTAGGGGGTTACAAGTGACATTGCAGATGAGCTAGAAGGGAAGATATGCCTCTTTGCAGAAGACACAAAAATCTACAATAGGGCAGACAATCCTGAGGGGGTGAAGAGAATGTCTAACATGAGAAAACTCAAGGTGTGGTCAAGGGTATGGCAGTTGGTTTCGGTGTGAAAAAATGTAAAATTGTGCATCTAGGGCACAGAAACCCAGAGGCAGAGTACAACATGGGGAGAAGAGATACCAGCGGTGTGCTGCAAGCATTCAAGGGGTAGGCACAGAGGAATCTTTGCATGAAAAGGAGGTGGGGGTAGCCAGAGATCGGACTTTTTCCCACCCCAACAAACTCCTCAGCTCCCCACCTCTCTTCTCCCCAATACACTCCCTGTTTGCTTCCCCATTTAATGCACTACCTGACAAGTGACAGTATCTGGCTGTTCAATGAATCATTGAAACCATGTAAATATTTATAAGATAACGACCATGAAAACAATCAGGAGAATGATATTGTACTGTATTATATCTGTTAGCGGTTGCCACCTAATCCTGTTTCGGTATATTGTGTTCCTGAACTCTGTAATTCTTGTCTCTGTGAACTTGTTCTAATCCTTGTATCTGACATGGAACCTTTGTAAACAAGCTCCCAGCTCAAAGTTTATTACCCTAGACAATTAATAAAAAAATAAAATAAAGATAGGGTCTATGGTGACAAGTATAGGTATGAAAAATGGGCAAACTGGGTGAGCCTAGTGGTCCTTTTCTGACAAATTCAGTGTTTCTATACTTTGTGTTTTCTGTGTACACCCTGGAAGAGAGGAGGGAGAGAGGGATATGACTGAGCCCTTTAAATACCTCATGGGAGTGAATAAGGTACAAGAGGGAGGTGTCTTTCAGAGGAAAGGGTGCTCCAGAACAAGGGGCCATGATATAAAGCTGGAGGGGGTAGTGTAGCCAGAAATTTCCATTTTGTACACAATCTCCAACAGTTACACCCCCCAATTAAAAAATGTACACATCCCTTCCAAATGGCACCTCCTTCCAAACAAGTCAGATTGTTGTCAGATGATTCCTCTACTCTCTAAAGAGGTTATACATGTATCAGACCCTCCTCAGTGGCTTACACTAACCCAAATACTACAGATTAGAATGATAATATTAACAGAGTGGCTTATGGTTTGTGACAGGCACTCAACAAAACTGTACACAAATGTGTACAGTGAGTATGCCTGTCTACGCCCTTGTTAATTAGGAGAGATGTGAGGAAATACTTCTTCACAGAAAGGGTGGTGGATGCCTGGAACAGTCTTACAGCAGAGGTTGTGGGGCTGAAAACAGTGGAGGGATTCAAAAAAGCCTGGGATAAGCACAAGGGAGTTGTACGGGATAGGTAAGGGGGTGGCAAAGAAAGTGCTGAAGACCATGAGGGGTCTACAGTTTAAGCAATACAACAAAAATGGGCTGACTGGATGGGCCATGCTGTCCTTATCTGCCGTCATCTTCTACGGTAGATAAAGACCACTTGGCCCACCCAGTCTTCCCATTTCCCTACCTACATAAGCTCCAGATCCTAGATCTGCAGCTTACCTACCTTTGCCTACCACTATGGTTGCCTTCTGTCTATCCCATGCATTTTTGAATTCACCTATGGCTTTTGCCCCTACAACCTCTGCAGGGAGGATGTTCCATGCATCCACCACCCTTTCTGTGAAAAAATACTTCCTCTTGTTACCTCGGAGTCCTCCCCAAGCATCATACTATGCACCCTGGTTTTTGCACTTCTCTTTTTCTGAAAGATGCTTCCCTCCTGAACCCAGCATTTCCCCTTGAGGTATCTGAATGTCTCTATCATATCCCCACTCTCCGTCCTTTCCTCAAGGGTATACATATTAAGGTCTTTCCTCATATGCTTTCTGGTGCATTCCTTACCAATTGTCTGTATAGTGGCATCACTATCTCCTGCTTTCTACTGGTGATGCCCTTCCCTGTGCACCTCAGCATTCCTCTAGCCCTCCCCACTGCCTTCTCACATTGTTTGGCTACTTTCAGGTCATGCATTATGATTACTCCCATGTCCCTTTTCATTTTTGTTGTTATTGGTATCCCCCCCCCCATCTTGTATTCCTCTCCAGGATTCCTGTGCCCCAAGTGCATGACCTTGCACTTTTTTGGTCTTGAATTTAAGCTGCCACACTCTTGACCAATCCTCCAGCTTGCCCAGGTATCTTCTCATTTTTGTCCACCCTGTTTGGAGTGTCCACTGTATTACAGATCTTGGTGTCATCTGCAAAGAGGCTTACCTTCCCTTCCAGCTCCTCTGCAATGTCGCTAATGAAGACATTGAAGAGGACTGGACCCAGGACTGAGCCCTGTGACACCATGCTGGTCACCCTACTGTCCTGGGACTGTACTCTGTTTGCAACCACCCTCTGTGTCCTGCCATTCAGCCAGTTTCTGATCCAATTTACTACCTTGGGACCAACTCCCAGACTGCCATCTTAATTTAAATATAGCAGTCCTAAAACTTGCATTTGAGTTGTGTAAGGACGGTTGCAGCTGCTGCCTTTTACCCTGGGCCAGCCTTGTAAATTAGGTAATGTACCTAAGTGGGGCTATCCCAGTGTGGAATCATTCCTAATAAACTAATCAGTCAAAAGAGCAGTTTTCTTACTGTAACAGTAATCAAACAATTTCTCAAGCCTGTTTTAAAGATAATTTATTTATTGAATTTTGTTAACCAAGTAAACCCAACTGAGACAATGGAGTCCTTTTTCAGTGGTGATCCGGGTTAGTTACATAGCATTGAGACACAGCTATAGCGTATGTGTTCATCAAAGAATATGTCAGTGAGCTTGTCATGGTAAAGGTATGACAGTTTCAGCAGGAAATGTAATGGGACATTTTAGCAGTTTTTTTACACCCATGACCACCTTGTACTTCTCTCTCAGGTTCCCCTAAGCCCTGCTGCTCACTAGATTCACTTTGCAGACCTCTGGGATCTTTTGACTAGACATTCCAGGGCCCCGAGCACTAGAGGTCTTATCTAGCTCATAAATGGAGGGTGCCTGCTGACTGCCAAGGAGGAAAGTGTGGTTCATGTCTGTGATGGTGGTTGGTTTTGGTGTATTTGGGGTTGGTGTTATCTGGAGCATTGGAGGGTGGCATGGAGTGGCAACAGTCATCTGAAGCCCAAGGATGACTATTGTCCCTTCTTTCTCACAAAGCCCCACCAACAACCCGAGGCAGCCCCTCTTGTAAGTGCAATATGCTGTGGGTAGTGAAAAAAGGAAAAATTGTGTAGATCAGATCTAAAGGTGCAGCTGAACAAACACAACAGGGAAACAGCAATATAAAATCAATAATTGTACAATGGCAAGAATAATGCTGGCGTCTGATTGGTCAGACTGGGACTGGACCTGTGATGTTATCCCAGAATAACATCATGGATCTAGTCTCAGCACACAGATAACCACATCAAGTGTTTGAATCACTCCACAAGTCAGTCCTCCATTCTGCGGCCCACTACACTGATCACCGCTCAGCACCCGCCTTTAGTGTCCCTGGCTCCTTAATTGTTAAATTCAACTAAAATCATCCCTTCCAGCAAATCACCCCAGCACAAAAATTCTGCCCATTATTTTTTCTTCTTTTTTCTTTCAGACCCTGAAATAAAGAGGGACCAAGCACCCGACCACTGTCCTCCAAATGTGAAATACACTGCCGCCCACCCCCGTTCCCTATCAGTGTTACTTGTGAGTCTGCCTCTTGTTCTCCTTGTATAGTTGGCATGTTTTTTGTACTGGGAGAACAAAAGTAATAGAAATAAATGAAGAAAACATCACTCCTCACTGCCAAAGTGAAAGAAAACTAAGCCCTTACTGCAGCATTTTAAATGACTTCTCACACTAGGCAGCGGGGTCATGTGATCGCATGCAGACTGCAGCCCTGTAACTGCCATGCTCTCTTCAGACACACTGTGCCGAGCTCAACAAAGGCACCCACATGGTCCACTAAGAAGCCCCCCCCCAAAAAAAAAGATTTAAGTAAAGCTGCACTGTGAAATGGCACTATTCAATAATGAAGTCACTTACTGTCACACACCTTGCCTTAACGCTTTGCTTGTTACCATCCTCTAATCCACGTACTGAATGAGCGGATTTCAATTTGAATACACTTTCTTCTAGTAAACACCAACAGTGTCAATCACTCTAGGAGAACAACATGAGGAAATGTTGGGGGGGGGGGACAGAAGAAAAGAATACGCACAGGGCAACACAGTGACAAAAACAGAGCATCCCGAGAGAGAGAAAGAACACTAACAGCAGCATGGGGATGCAGGGAAGCCATATAACTGCACCGCCATCTGCTGGACAAGAAAGAAACCACGGACTCCTTTTTTGAAAGGTATACCTCCTATAAGAAAAATTATAAAAAAAGGAAAAAGGTATTTTTAACATGTTTTTTTTTTTTCAATTTTCTTTTTTTAAATTAAGAGAGCCATTGTATAATAGGAATAATGCACTCCAGGGTGTGTGTTGTGCTGGGAAAATGGCACTTCTTGGGTGTTGGACACACTCGACCTGTGGCCTCGTACCCAGCCACCCAAGGCGTAACATTAGCTCAGCATGACACACCCTGTTGTGCAGTATTCCTTTATTAGCACACACACAGGAGTCAAATGCAGGGTGCAAATTATTTCAGTCATATAGGGCATCTCATAAGTAAAATATATCAAATGAGCCCCAGGAGGCCAGCTCTGCAACTTTTCAGGTTGTTCTGACTCTTCAAATAGGGTGGCGATTGAACATACAAGTAATACATGACTGGGTGTGCTTTCAAGCCTTTGTGATTGATGCCCCTGAGTGTCTTTACGCTCCTGACAAGTGCATCACAGATGCCTTAACGCACACATCAGAGTGTCTTATTGCGCTGACAAAATGGATTTGGTTTGCTAAACAGGTTTTCGGGGGCATAGAAAGGAGATTAGAGAGGCAAGCTAACCGTGCACAAATGATGTTTAATGTACTATTAGGTGACATGCCTCGACTAATAAGCCATAAGGCCCAGGTCCCCAGACTGATCACTGTGCTTAGTGTACTTTCTCAGTTAACAAAATAAATAAAAATAAGGTTCCTGTATTTGTTATTGCCATTTCATAAAGTGAAAAAAAGTTCCTGTACCGGATTGCACAGCTCCCCAGATGGCGTGGCTCCCTTGATGTCCACTCCATTTCCTGTTTCTGTGACTGGGCTGGGAGCTTTCATTTAAAAAAAAATCATAAGGATCATCGGTGATTGTGTGTTGTCTGCAAGGACATCTGTGGAGGCAAAAGTGAGCAGGAGTTTAGCATTTCATTTCAGTAATAGAGAGCTCTTGCAGTGTCTGCACTCAGTAGTGTACCAGTACATTGGGTACAAAGGCTGCCAGCTTCTAAGAAGTGCAGGCATGTAATTATGAACAAGTGATTCATGTCTGTACTGATGTTCTTACCAATCAGAACATCTGATTTTTCTTACACATATGATAAAGGTATATACATCATATTCCTTAATATTGTATATCTCCATTAACTGCAAATATTTCATGCACAGTGTAGGCTATGGTCATTGTTTTCAACATATTTGATAGCACTGTGGTGCCTGATTGAAAGAGATAAGTGTAAAAGAAAGATTACAGTACAGAAGAAGACTTGTACAGTAGTTACATCACTGCAAAATGCATGCCAAAGTGCTTGATACAAAATACCATAATTTACTGTTATTAATACAATATCTCCCCTGCTTTATCTCTTCCCTCCTTTCACCTGCACCTGCCTCTACGTATTCCCAATTATCTAGAGACTCACGTACCTTCTCACTCACTACCCCATCTTCTAACTTTGGCAAATACGCCTTTAACTACCACCTCCCTTCTCTGTGGAACTCTCAACCCCCTCTCTTTTACAACTCTCATTCTCACTCTGCTGTCAAATCTCTGCTACGCCTTCTACCACACCCCAGCTGTTCCCACAACTTAACCTAGCATGACTGTAGGTCACTTTTGCACTTACTCTGCTGTCTGTCTATCCTTTCTTCACCCTTACCCTACCACGTATCGTATATACCGTACCTAAGTAGCATATTATGCTGTATTAATTCACAAAAAATGTGTGTGGCACCTTTGTAACTATATGCTATTGTACTATTGATATTGCTATGCCTCCTGCACGAGTGCCTGGTATTCTACTTATCGCCAAATTATATAATCATGTGATGTTTCGTATTCTGCGTATCATGAAAATGTATTTTATCCCTTGTTCCCACTCCCCCCAGGTCACACCTGGAAATGAGCCTCGGCTCAGCATGCCTTTCCTGGTCACCAAGTGTTTAAATAAAATAAAAATAAATAAAATAAAGCTAGACAACACTGTCACAGTTTAAAGATACTTAAAAGATGGGGTGCTATTGGAATCAAACCCACCGTTATATTGCTAATCATCTGCATAGTGGATTAAAAGCATGAATAGCAATGACCCTACTCAGGTGATAAAAGAATAATTACTTCCAGCTCATAAGAGAATAATTATTTCCAATTATAAAAATGGTCTGAGAAATGGAGTTTTCTGATTGGCTGCAAACATTCTAACAGCCTTATGTTAATCTTTTATTAACATACATGTAGAGCTTAGCCATATGCTGAACAAGGTTTAACACTGTTTAAAAACATTTCTTATTATAATAGCAATAAGGCACTCCCAGGGATTATGTTAATGGTCAGTTAATCACCCTCTAGGGGCATGTGGCACTCGGCTACACCTCGTGCCACAGTACACCCCTAGAAGGTGATTAACACACCATTAACATAACCCTTGGTCATGCCTTATTGCTTAAATGGAAACAGGGTGTGGTATGGAATCTCGGTGTATCACGCAAGCACGTCATGGGTTGCAAGTAGAAAATAGGGAGACTTGGAGGACCTATATAATAAAATAGAGAAGAAGAAAATAGGTTAAATAGATTATAAAACTGGCCAAAATATTTTATTAATTATTTATCTACATTTTTTTATGTCAATGACAACAGAGAGCTTCTCATCACTATAATTCTGTAAGTGATTAAAGATAAAACTATAAAAAATGTGACATAATCCAGATAGATATTCAGTGAGGCCAGGGCACATTAGTCATAAATCCACGTGCTCTCTTTTTGAAGCAATGGCACTAACCTGTCCCTTTTCTCCACTCCCCAACCCCCTTGTGTTCCCTTAGACAAACTGTTAACATGATCAAAGTCAACAAACCTGAAACAGTGGGCCTCAGGAGCATTGCCCTGCTCTCCATTTCTAATGGCTGTAATATTTTCTAGTATTCCACATTTCAGGGCAAGGCATAAAATAAGTAGGTTTGCATATCGATTTGCTACCCAAAAATGCTATTTGCTAATCACATGCAGCCTTGATTGGCAGAAGTTACTAATTATCTGATTTGCCATACTGGGTAAAATTTCCAGATTGCAGTAATATTGTCCTGCAATTGAGGTAAAAAAAGTACAGAATAGCAGAAGTTGTTCCTGCAATTTGACACTTTTCCATGCAGTCACACTTTTCTAGACTCTTATCTTATAGATAAAAAGAACCATTGAGTGAAATTGCTCTTCAAACCTGACTGATTGCTAATCAAAATGATACTGATTAGCAAAGACCGCTAATCAGGTTTCCCAAAATGAATTTATGTCTTGCAGGAATCTCCTAGTCGTCCCAGTATAGATTTTTGAACATTGACACCGTCCACCATCCAACAGCATCACAGATTGTGTTGCAATCAATGTAGTGGTTGAGCCCCAAAAAAAAAACTCCCCCATTCTAGACCTCGGAAGACCTTCCTGTCTATGTATGCTTATTGGCACATGAATCACAGGAGGTAGAAGGACAGTGTGCAGAGGCATGCCGCTGGAGCACCAGGTATGGTAGCACACTGAAGCTAATGAGGCACAGCATATTTGCTCATCTCTGCTTATGAAATTGGGAGGAGGGGCAGATATAAATGCCAACTTTAAATTTCTGTGTACTTAGTAGACTGCCAGGGGAGCAGATGCTTGGATTCCACTGGACACCCAGGCAATTGGCCATCAGACTTCAGAGGGGGTACCACTGCCCCACCAATTCCCAAATTGTGGGGGAGGGTGGAGGAGTGAACATTTCCAGATGGGGCACCCATGTGCTTCACAGTGCCATTGAGTCGCAGCACGGCACTGCTCCACACACTTGGCATAGTGCCATGCTGCAACATGGTCACTGGTAAACTCCAGCCTGTTAGCCACTGCAAACCCTACTTTTCCCTCTTGCAACCTGATTTGCAGTTTGCATCGTACCCCTGTTACTTAGTGGCTCATTCCCACCCCCCACCCGTGGGATTCACCAAGCTTTTTGTATGGTGCTGTCAGGTGGTGATGCAACACTATGACTGAAATCTTTTCAGTTTGCAACGGTCCTTAAAAGCAACTGTAAATGGGCCCAATGGATTGTTATGTCTCAAAGCGTGGATAATTTTAAAACTGAATATTCAGAATAAAATCAAAATTAATGAATAGCATGCAGGAGAGTTAATGCAAATTTACCAAAACAAGGAAGAAATATAATGCTTTGAAATACTAAATTCAGTAATTCTCTGTCGGTTAAAGTCATTCACATCAAAAATAAAGAAACTTTGGCCAGCCAATTGGTGCAGCGGTAGTGTTACTGCCCGCAACACCAACACCTGGGTTCAGCAATGCACACAGGCTGGCAGAGGGCTGACTACTTGGGGGAGGAAGATCAGGCATCCTAAGGACTGCTCTTCTCCTGAAGGGGGAGGGTGTGCTAGCTGTTCATGCTTGACTGGCCCCTGGCAAAGGCCAGGGGACCAAAAACCAGAGCCTGTGAAATTTGGGAAGCATGCTGGATGTTGACATGTGTGCCATTACATTATTGCACACCACGCCTCCCGAGGGCAAACAAAACACGAAAATGCCCTGGCCTGGATAACACCTCCTCTTTTGGCAGGCCCCACATCTGCCTACTGGGCATGAAAGCCACATCCTGACTTAAGCCAGTCACAGGCTTTAGGGGTAGGTCCAGGGTTCCCCACCACTGGTGGAGACGAGTAATCCATGTGAACTTCAGGACTGTCCAGTAAGTCCCAGGGACAGCGGGGTGATGGGACTGGGAAGAGAAAATTGATAGGAGCGGGCTGGGGTACTAAAACAATTAATAAAAATAAACAAACTTTTAAAGAAAAGTCTAAATTTGATGAGTTTGAAGATTAAATATCATAAAGTTCCCTTCCATGTCCAGACTATCCACTGTCCAGGACTTTTTACATTCAAGTATGTTTACTTCCACACTTTATGTTTCTGGAGATAAATGACTAAAAGGTTAGGCATGAATTGTTTATTTTTTTTATTTATTTGAGAGATTTACCAGGAAAGACATACAACAATACACAGTATCCACAGTAATATACATTACCAGTAATAACTATACAATGATACACAGTATCTACAATAATATACATTACCAGAGCAAATAATAATGCAGGTTAAAAATCAGAAGTGCAAAGTACCCGGCACAAACAAGAAACTAATGTCACAAATATAGGAAAGGATAGGAGAGAGAGTAAGTAGAGGAGGGTGAGAAAGAGAGGCGGGGGGTGAAAAAGTAAAGTAGTGGTGGGAGTAAAAGAGTGGAGAAGAGAGCAAATTATGGTGGGTAGGGTTGAGGAACGGAGTGAGGATTAGGAAGGGAAAGAAGTGGTGATTACTGGGTGTGGAAGTGAGTGAGAAAGAAGTTAGGGGGCTTTGATGAAGTGGTGGAGGGGAAAGGGGTAGAGGATGGGGGAATGAGGTGGGGTGGCGAGAAGTATAGAGATCAGAGTAGATAAGGAGAAGTGTAGGACAGTGGGACAAAGGGCATTTACAGTAGGGGGCAATGTGGCCTTGGAGAAGAGAGGAAAGAGAGGAGGTGGCAGAGTGAATTGTTTGTGGAAGGGAGTTCCAAAAATTAGGAAGGTGGAAGGAGAAGTCAGACAGGCCAGCTAGGGATTTATGAGAGAGGAGCAAAACAGAACAATAACCTGAGTTACAGAGAGAGTACGTGGAGGAGGGCGTAGGGGAAAGGAAACAGCTGAGGTAAGAAGGGAGCAAAGCCAACCAGAATTTAGAAATGAAGAAGGCACAGTGGATGAGATGGTGGTCATTCAAGGGAGGGAGCGAGAGATCAATGTAAAGAGTACATTGGTAAGTCGCGGGGGGGGGGGGGTGTGCAGGCCAAGGCAGAATGATAAAAGGAGTGGAAGAGGGGATCCAGTCTGGCCAGGGTGGATTTAGGTGCAGCACCTTAGACTAAGTCACCATAATCGAAAATGGGGAGGGAGAATGTGCCGTAGCCTAGTGGTTTGAGTGCAGACCTATAAGGGATGGGGAAATTGTTTAACCAGGAAAGGCACACTAAGCCGAAGCTTGTTTCCAGGTGCGACCTGGGAGCACAGGGAAGTTAAGTGACTTGCTCAGGGTCACACAGTATGCGAGTTGGGGCTGCGGGATTCAAACCCTGGTCTCCAGGTTTGCAGCTCAGAGCCTTAAATCACTGCGCTTTTCTGCCTTCTTTAAGCCTGGGACCCTTGTTTCAATGCTACCACTGTCACATATTCATGGTGTTCCCTGAGTGATTCCCTTATCCTCCTGGTGCTTCACCTTGTTTCATCCTTTTGTTCTCGGTATTTTCCCTGAAGATTTGTATTACCTTCCTTAATCTCACTACTGTATGTACAAATAATGACTGCTGACAGTCACCCATACATTGTAAACCTCTTCGGGATACAGTGATTACAAAAGAAGTGATACAAAGGTAAATGTCTTCTATATGCAGTTTCTGCTACTTTTAAAATAAAATTCTTAAACAGAGATCTGACATTTGACCTACGGTGTATGTATTTTTTACAGTGAGTTTTCCTTAAATGTAATATGTTGTATAAAGAAAATCAAAAATCCCTTCCCTGTATCTTTATAAAATGAAGAAAAAAAAAATTGAGCAAGGGGTTTAAAAATCTGAGGGACAAATAAAGGCAGATTTTGTTTCTGTTCTCATTATTTGTTTTTTAAACAATGGTAAGGCAAAAAGACTGGTTATTATGATAAACTAATAATAACTCTAATGCTGTATGGCTCTAGTTAGGTAACCTGGCAATTGTTTTGCCATATGTGAATTAGAAATGCTGATACTACTGTATCTCTTTGCTGTTGCCTAGCTCTTTGCCACCCATTATGATCAGTTATGGATGTGAGCTAGTCTTTTTACCCATGTGGGAGATATCCATGTAGCCCCAGCCAGTTTCTGAGTTGCAGGTGCTAGAATTAATACTGTATTAAGTTTTCATTTAGGTGGCAGGTGGAAGAAGTGCAGTTCATTTATAACGTGCTCTCATTACCTATATGGATGATTCTTAAGTAGCCGTTGTCTAGCTCTATGTTTTCACCACTAAGAAGTGCTGTTATATGTAATTTAGATTTTAATATGTGGGTGCCCCCTGTGCTGCCATAATCTGCAGTTATTTAGTTAGTGAGGTAGGTTCCCGTACACAACTGCCCATAACAGGGAACCCTCTAGATACACTGCTAGTTTATTTAGTTGTCACTACCCTTGTGGGTGATCCTTGTGTAGCCATCAGCCTGCCAGCATTAATTATTACAGTGCTCTTCCCCAGTTGCTTGTAGTAAGAGTACCCTAGAAACATTGTACGAATTGTAAGTTAGGTATATAACTTGCCAATGAGACCTCTCCGAGAGTGATCCTTATATTACTGTTTACTCTTTGGGGGCTCCTAAACAAAACTAACCTAAAGCACCCTGCTCTTTTTATTCTCAAAATGTGGTTACTGCTACTTTTATCTCTTTGCCCCTCAGTGGGTAGGCCCCCACCATGGGAAACTAGGGTATTCGATATGCAACTGGAGACCTTTGTGACCTTGAGTTGTGTTGACACTTTGTCCCAGTTTTGGGCACCTTACACTATTCAATAGGCAAGGCTTCTGACTGGCTATACCTTTCCACCTTACAAGCCCTTCTTTGTGGTCTGTGTCAGTTCAGTGACTAGCTGGTAGAATGTTGCAGTCAATTAAGCCATGCAATGCAAAACTGATACCAGACACTGCAGGCGTGTCTACAAAAATGCTGTCTATTCAAGCAAACAGTTTCTTATGCTGTTACTACTCTGTTCGGGAAAATACTGAAATAAATCCATCTGGCACTGCATCTTCACACCTAACACCCCCTGATTGTGCTAATACAAATGGAATGAAATATGTGGCCATTTGTAGCATGCTGGGTAGTCAGACAAATTAAAAATGTGGGTGGCCCAGTCCAACCCAGCTGGGCTGTTACTAACCGAAACATTGCTCAACACTTCCTTACATTCTAATGTGATCTCCCCTACCAGAGCATGACTTATACAGGCAGGATTGTTCCGCATGTGGTGGAAGAATTATACTGTATGTCAAGAAGAAATTAACATCCTCCATAGTTGATTCTCTACGCAAACCAGCTGAATTTGAATGTATTGTAGTTATTATAACCATTTCAAAACGTGAATTGATTAACATGATTGACTGCTCTAGGCCCCCTACTGGTGGGATGGATATCCTAAACTATCTGTCTAAGTTTGCCAGTGACAGTGACAAAGAAACCTTTATCATGGGTGACCTAAATGACTGGCTGACTAATGTAAAATGAGTTAGAGAGGCTATGTGATGAATTTGGTTTTACACAACTAGATTCTAAGCCTAGCAGACCAAACCCCCCAAAAAGCTTTCTAACTCATCCATATTGAGATCATTATCAGTAACAGACCCCAGAAGATTATGGTTATCACTGTTTTTGATAGTGTCTTCAGTGACAATAATGTGGTAGCATGTACCAGAAGGGTAAAAAAGTCATATAGCAAGCTCACATTCATTTATTAATTCTTGTTTGCAAATTTTACTGAACAAAAATATCTCCACCATTTGGCTGCTATAAACTGGCAAGACTTTTATTTAGCACTCAGTACATGTTGCATATGAAATATTTGCCCAGGAAGAATTAAAAGTTATTAACAAGATTGTCCCCATTACTAAACATTGAACAAAAAACACAGAACAAAGAGGGGAAGCTCACCCTGCTCGGGTGTCAGCGTGGCTCAGGTGGTAGCACATCCACCTCTGGACCAGAAGGTCATGGGTTCTCGTCCCACACTGGGATTGGACTTGTACCTAAAAATCACTGGCACCTGAGTGCAGTATTGGGGGGTGCTGTACTGCTGGGGTGTGCTGTCCTTCGGATGAGACGTTAAACAGAGGTCCCTTCTGTCAATCCTGGTGGTTGTCCTGGTGGAAGTAAAAGAACCCAGGGCACTCTTCAGAAAGAGCAGGGAACATTCCTGGTGTCCTGGCCAACATTCCCCTTCCCATAAACTGGTTCATGCAATTATCCAGGCTGTGTGAGGGTGATGATGTGCAATATGGCTGCCACCACACATTCAGTCACTTCACTGCCAGTCTAGCATTGCTTGTAAAGTGCTTTGGGATACTGTGTATGAAAAGCACTATATAAATGCTGAGTTTTCTTCTTATCTAGTGAGTTAATACAAGTGCTGATGGATAGAGATCTACATTTGGCTAAAGCTAGAACTATCAAAGTAGTACAGGACTGGACTATCTTTAGATAAAAGAAAAATTGTGGCACCAAATTAATTTGAGTGGCCAAGGCAAATTACTGCCTAACCTTGTTGGATGAAAGTAAATTTTGCAAATTTTGAAGATCTATAAAGGAGTTGGAAGAGGGGTCTAGTCCAGCAACACTACCTAGACAACTGAATATTGGAAACAAAGTAATTGCAGACAAACAGTGGAAGAATTAAACTCGCACTTTGCTTCTGCTAGAAAGGCTTTTGAAAACTCTTAGCCAACATTCCAGTACCCAATTTGGCAACCACCAGCTCAGACCTCTTCTAGTTCCAGTTGTTCTCCTTTATTCAGATGGAGCAGCTTCTTCTGATTCTAAATTCAACATAAATCACTGGTGCTGAAGATATCGATCCCATTTTCCTAAAAATGGGCTATTCTTGTTTTGTTTTTTTTAACCAGGAGAGACACACTAAGCTGAAGCTTGTTTACAGGTACGACCTGGGAGCACAAGGAAGTTAAGTGACTTTCTCGCGGTTACACAGTATGCAAGTGGGGGCTGTGGGATTCAAACCCAGGTCACCAGGTCTGCAGCTCACAGCCTTAAACCACTGCACTATACTGCTTCCTAGTCTATCTTCAGTGCTCCTATAACTCATCCTTTCAACTTGTCGATAGCAAATTGTGAAATCCATTATTCTGATACTTAAGTGGGGATATAAAGCCTCATCGAGTAATTATTGACCTATCTCCATTTTTCCATTTCTAGTTAAAATGCTTGCAAAAACTAATGAATGAGCAGATCAGAGAATATTTTGATGAATTTAATATTTCCCAGTGCATACAGGCTTTTGAGCTCAACATAGTATGGCAACGGATTTAATTAACGTTACTAATGATTGGTTTATTGTCCTTGATCAAAAACTTACTAATGTTGCAGTCTTGCTACACCTTAGTAAAACATTCGATACTGTGGACCATAGTCAAGGCCCCTGGAATTCTGCAGTTGTGGAATTTGCCGCAGAATTTGCATCATGCCACAGAATATATATAGTGCTGCAGAATTCATTGTTTTTGGTGAATTTTCATGTAAATATACTGTTTTTCCATAGTGTCAGGCTTTCTTTCCCACCTCATTTATCCTGAAGCCCGTCCTCTATGTTCGGCATATGGTGTCATTGATGACATCACATCATATTTAGCCAATGACAGGACTGCATTCTGCCAGAGAAATGAATAAATTATGCCGCAGAAATCAGAAAATGCTGCCGCAGAAATCAAGGAGCCCTGCCGCAGAAATCAGAAAATTCTGCTGCAGAACACTAGGGGCCCTGACCATAGTATTCTCCCAAGTGAACTCATGAATATTGGCACAGGTCCAGATGCAGTAGCATGGTTCAGGGAGTACCCTGTTAGAAGACAACAGCAGCTAAAGATGGAATGGTTGGTATCCTCCTGTGCTCACATTTGCAAACGAATGCTGCAAGGATCTATGTTAGGACCACTGCTATGTAGGATTTACACCAATGACCTAGGTTCTAATAAGCTACACCAGTATGCTGAAGATACAGTCCTGTACGTCTCTAGTCCTTCCCCAAATGTACAGTAGCTATGAAGGTCCTTCAGGAGGACTTTGATAAACTCCAGATACATCTGTCTGCATTAAAACTTATGCCTAATGACCTGAAAACCAAGTATATTTGATTTATTTGCTTAAACATTGGTAACCAAGAAAGAAACACTGAGTCAAGGTTCATTTCCAGGTGCAACCTTGGGGAGTGGGGGAAAGGGGAGAACAGACAGAATAAAAATTACAAAACAACAGATTGTGTTTACTTAGGCAACATCACAGATGTAGGAATAAATATGGTGTATATGGTATTCTCATCTAAGCCTTTCCTGCTGTACTTCACAGTAGGCATTACAAAGGGAAGGTCCCCTCAGCCTTTTTTTCTGTTTACCTGTGTAGTCTGTAGGCATGAACGATGATTGCCTCTATTACACCCATCTAATTTCATTAAGATTTAAATGTAGATGAAGATGCTGAAGTAGAGTGTGAAAACCTACTTAACTCCATTGCAAAGATCATGATCTGACTCGTGCAGGCCATCATGGAATTTTATGATGTTACAGTGCTAAAGCCTGCAGTAGTTATACTGTATTAGTCAGTGTGTTGCTGTCCTCTGCAGTCCCTATTTTCTTGTCTATTGCTAGCCATGAAACTTGTTAAGGCATAGTAAGTGCCCTGCTGTTTTCTATAGTTTAAAGTGTATCTGAGTTAGAAAAAAATGCTTTTAGAGAACACAGGGACTTCAGAAGACATGTAACAGAACTGAATGAGAGTAGAAGGTCTACTGGCTTGTGAAGATATGCATCATCGACTTCCATGATGCTGGCCGGCCTGGTGGTCAGGGGGTTGAGGCATCCACCTGATCTCGCACCATGCCGGCAACCCAGGTTCGGGAGCGAGCCCAGGGAGCTGGGGGTTGGCCAGGTAGGAAAGAATCAAGCATCCGATGGACTTTTCTCTTCTGGGAGGGAGGGGAGTCCAAGTCCTGCGACACGAGTCGTGCCCAGTGCACCTGAGGATTGAGCAAAACGGGGTGACAGTGTCCAGTGGCCTTCTATGAGCGTGGGCAGGAGCACACATGTCACACGCTGGTTGGCATTGCACATCCTGCTCCGGGAGGGGGGGGGACAAGGAAAACTCCCCAGCTGCCAGGTGAAGTGACGGTGGTGCTTCAGTGGCCACGCCCACACACCTAATACCAGCCCAGACTCCAACTTGACTCTCTTAGGTCCCCGCCTCCTCCTGTGAGGGCCAGCGGGAGTGGGGGGGACTGCACCCACTTCTTTGGTCGGGGGACGGGTTCAAGTGGGCAGTGGAGGTGAGGCTGAGAAATCCACCTGAGAGATGCCCCAGTCAGCTGGAGCAAGAAAAAGAGTTGGGAAAAGAAGACAAAACTCCCATGATGCCTTACATCAGTACGGTCATGATCTTTGCAATGGAGACAAATGTGTTTTCACACCAGGGCAAAACAGAGTGAAGCAACCTCATCTGTATTTAAATTAGGACACAATTAGGGGGATGTAAGAGAGGGAATCATTGTTCATGCCTACACACTGCTAAGGTATACTGAAAATAGGTTAAAGGGACTTTCTCTTTAACAGGTGACAAACTGGAACTGGTAGAGTCATTCAAGTATCTGGGTATGTGTCTGGACAGCAAGTTACCCTTCATTATATATATTGACAGTCTCTAAAAAGTTGCACCAGAGACCTGGGTTCTGTTATTGGAACATATTCAGTCTTAGGTCCAAAACCAGATAAAGGTTTATTCAGGTGACGTTACTTCCTCTACTAGACTATGGAAATAGCATATGCAGAAGCACCTCAGTTACTCACCTATCCAAACTAAATGTGTTGTATCCTAGAGCACTCCAGTTTATCTCTGGTCTGCATGCCAAAACACATCATTGTGACCTCTACCCAGCAGTGGACTGGTCCTTGCTTACAATCAGAAGGCTCAGAAACTTACATATGTGGTCCTTCAAAGCTGCACGGAATGCACCTGTGTGCCAGAACACATTGTTGTGACCTCTATGTAGCTGTGGGAAGATATATGTCTGTCTCTCTCTATAGTGTGTGTGTGTGTGTGTGTGTGTGTGTGTGTGTGTGTGTGTGTGTGTGTATATGTATATACACACACACACATAGTTTGTGTTGTTGTGGTGGATGCAGGATATATCTGCATGAGTGCACACTAAACTAGTGGCCTTGATGGAAGAGGACGCCTGGATATCATCGCAGCCACAGAAACAAGGTACACAGAGAACCATGACTGGGATGTCAACATACCAGGTTACACAGTCTACAGGAGGGAAAGGGAGGGTAGACGAGGAGGAGGAGTAACTCTACATAAAGGAAGGGATCAAAGCAATAGAACTAATGGGTAAACAGGGAGGAGAGGAGGCACTGTGGGTCACCCTGGACACATGAAGTGGCACCACAGTCTGCGCAGGTGTTGTATAGAGACTCCCATCTTGGGGAAGAAATGGACAAGTAAGTGATAGAAGGCATCCTTAGGATGGCAGAAAAAGGGAAGATATTGTTGATGTGGGACCTGAATGCCAGATGTTAACTGGAGCACCTTTCCTGCAGCTGCATCCAAGAGCAGGGTCATACTCGATGCCCTACAGGGGGCATGCCTCAGACAGCTAGTGTTGGAACCCTCTCGGGAGGGAGAAATCGTAGACTGGTACTCTCAAACGGGGACGAAGAGAGGGTCTCAAATTTAGAAGTGGGTAGCCATCAGGGAACAAGTGACCACCAAACAATGTGGTTTACGATCAACGCAGCCATAGAGTCAAGCCATACAAAAGTGATTGTACTGGACTTTAGGAGAGCTGAGATTGTCAGAATGGAAGAGTGTCTCAGAAAAGCACTAGCAAACGGGCAAAAAGGAGGGGTGGAGGAACAATAGGGAAACATCAAAACTGTCCTCACAGAGGCAGCAACCCTCTGTGTGACGCAAATAAATCAAAATGAAGGAAAAAAAACAATATGGTTCTCAAAAGAGGTGGCGGGAAAGGTTAGGGAGAAAAACACAGCATTCAGGAAATATAAGGAAACACAGAAGGAGCAGGACAGATAACTGTACCAGTTCAAGCAGAAGGAAGCAGGGAAGACAGTCAGAATAGTAAAGGCCCAAACCAAGAAAAAGATGGCCAACTTGGTTAAGAAGGAGGATAAAAACCTTTTATAGGTACATTAGGGAGCGAAGAAAGACCGAGGGAGGGATAGTGAGGCTTAGTAAAGGGGAGGGTGACAGTGAAACGAAGGGATAGTGAATGAATACTTCTGCTTAGTATTCACAAAAGAAGAGGAGGGGGAGGTACCTAATCCAATCAATAGAAGCAGTCTGGATAGGGGGGTCGATACCAGTCCATTCACAGAAGAAAGGTTTCTAACAAATCATGGGAGGATGGTGTGGTTCCTGTGGAATGGAGGAGGGCGAATGTGATTCCACTTCACAAAAGTGAGAGCAAGGCAGAGGCAGAAAACTATAGACCTGTTAGTTTGACCTCAGTTGTAGGAAAAATGATGGAATCACTTCTGAAAGAATTGTTGAGTACCTAGAGGCCAGAGGGGCACAGGACCCAAGGCAGCATGGATTCACAGTGGGAAAGTCATGTCAGATAAATCTAATAGATTTCTTTGACTGGGTGACCAAAGTAGTAGACCAGGGAGGGGCTGTTGACATGGCTTACCTAGACTTTAGCAAGGCATCTGACACAGTCCCACACAAAAGATTAATAAACAAATTACCCAGCCTGGGAGTGGGTCCCAGGGTGGTAGCCTGGGTAAAAATATTTTCTGGGCAACAGGACACAGAGGGTAATAGTAAACTGAGTCCAGTCCAAAGAAAGGGGGGTTACTAGCAGGGTACCACAGGGTTCAGCACTGGGTCCGGTCCTTTTTAATGTCTTAATAAATGACATTGCAAAGGACTGGAAGGAAAAGTATGCCTCTTTGCAGACAACACAGAGATCTGCAACAGGGTTGATACACGAGGGGGGTGGAAAGGATGAGAAGGGACTTGGCAGGGTTGAAGGAATAGTCAAGCAGTACTGAGAAAAAGGTATAGCAGCTTAGATTCAATGCAAAGAAGTTCAAAGTAATGTACCTGGGAAACAAAAACCCAGGGGAAGAGCACACAATGAGGGGAGGGAGGGAGGTATTAACAACAAAAATGGAAAGGGACTTGGGGGTAGTGATATCAGAAGACCTAAGGTAAGCAAACAATGTGAGAAGGCAGTAAGGAGGTCTGGGGGATATCGGGATGTACAGGAAGAGGCATCACCAGTAGAAAACAGGAAGTTGTATCCCTCTGTACAGACAGTTGGTTAGGCCCCATCTGAAGTAGTACGTGCAGTTCTGGAGACCCAGTCTCCGCAAGAACATAGACAGGATGGAGGCAGTCCAGAAGAGAGCAACTAAAATGGTGCAGGGTCTGCACCAGAAGCCATATGGAGAGAGACTAAAGGATCTTAATGAGGGAGAGGGGGGACATGATAGAAACTTCCAAGTGCCTCAAGGGAATCAACAAAGTCCAGGAGGATAGCATCTTTCAGAAAAAGAAATGTGCAAGAACAAGAGGGCGCAATCTGAAGCTAGAGGGGGGATGGCTCAGGGGCAATGTGAGGAAGTATTTTCTCATGGAGAGAGTGGTGGACACATGGAACGACTTTCCTGAGGTGATTGTAGGGTCAAAAACAGTGGGGAAATTCAAGAATGCATGGGACAGACATAAGGCAATTCTAGTCGGGGGTAGGAAGAAGTAGGCTGTTGGTTAACTAGGATCTGCAGCTTATCCAGTAGGTAGGGAAATGGGCAGACTGGGTGGGCCAAGTGGTCCTTATCTGCGATCAAAGTCAGTGTTTTTATGTTTCTGACCTTGGGTTACTTTACGATTGTCAGAGTGTAGTGGAGCCACGAGTGATGTTTCCTGAGGTCAATGTGTATGAGTACAGATAAATCCCATATTCCACCACAGCCCAGCACATATTTGTTTTTTACAATAGGGCTGTGGCATTTTTTTGTTTGTTTGTTTTGTGATGGTTTCTATATTCCTTTTTATTGCTTTCTGTGGGTTTCCTGATGATATTTTGTTTGGTATTGTAGTGTTTTGATTGGTTGGTTGTCGGTGATGCTGTGTGTTTATTGATTATTCTGTGTTAGTGGGCGGGACTTTCGTCGGAGTTTCAGTGTCTCACTCTTGCTTTTGGTTTTAGTTTTTCCTGTAATATCATTCTACATGTTGTGGATATTTCGTTATTTCTGGATTTTATGGTATGTTTGGGTATGTGATGTTGGGTGGATGTATTATTTTACTGCGGGCTGTGATGGATGTTCCGTGTGAAATATTTGGTGAGAGAGTGTGTGTGTGTGTGTGAAGGGTGAAGGGCGGTGGTGTTGGTGTGTGTGTGTGGGGGGGGGGTGAGTCAGTGCACTTTAGTTTATAAAGTTTATTTTTTGTATCACATTTATTGATATTATTTATTTTCATTTTGTATACATGTGTTGATATGTTTTGCTGTCCCAGTCTTCTGCATTGCATTTAGTCGGAGTCTGATTCTGGGGTGTCATCATGTTTTTTGCACTTCTAGACATCGCAGTGCGGACTTGCAAAAAGAAATACAGTATTGAAAGTATTACTTTTATTTCTGTTGAACATTTCTACTGTGTGGTTGTAGGGATTTTTAACTTACCTTGGTAAATATTAAACGTGATATTTCGTGCATTTGCTGTGGGGAACAGGTGTTTCTTATTTTGAGTTTTCCTGGGGTGTTATTTCTTATTGCCACTGCTGTGATTTGTTGCCTGGTATGACATAGCTACCATATAGATAAATGTAGCTACAGCAGAGATAAATGCCGTTTATTCCACGGTAGCCACATTTATCACATCGTAGCTTAGCTTGCAGTGTTGCAGTGCTATTTCTCTACCCATAGTTGACGATTTGGTAGTTTATCTGATACCATATCACTTCACTCCTATATATTCATACAACACGTGTTTGAGGATAAATTCATGGATAAAAACTACTATCTGAGGCAGGTCGTGGAGATATCACTATGGCTGTGAAGATATCATTGATATCTCCATGTTCCTATAAGTCATACTGATATCTCCATGATCCTGTACGTCATTCCATAGAAAGTGAAACTTTTTTCACATTCCACTGTGCGAGTCTGTCTCCCTCTCTAAAACCTGCCGCCCCAACACCACAAACACATACACATATGCCCCCCTATCTGGTTGATCCTGTCATTATTTTTATGTAAATAGAATTTAAACACTTATCTGGTTAATCCTGCCAGTGTGACAGTCAAACAACAACAACTATAAACTGCACCTGCTCCTCATATTACTTTCAGTTTCACCCCTTAAAAGTAGCGTGACCGAGTGGTAGAAAGATTCACCGATTAGCAGATTACAATAGTTCACAATAAAGATGTCTGTACCCATTTACTTAAAAAACACTCTGCAGTTCTCCATTTCTTTTCTTAAAGCTGACGACTGTATCCAAAAGACAGAGACACACGAGACATCGAATCAGCAGCTTCACAACACAAGGAGCACCTGCAAGAGTTTGTTGCTATAGCAACACATACTCGCTTGTCCTCCTGCTTCTCTGGCCCTCTCTCTCTCTCTCTCTCTCTCTCTCTCTCTCTCGCTCTCTTTTGAATACAGTTGGCACCTACAAAAAACATGCAGAACTACAGAGTTTTTAAGCTAAATAGAATCAGACCTCTTTATTGGGAACTACTCTAATCTTCTAATCGGTCAATCTTCCTACTGCTTGGTCACGCTACTTTTAAGGGTGAAACTGCAATTAATAGGATTCTCGTCCGAATATTACAGTAGCAAGATCAACCAGATAACATGCTTCACATCATTTTAACTTGTCAGAATCCACCATATATATTTTTATTTTATATAACATCTCATCTCTTGTGTTCTAGGTGTGTGTTGGGGGTACTGTTTTTGATTGTATTCATGTAGGTGTTACATTGCAATTAGTCCCAAACACATGTTGTATAAACAGAACATGACATGGCCTGAGTGAAGATATCATTTATCTTCACTCGAGGCCAATGACATTAAGATATCACTCATGGCTTCGCCACTCGTGAGATGATCATGATATCATTGGCCTCTCGTGATGATAAATATGATATCTTCACTCAGGCCATCTCAGATAAATATAAATTCTATCTATCTATCTATCTATCTATAAAATCTCCTGCAGAAATCTACAGGATTATATGACCTAAGACATAGTATCACCCTGCTTGGTGTCCCAAGACACTATTCTAAATTTGGTATAATGGCATGCAGCTGGTTGGCCCCCACTTTTTGGAATGCCTTGCAGGATTCACTCAAACTGAGCCCACTTGTCAGCCTCTCTTATTTTAAGGTCCTACTTGGTCAGCTCTGTGTGGATAAATGTGTATGCTTTTAACATACTATGTATGTGATGCTTTTCTGTATGATCAATATTGCATTTGTTAGTAGCTCTCTGTATGTATCAGTTGCCATAAGCCGTATATATAAATACTTCTGCTGTCTTTTGTCTTTTTATCAGATTATATCTGTTAGTCTGTAATTAAAAACTGTTTCTCAGTTTTCCTGTATTATGTGAATTACCTCTTTACCCATTGTATATTAGCTGTCCTACCCAGGACCTGCTTGTAAATGAGCACTGCTCAGTGGAGCTTTTTTTCCTGGTAAAATAAATAGATACAAATACATACAAACTGAAAATATATCAAGTAGTAAAAGAACTATATCAGATTACTATCTGTTATAAAAATATGTGACCTGCCGTGCTGTGCTGTGCAGTAAGCTAAAAGTACATATTTCATGAAGGAATGCCTCAGATAATTAGGGCAGGTGTGTACTTGTAATAACCTATCAGATTACAAGCCATTATAGAGTTACCTGGCTGGTCTTCCCTTGAGCACTGTGATGAACTCTGCAGCAGGAGCATACCTGAACTGCCTGCCAAATGATGGCAGCAGATATATCACAGCTGAATTTACAGATCCTTGCAGCCAATGGGGATGTTAATTGGTTTGTGTTTTTGTGTTGGGTGGCTATTCTTTAACAGAAAATATTAACTTTTGTCCTGTCATCTCTTGACAGGTAAACATGTTGGAACTGCTACTGTCACAAATCTTCCTTGTCTATCTGACATGAAATTAAAGCAAGAGACACACAGTCAATTTATGCACAAACATTTTCAGATAAATTACTTGTGCCTTAGGTCGTATTTGCCATGAAATCAATTACAGCATGAACAGAATCTATAGTAGCAGCAGTAGTGTCAGTGGTTCGATAAGTTGAGGACTTGCTGCTGGGACCAGAAGATCAGACGGTTGTGGTTTCTAATCGCACACTTGGAACTTGGATTAATACAATACTGACACAGCACTGCAATACTAGGGTGATGCTGCACTGTTGGGGCTGTCCTTTGGATAAAACATTATACCATGGTCCCTTCAGCCCATGTGTGATGACTGTCCAGATGGAAGTTATACATCCTATGGCACTTATTGTAAGACATGGGGAATGTTCTCCAGTGTCCTAGCTAACAGAAACAATATCAATGCAACAGGTTCATATAATCCATCCCACAGAACCCAGACCCCAGGGTGCACCTGGGACCAACTATCACAGCTCTGTGTGTTCTTCCCATGGTAACAAATCACAAACAGGTAACTGAACCTTATTGTCTACTTATTCTAATTATAAGGCATTCATATATAAAAAGAAGAATTTATTTAAAAAAATAAAAATGAAACATTATATAACATGCACACTGAAAATAGAAAAAGATCAGCATTTTACTGCTAGCTTTTCTTCAGGAATGACCTAAAAGAAAAAAAAAAAACAAATTGTGCACTACAGTATGCTTACTTTTGTCCTTACAAGTGCTGGTACTAATGCATACCTCCTGAATCCCAGAGTTGCCCTGGTCTCTGGGTTTAGGGTCTGTTTCTTCCTGGGGGACCCATCCTCTCAGTGGCCAATGGAGAGGCAGGACAAGTGCCTTGAAGTCCAGGAGAACAGGGCTGGGGAGCGAGCGCACTGACAAGCAAGATCTGGTGGGTGAAGGCTCAGGCATCTGTGGAAGCCATCATCTGAAGCAACCAAGCTAGCCTAGTTTCATGTGTGTGTTTTTTAATTTAATTTACAATTTCTCCACCTTCCGCAGAGCTGGTAGGCAGCTCTGGGTCTTCCCTCAGAAGAGCTCACCTTTCCGGCTAGACATCCCACACTGATCCTTCCCCAGTAGATCCCTCACGGGTTGCCCCCTTCCATCCCCATGACAGGGCTGAGGAGAGGGGCATCGACTTCCCCTCTTCCCAAAAGTCAGCGTCCAGATTCCAGGGGGATGCTGCAGAAGCAGCCAGGCCATCATGGAGCCTGCCAGCTCCATTTTTCTTCCTGGTTTTCTCCCCAGGATCCACGAACATGCAATGGGTGAACAGCTGGGTTCCACCTCCGCTGAGGCAGTCTCACATCCTGAATGTGTGTCCTACTCCCTTCTGGCTGTACACCTGTGCTGACACCCAACCACCACTGGATATTCATCTACAGCGCACAGCACTGCCCCCCCCAAGGAAGGAGAGCTGTCTATGGATGCTCGATCCCTCCTCACTCCTGTTGACCCCTGAGAGACCCAAGTCCATTCCTGAACCAGGGTCGCCGACATTGCGCGAGATGTGGCGTCTAGTGCCTCAACTCTCAGCACCGCCAGGCCACCTTAGTTTTATGTTTACAAGGCCCATCCACCCCTCCCAAGGCATGTCTGCAGCAGCGTCCTGGGGGAGAACTTCCTCAACATGTGGTCACACACATCATGCACACTACTACACGTCTACCACCCGGAATCATTCTATGAGCTGACATCACAGAACCTTCCCCTGGGAGAAGAACATCCACTTGGACTCTTTGTTGCCCTCCCTGCCAGCCACTGCTCCTAACATCCCAGGCTCAGGGTGCAAACCTGGGTTACCAAGTGCTGAGCAGGTATCTCACTGCTCAGCACCAGGGAGCTTGCCATAAAATATTTTTGGACACCGTTTCTATTTTAGGTGCTCATTTTGATCATTTGTTAAATCATAATTGTTTGGGTAAGACAACACACAGAGTTGGACAGGTGGATCTTGGGATTTCTAGGTGCATCCTAGAAATTAAGATAACACTTACATTTTCCAACTGACACAGCGTCTGTTTTGTATTTGCATGTTTTGTATGCTGTTTACATTGTCATGTTCCTCCGTAGAAACAAACAATAGTGCAACTTATAGATAGAGTGTCTGTCTGTCTGTCTGTAGAAAAACCCAGGCCCAAAATAAATAGTCCCTGGACTCTCACGACGTAGCTCCGGTTAGGGTCTAAAGTAACCTTTCTTTCTAAACATGATTTTTTTTTTGGTGGGGCTCAGTCCCTTCCCCACACCATCATATAATGTAGTAATATTTCAATTGAATGCAGATGGTTGGATTAGAGCACCCCCCACCAGCACATACAAATAAAGTAAGCAATGACTCACCCAGCACAAGCCCAACCAGTAGTTTTGGGCATGCAATTCTCCTCCTACGCTGATTTACCCAGGTAGCTGAGATTCAACATTTCATGAACAGTAGACGTCCTATTTCTGTCCAGATTGTCAGAAAAATGCCTGTTGCCATACTGGTCCCCGTACAATAAGATGGACAAAATAGGTGACTTAATATATTTTATTGGATCAACAGAATTGTACAGAAAAAGACTTTAAGCTTTCATACTACACAGTTCGTCAGAATGAATAAGGCAGGTTTATCTGTTATGAAACCTACCTTATTCTTTGACAAAGAACTATGGGTAGTTTGAAAGCTTAATGGTTTTTTTTCTGTAAAATTCTGTTGGTCCAATAAAAAGGTATTAAATCACCTAGCCAGATTTTGAAAGATGACAAGGCAAAAGCACAGGGAGGTTGCAGGAGTTACACGCAATTGTGCAGTGAGTCACTGTCTGTAGTAGGATTCAGGGGGTGACGTATGTGAGAGAGGGACTGAAGTTTGTTCAAGAGGAGGGGGAGGAGGGCAGTACGGAGTCATTATGGATGCAAATCCAAGATTCCAAACATAGGACTCTCAGGATGGGAGTGATGTACAGGCTACCCTCTCAGTCAGAAGAATTAGACAGGGAACTAGTGGGACAGATCAGAAAGATCTGTGGGAAGGGTACATGGTGATTGTGGGGGACTTCAACCTGCCAGGAGTGGCTTCGAGTACCCCAGCCACCATGAATAGATGGGAGCAGGTACTTCTGGATGCCTTCTAGGATAGCTTCCTACTGCAAATAGTCAGCAAGTCAACCAGGTTAGGGAACATCCTGGACTTCATGCTGGCTAATGGGGGGTTTGTGAGGGAGTTCGGGGTGAAAGAACCACTGGCAGGGAACGACCACCACTCAGTGTGGTTCACATTGAATGTTGGTAAGGAGGGGGTAGAAACTTGTACAAGGGTGTTAGAGTTCAGGAGGGCCGACTTCAGAAGGATGGGGAACTAGAAAAGGGTTATCTGGCCAGAATCCATCCTAATATGGACATAAACCAGAGGTGGGAAATCATAAAATTGGGGATTGAGGAGGCAACCAAAACCTGCTTCAGGGTCCAGAGTAAGAGGGCAAGGGCCACGAAACCTAGCTAGGTGAGCGGGGGGTCATGGAAAAAGTAAGGAAGAAAAGAGCCGCCTTTATGTGGTTTAAAAAAACAGGGAGTGGGGAGGACAGCGAGGATTACCTGAAGGAATCGAAAGAGGTGACAAAGGCAGTAAGGGCAGCCAAGGCGTTTAGGGAGCTCAGGCTGGCTCAGGGTATTAAGAAGGGGTAGAATGGCTTCTTCAGGTACATCAGGTAGAAAAGGAGCTGTATGGACCACATAATAGGAATTAAGAGGGATGGGGGATGGGTGGAAACAGGGGCAGAGCAGGCAGAAGCACTTAATGAATACTTCTGCTCAGTATTTACCAAAGAGAAAGGAGGGGTGCTACCCAGAGGGGGTGGGAGGGCAGGCACAGAGAGGAAGGTGACAGACAGGGGAATCACAGAGGGCAGGGTACTGGAGGGCTTGAGGGCACTGAGGGTGGACAAGGTGCCAGGGCCAGGTGGCATTCACCCCAGGGTGCGGAAAGAGTTGAGAGAAGTACTGGCGGGGCCCTTGGCAGACCTGTTCAGTGCCTCCCTGGTCTCAGGTAGTGTACTCAGGACTGGAGGATAACTCACATGATACCCCTCCATAAGAGTGGCTCCAAGGGTGAACCAGTGAACTACAGACCAGTAAGTCTCACCTCCATTGTGGGTAAGCTGATGGAGACAATCCTGAAGGAGAGGCTGGTGTCCCTTCTGGAGACCAGTGGACTGCAGGATGGTAGTCAGCATGAGTTTGTCACAGGCAGATCCTGTCAGACCAACCTGGTGGACTGCTATGACTGGGTAACTAAACAGTTGGACAAGGAACATGCAGTGGATGTCCTGTACCTGAACTTCAGTAGGGCATTCGACTCTGTGCCACATGGGAGGCTGGGAAGTAAACTGGAAGGCACAGGGGCAGGGGAGAAGATGGTGGGATGGGTAGTGAACTGGCTGGAAGGCAGACAGCAGAGGGTGAAACATAGAAACATAGACTTTGACAGCAGATAAGGACCACTTGGCCCACTCAGTCTGCCCATTTCCCTTCCTATTGGGTAAGCTGCAGATTCTAGTTAACCAACAGCCTAATTCCTGCAACCCCCCACTACAATTGCCTTATGTCTGTCCCATGCATGTTTGAATTCCCCCACTGTTTTAGACCCAACAACCTCCCCAGGAAGGCGGTTCCGTGCATCCACCACTCTCTCCATGATAGTGGAAGGGAAGCGCTCATCTCCTACAGCGATGACAAACGGGGTACTGCAGGGCTCGGTGCTGGGGCTGGTGCTGTTTGGGACATTCATAGAAGACATCTCGGTGGGCTTCAATAGAAACATTGAAACATAGAATTTGATGGCAGATAAGAACCGCTTGGCCCACCCAGTCTGCCCATTTCCCAACCCAATGGATAAGCTGCAGATCCTTGTTAACCAACAGCCTACTTACTCCTACACCCCACTAGAATTGCCTTATGCCTGTCCCATGCATTCTTAAATTCCCTCACTGTTTTTGACTGCACTACCTCCTCAGGAAGGCCGTTCCATGCATCCATAACCCTCTCTGTGAAAAAAAAAAAAAAACTTCCTCACATTACCTCTGAGCTGTCCCCCCGCTATCTTCAAACTGTGCCCCCTTGCGCTTGCACATCTCTTTCTGAAAGATGCTACCCTCTTGGACATTGATGATTCCCTTGAGGTACTTGAAAGTTTCTGTCATGTCCCCCTCTCCCTCCTTTCCTCAAGGGTATACATATTAAGCTCATTTAGTCTCTCTTCATATGTCTTCTGGTGCAGATCCTGCAGTATTTTAGTTGCCCTCCTCTGGACAGCCTCCATTCTGTCTATATCTTTGCGGAGATGGGGTTTCCAGAATTGCACGCAGTACTCCAGATGGGGTTTCACCAACTGTCTGTACAGAGGGATAACAACTTTCTGTTTTCTACTGGTGATGCTTCTCCCCATGCTTCCCAGTATCCCCCCAGCCCTCCTTACTGTCTTCTCACATTGCTTGCCCACCTTTAGGTCATCTGATATGACTACCCCCAGGTCCCTTTCCATTGTTGTTGTCGTTAGTATCTCACTCCCATTGTGTACTCTTCCCCTGGGTTCTCGTTTCCCAGGTGCATTACTTTGCACTTCTTTGCATTGACTCTAAGCTGCCATACATTTAACCATTCCTCAGACCTTGCCAAGTCCTTTCTCATCCTTTCCACTCCACCTTGTGTATCAGTCCTGTTGCAGATCTTTGTCTCATCTGCAAAGAGACATACTTTTCCTTCCAGTCCCTCCACAATGTCACTTATAAATATTAAGAGGACCGGTCCCAGTACTGAATCCTGTGGTACCCCACTAGTAACCCTCTTTCTTCAGAATGGACTCCATTTACTATTACCCTCTGTGTCCTGTTGTCCAGCCATTTTTTTACCCAGGCTACCACCTTGGGACCCACTCCAAGGCTGGTTTACTCGTTTATTAATATTTTATATAGGACTGTCAGGTGCCTTGCTAAAGTCTAGGTAGGCCACATCCACAGCCCATCCCTGGTCTACTATTTTGGTCATCTAGTCAAAGAAATCTATTAGATTTGTCTAACATGACCTTCCACTGTGAATCCATGCTGCCTTGGGTCCTGTGCCCTGCTGGCCTCTAGGTACTCAATAGTTCTTTCCTTCCGAAGTGATTCCATCATTTTCCCTACCACTGAGGTTAAGCTAACAGGTCTGTAGTTTCCTGCCTCTGCCTTGCTCCCACTTTTGAGAATTAGAATCACAACCGCCCTTCTCCAGTCCTCAGGTACCATACCATCCTCCCATGATTTGCTAATGGGGTAGTCAGTGGTGTCACTAGTTCTCCCCTTAGTTCTTTTAGAATTCTGGGTTGAATCCCATCAGGCCCCATTGCCTTGTCCACCCTCAGTTTTAAGAGTTCTTTCAGAACCTTTTCTTCTGTGAATGGACTGGTATCAGCCCCCATATCCAGAGTGTTTCTATTATTTGGTTTAGGTAGCTCCACCTCCTGTTCTTTTAGGAATACTGAGCAGAAGTATCCATTCAGTATCCCTGCTTTTTCAATGTCACCCTCTGCCCACTTTCCCTCCTCTTTATTAAGCCTCAGTATCCCTTCCTTGGTCTTTCTTTGCTCCCTAATATACCTATAAAAGGTTTTATCCCCCTTCTTAACAGAGTTGGCTGTCTTTTCCTCAGTTTGGGCCTGTGTAGTTCTGACTGCCTTCCCTGTCTCCTTCTGCTTTAACTGATATACAGTAGTTCACTGTCCTGCTCCTTCTGTGTTTCCTTGTATTTCCTGAATGTTATCCTTTTCTCCTTAAAGAGCAGGTTCCTATTATGTGGTTTGCTGCTCTCCTGCAGCCTGGTCGATAACTGACCTGTTCAGTAGTCATTTCCTGAAGTGTGGCATAAGAGTCCTTTGTTGTGTTATTTACTGTAATCCCATTGGCATGCCAGCAAAAAAAAAAAAAAGAGTCATTACAGATGCAGCTTTGTTTTGTGATGTCACAAATGAAGGTTGCAGGCATGTTCCTCATTGAGTACTATAGGTTGATATTTCCACCTATTTTTATACCCTTTACAGTTGGGATTAGGGACCCTATTAGTCAATCAATCACTTTGATTTACTAAAATCCCAGCTGTAAGGGGTATAAAGACAGGTGGAAATATCGGCCCCATAGTACTCAATGGGGCATGCTCATGCAGCCTTTGTTTTGTGACATCACAAAAAAGGGCTGCATGGGCCGATGTGGGGGCGTGGTATTAAGACCGGTAAATTGGTGTTTTTTCTGCTGGCATGTTGAAATTGGGATTTATGAGTGAAATAACTTTTTAACAATGAACGTTTATGCCACACTTCAGGAAGTGACTACTGAACAGGTCAGTTATCCACCAGGCTGTGGCAGGCAGCTACTAAGAACCTGCTCTTTAACCATTCCTGCCACCTCTTTTGAGAACCATAGTGGCTTTTTCCTTCTTTTTGTTTTGTTGATTTGCTTTACACAAAGGCTTGTTTGCCTCTGTGATGGCAATTTTGATGTTTCCCCATTGTTCTGCCACCCCTCCTTCTTGCCTGTGTGCTAGTGCTTTCCTGAGGCATGCTCCCATTTTGCCAAAGTCAACCATCTTAAAGTCCAACACCCTTGCTTTTGTAAGAGCAAGATCAGTCTGTGTGCAGGTGACACCAAGATGGATGCGGTGGTAGATGACCTAAGAGGGTGGCAGGGGTTGCAAGAATGATCTGTCAAAACTGGAGACCTGGTCAGACACCTAGCAGTAGGGGTTCAGTGCCAAAAAGTGCAAGGTGCTGCAATCCGGCATGAAAAATCCTAGGAGGAGCTACCAGATTGGGGGGAGGTCACCTAGTCATGACAGATGAGGAGAAGGATCTGGGGGTGATCATTATGGGCTGAATAAACAACTCAGGGCAGTGTAGGAAGGCAGCTGCAAAGGCAAACAAGATGCTGGGGTATATTGCCAGGTGTATATCCTCAAGGAGGGTTAAATGATCCTGCCATTATATAGGTCGCTGGTTAGGCCACACCCGGAGTACTGCATGCAGTACTGGTGCCCGTATCTGAAGAGGGACATTAAGTTACTGGAGGGGGTGCAGCGCAGGGTGACAAAGATGATCAAGGGGCTGGGGGACTTGTATGAGAGGAGGTTGAGGGAGTTGAACATGTACTCACTGGAGGAGAGGCGGGACGGGGGGACATGATTGAAACCTTTAAATACATGAAATGAATAAACAAGACAGGTACAAAGTAAGGGAGGGGAGGGACACCAGGGACCATAATATGAGACTGGAGGGAGGAAGGTTCAGGAGGGAGATGAGGAGACACTTTTTACAGAGAGGGTGGTGGCTGGGTGGAATGCGTTACCTGCAGAAGTGGTATCCAGTAGAACAGCGGACTGCTTCAAAAGGGGATGGGACAGGACAAGGGGGAGGGTTAATGAAGGGGAAGGGTGGAGGGGAGGGGCAGTTGCAGAATAAGGGGTGCTAGCTACACATTTGAGCAGACTTGATAGACCTCTAGGCCTTTATCTGCTGGCAAATTTCATATGTTCGTATGAACAAGACAGGCATGGAGGGGCTTTTCAAGTTGGGGGGGCACTCGAGGACATGGTCCGACACTGGAGGGGGAGGGAGGAGGTTCAGGAGGAAAATAAGACACTTTTTTTCGGAGGCAGTGGTGGATCACATTGCCTGTGGAAGTGGTATCCTGTAGAACAGTGGATTGCTTCAAAAGGGGATGGGACAGGGTAAGGGGGAGGGTCACGGGAGTGGGAGAGGGGAGGAGAAGGAGGGGCAGCTGCTGATTAGGGGCAGCTATAGTAGCTACACAGTCGAGCAGACTCAATAGACCATTAGGCCTTTATCTGCTGGCAAGTTCACATATTTGTGTTTATAACATCTGACCTTCTGTTTTGCAGCTCAGTGTTCTGAGTAATGAATCACATTGTCTTCCTCTCTGTCTCCATAGATAAATAGATGAACAATAAAACCTAGGTTCCACTCTTGCCTGTATCAGCAGCTTAAACTTGTTCCATATATTCTGCCAAATACAAGGAGTTAGGTGTGTTGGTGGTAAAATCAATATCCCAGTTTCTTTCTCTTTCAGCTAGTTCGTCAGTGCAATGAAGGAGCTCGACGGATGGAAAGGACAGAAATGATGTATACCATCAATTCCCAACTGGAGTTTAAAATCAAGGTACAGATCTTCCACAGTCTAAAATTATATCAACTCACTATAATGGAAAGATATACATACAGCTGCTGACATTCCAAATTCTGAGGAGGCATTTATTTTCCTAAGAAAATGGATTAAAATGCAGGTGCAGTCTTTGAAAGTATTGTTCAAAGTGCAAGTCATTTGTAAAGATTCTGTTCTTAGACCAGATTTTTAGCTGTCAAATCCTAGTGAGTAGCAGTAGGGAAATTAATTCTGTGGGTGGGGGTGGGAAGAATGGCAATAAAGGGTTGTTTTCATCTTGGGACCCCCAATAGTGTCATCCTGCATGTACCAATCCCCCATTTCACATTAGTTATAACTTCAGGGACCCATGAACAGTTGCAGTTTAGTGGTATAAAGTGGTCAGAAGGACCACTTAGTGCCACTCTTCAAAACTGCACCCCATGATGCTATACACTGTGGGGTCGCAATGGGCATAGTGACAGCACAGGTAAAGGGATGGAGGTGACCACTAGGCTGATGCAGGTGGTGGCATGCTATTGTGCTGCTGAGTTATGCCAAGTAGCTTTCTGGCACTGGTACCCTGATTGCTAGTCCCAGCACCCCCAGCTGTGGTACTGGTACAAACAGTTCTACATGGGGTACTGACCTGTGATCTGGAATGCAGATGGGGAGGGCGCTGGATGGTGCTGTGCCATTCACAAATACCTGTGCCAGTCACAGTCCACCATGTCAGTGGGTGCAGACCCCTTTTGCATGCGCCAGCATCTAGATTAATCAATTTGCATAAGTGATCTAAGTAACACTGTCACATGAGGGATGCCACAGCCTGCCCCTAGCAGCTGGCTTTGTGAATAGCCAAATGTGTGGTAGCATAATAGGGGTCATATTGCATCCCTATTTTGCAGCACCACACTTTGTGACTGTGTATTGCAGTCCAGATTTTTTTTAACACTTTTTCACCCTTTTTTCACCTCCGCACTTCAGTTCACTTTCTGCTGACCCAACTTAGATTCCAGGCTAGAACATTTGATTTTAATAGACATAAGACAGTAAATCACTTTTATCTACTATATGTGCCATTTTCCTGTGCTTTCTGACAAATGTTCCTGCAAGAAAATTTTCGGAGTCTGGTTTACTGGTCACTCCCTATTGGGAGTGCTAGATAATCTTCCTCACCTTCCTGCTGATCAGCAGCTTGAGGTGGAGTTGTTCAGGGACCATGGTCAATTGCTGGCTAAATGCCAGCTCCAAATGGCTTTGGACATGGGTGACTTTTGTGCCTGTGCCATTGCATCAGCCATCACAATACATCACAGGGCCTGGCTGCAGCTTTCTGCCTTCACGCTGGATACCCAGCAGAAACTGGCCAATGTCCCATTCTTGGGCACTGACTTCTTTGGCCAAAGGGTGGAGAGACACTTCACTAGGTTCAAGAAGTTCAGTGCCATGCTAGACTCCATGGCATTGTCCCACAAGGATCCTAAGATCCAGAAACCCAAGAAGAAGAAGGCCTTTCAGTACCAGTCATTTCAGCCACAGCAACCTTGACAGCAGCCTATCAGGGACAATGCTAGGCCTGGCATCTGAAGCAGAAGTTCAGTGACCAAGGGCCAAAATGAGGCGGGGGTTGGGGAAGTGCTGCCCCTCTGGCCTCAATGTCTGTTGCCCCCTCCAAAGCTGCCCAGTGATGGGTTGAGGTGTGTCATCCTACTGCGAGTCCATTCCCTGACTTAGCTTCCAGTCAGTGGTCAGTTGTGCCACTTCTGGCCACATTGGTCCATCATTACTGTGGAGAAGTGAGTAATAGAGGTGGGTGGCAGAGGGTTAGAGGCTGTCTTGCCTTTCTGACTCCACCCTCCTTGGAAGTCCAAAGTGTCTCAGGATATGCAGTCTGCCCTCAGGGAGGACATTGCTCAGATCCTTGCAAAAAGAGCAATAGACTATATCCCAGATGCCCTGGCAAGTTAAGGGTATGTGTCCAGGTACTCCCTGGTACTGAAATAGACGGGACTGGCACTTCATATTGGATCTGCAAAACCTGAGCCAGTTCATGCAGAAGCTCAAGTTCCAGATAGTCACTCATTCATGTTATACCATCTCTGGAGCAGAGCATGTTGTTCTTCTCCCTGGATCTTCAGTACATGTTCTTCCACATCCCAGTCCATCCAGTTGCACAGCCTTCAGTCAAGGGCATAGTTGAGAGCTCCTCAGTACCCTGTCAGGCTTGTCAATCTCAATGCAGATTAAGCAGGCAGTAGAGATTTTTCCTCAAGCTTGTCGATTGGCTTTCGGAGGAGCTGAATGAGGAAGAGATCTCCCAGGTCCCGGAGCTCCTGGTCCTCACTCCGGAGGATTTAGCTCCATCAGTGTCACAGCTGGGACTCTGGGACCAGCCTCAAATGTGGTCATGCTTCCAAAGTCGCTGCTGTTGAACATAGCACAGCACATGGCCTACCATGACCCTCCAGAGTTTTCTCCTCACCATCAACCCCCGGGTTGATGGTCAAGGTCGAGACACTACTCATGCTGTCAGTCCCACTCTACAGGGGAACACCACCATCAATGTTATTGACCTCAGGTGAGGAGAGGCACTACCACAAGAAGCAGCAGTGCTACAAGGACTCCTCCCACAGTAGTGCACCATCACCTCAGTCACCTGGCAACTGCCAGTTATGCACATGCTAGTCCATCCAGGGCAGATGTCCCCAGGGATCTGCTTCTACGTCCCTGAGGGTGGAGCCACCACCACCACAGCCCTTGGTGGGTGCTCCCATTAAAGACTACCCCTCTTTGACTGGCTTGCCAGGCCATCTGTTGGTGGAGATCACCCAGTCTGAGGACTCTCGGGTAGTTCATGGCAGGAAGCGGTCAAGGATTATTTTTGAGGAGTCCTCGGATGACTCCAAGGGATTGTCCATGTTATCATCCAGGACACATTTTTTCTCTATGGTTCTGTCGAGAAAGTGTCCACCAACCATGGGCCAGTGTCACTTGATGCTTTACTCCACCTCATGTCAGAGTCCATGAGTGTGCCCTTGGAGCCAGTTCAGAAGAGGGCTGAGCACCTTTCACAGACATCCCAGTAAGGGACAAATCTTCCAAGGTTGCCCTTCCCACAGTTGAGGCCATCTTTGGACCATCCCTATAGCTTTAGCAGTGACAAGTCTCTTGTCTGGCACCCTCTACCCATCTGATCTGCAAGTATGCGGTACCTATAGGGTCCCCTTCAGGGTTCTCGGACCACCTATTGGCTGAAAGGCTGGTCTTTAACTCTTCCTTCTGGATGTCCAGTGGACAAGGGGATGTTTACAAGCCCCCCCAACAAGGAGTCTAAAAAGCTTGACCACAAGGCTACGAAGATCTACACTGCCTCTTTTCTCAGTCTTCGCCAGTGAGTTATGACATAAGGTTGGAAAACTTTGGTCACTCCCTGTTGTGAGTGCTAGATTATGTCCTCCCTCACCTTCCTGCTGACTGACAGCTTGGGGATGTTTACAAGCCCCCCCCCCCCACAAGGAGTCTAAAAAGCTTACAAGGCTAGAAGGTCTATGCCACCTGTTCTCTCAGTCACCGCTAGCCGAGCTATGCCATGATAATGTCAAATTTTGGTCACTCCCTGTTGAGAGTGCTAGATAATGTCTTTCCTCACCTTCCTGCTGACCAGCAGCTTGAGAT